>JAUCMU010000104.1:12835223-12871888 GCA_032275025.1 Enteromius treurensis
ATGGGAGACCTCCTGGGAAAACTAGGTTGCTGTTGGTAGAGGTGTTAGAGAGGCCAGCAGGGGGTGCTCACCTTGTGATCTGTGTGGGTCCTAATTCCCCAGTATAGTGACGGGGACGCTATACTGTCAATAGAGTACCGTCTTTCGGATGAGACGTTAAACCTAGGTCCTGACTCTCTGTGTTCATTAAAAATCCCATGACACTCATCGTAAAGAGAAGGAATGTAACCCCGGGGTCCTGGCCAAATTCCCACTGGCCCTTGTCTATCATGGCTTCCCAATTGATACCCGTCCATTGATTGGCTGTATCTCTCTCCCCTCTCCACCTGTAGCTGGTGTGTGGTGAGAGCACTGGCGCCGTTGTCCTGTGGCTGCCGTTGCATCATCCAAGTGGATGCTGCACGCTGGTGGTGGTTGAGGAGAGACCCCATCCATTGTGATTGCATAAACAACATTCCGTTCTCATTCTGTGTACCACAGCAGACAGAAAGTAAGTTTAAAAGTAATGAAAATAAAAGATAAATAGAAAAAGTAGAATAAATGAGTCACATTTAGCAAATAAATGACAGACATGCTTCTCAAGGACTATTCAGTAAAGTTAGCACAAAACTAAAACTAGTCCGAGTTTGTGATGAACTGTCTTTATGTTTATTGTGACATCTGTGATGCTTTCAGTCAAAATTAGCAATGATGCCATTTCATTTCATTCACGCACAGCTCAGTTCTACATGAGGTCTTGACCCAGGTTTTTGCAGACTGTTGAGCCACTTGAATCCTACGTATGTTCAGAAGTAATTAATAAACACACATCTGTGACAGTTACACGCAAATATATACATACAGCTTATACATACAGCTGTCTGTTGTGCACTTACTATCACTTCCACCCATATGGTCAAGTTTTACAGCCTTTATGGCCTCATGTTTCTCTCGTTGTCCTCGTCCACATCCTCCCATCTCACACCAGCACAGCCAACCAATAGCTTGCTTTGGACAGCCTGTGTCTTAACCAATCAGCTTGCCGTTGCTAGGTTAGAGTCACATCTATATCCTGTCCATGACTTTATGTACGTCATAGCCCAATTCTAAAGTGAGAGAGACAGACAGAGTGAGAAGTGTATCACAATCACAAACACTAAAGAAACTAAAGATGAAGTGGTTTGTTTTAAAAACATCTTATTTACACATTTTTTCTTCATCTCCATGAACGATTCTAATGGTTTCTTAATTAGTCAGAATGAATCTGAGATTTTGTTCCCAGACAGAGCTGTTATGCCAGAACTATTTTCCCACACTGTTCAGAAGCCGGGACGGTGGCCAAGATGGGACATTTTTCTAGTGCAATAGCTGAGTTTTGGCATATTGTGCCACACTGCTGTAAAACAACAGCAAGCTTAAGCAGACACTTGTAATAAATGGCCATATATACACTTTATTAACACAATATGAATTATTTGAAAAACCTTCCCTCACGGTTTAATGTTGAATATACATAAGATACAATAATATTTCACTCCATCTATACTGCAGAAGATGCTGCTTTTTTTGAATAACTTTTCATGTGCTTTAAACTACATTCAAGTGTAGCAGATGTCTTCTATATTCTCCATTAATGATTTGAGTTTGATTTTCAGTCGTTCCAAACCTATAAGACCTTTGTTCATCTTCAGAACACAAATTAAAATATTTTTGATGCATTCCATAATTATTCAACAATTAGTCTTTTGCACGTCATCCTGCACTGCTATTTTGGAGTGTATCACACACATAAACAACATATGCTGTTCTTTGTCAGATGCATCGTACGCAGATACGCTGTTTATGTTGATTATGCTTTGATCTGAATGTAAACAGCATATCCATATTTCATACACTTCATATGTTGTTTGCATGTGATACTCAAAAATGGTATCTATGATGCTGTGAAGTAACTCGGTGGAGATGAATTGTTGAATAAACTTGTTATTTTTGTTTTCTTTGTGACAAAACATGATCTTGTAGCTTCATAATCTTATGGTTGGACCACTGATGTCACATGGATTCTTTTAATAATCTCCTCGTCTAGATTGTGTAAGGATCCTTGTTATCTATGGAGGGTCAGAAAGCTTAAAAAATATATATATATATTGTGTTCCAAAGCTGAACAAAGGTCTAAGAGGTTTGGAATGGCATAGTGGCAATTATTTTAGGAATATATTTTAATACCCTTAGTTGTACATACAATAGTCCAAATATCAGATATTTATCAAGTATGTTCAATGGTTATGAAATATTGTCTAGTAAAAAAAAAAAGAACTTTAATGCTACTTCAACTCCTCTTGATCCCAGCTTCTTTCTCTCCTACTCTCTAAAGTCAATTTTAAAAAAACAGAGCACTAATAAGACCCAAGGAACAGCTGTTATGTTTCATAGTGTCAAAGGGAATAGACGATTTAGCTGGTAAAATTCAGAAAACTTTATGGTGCTCTTTTCACCTTTCTAGTAGAGACTGACCCTGAAAGGGTCTTTTATTGAGGAATACAGAAGGAAAATGGGTCAAAGAGTCACAACATGAAATTCAAAGATGTTGTTTGCCTGCAAATGCAGTGACCTATTTTCTATAAATTGAAGCAATATTATTAGAAAAAAAGAGGTTGCCAGTTCAGTGAATTAGAAATTAAGTAACTTTACTCATTAATATTCTTTCCAAATGAGGCTTTTGATCAGGGTTCATGCAGAGGACATCCAGACCTCCTCTACAGAAGGGCAATTAGTTTGGCAATGCCCCCTGGTGGAATGAGTGTGGAAGGCCTCTCTACACGGGGTCCTCTTCATTAGCACAGTTATGCTAACTGACTCCGGGTCAGCTTAACCACAAGAATTGTAAAAAATTCATGAGGCTTTTATAAGAAAGAATAGCTGATGCTGGCAACAAGCCATACCAAGCTTCACTGCTGTCTCTTGTCGATCTTCCTTCATCCCGCTCACATTTTTACCCTCTCTGAAAGAGTTTAGAAATAAATGAAGCTCTATAAGTAACCCCTCTGTGCTTTCTACCTGGATACAGGTATGTGGAAAGCAGCTCCTGTGCTGTTGCATCATGTCCTGCTGCTCTCAGAAGTTTCAGCACCCTGCCAGGCCTCGGTTGGTGGGGTTCATACTTAAAATGCAGACTAGGAGCCCAAGCCCCCCTCAAGGACTGACAGCTAGCCGTCTGGGCCACATTCAACCAGAGTTCAGCCTTTTGAAAAGTACTGGCAAGGAATCGGACAACTTCCTGCCACACGGAGATGAATGAGGCCAGTATGTCTCTCTGGCTTTGCTCTGGGTGTAGAGAGGAACGCAAGGGACCTCGTGGGCAACACCTGGCTTTAGTGTAGTGTCAATCTGACCCAAATGTGGTCGGGCCCAACGGAAAACTGAGCGAGTTAGACAAGCAAGAGAGTAAGACGAGCTGCACGTGATTCAACTCGAGCCTCACCTAGACAATTAAGTTTTTAGTGGTTTGCTTCTACTTTGTGGATTGTGGGTTTTAATAAAGTTCATTGGTGCCCGCCCATTTTTCAGTTACGTCGGTTCTGAAACTATTTTTCCAAAGGGATTTTAAATGAAGTGAATCACAACATTAAAAACTTCTGTGAAGCAAGAAAGTATTTGAAAAAGTACAAGACTGTGTAGTTAACGCCACAGTGATGGAAAGAACTAAGCAATTCCAATTACATAATCAGATTAAAAAGGGTGGAGAAATATAAAACTATTCATTTAAAGTTGTTGAGTAGTTTTGCAAAATGGGTATAGTATTTTGAGAGCATAGTGAGACCAACTGGATTGTCATTCCTCATCATTCCTGTTCTGTGCTTCATGGGAGTTGATTTCCTTGTAAATCTTTTATACAACACCATAATGTAATTTTTCACTACAAATGAAAGTTAAATATGATTATTTTAAAACACACACACACACACACACACACACACACACACATTTCAAAGATAATGTAAAATACAACCAGAAAGGAGGCTGATTGTTAGCACTAATTCTAATGCACTTAGCATAAGCATTTTAAGGACATTCAGATAATAAATACATTTATTTTTTATTGTTTGATTATTTCCCTGAAAGACCTCCACAGTAATTGGGAATTTAGCTCCATACATGCACAATAATACACCCATGCATGCTACTGTATTATGGCCGGATTGCACGTACATTGTGTCACATTATAAGACAATGTGTTCTCAGTTATGCCTCTTTGGTTGATCATATCTGTGCATTTCACATACTGCCTCTCATAAATCATCCACATAAATTTTTGTAAAAAAAATAAATAAAAAATCTCATGACCAGCTTTCCGATTCATTGCATGACTCACTGTTTATAAAAATTCCATTCAAAGGACAGACTCAAAATCTGCGACACCTTTAATTGCCACTTTATAAATTGTTTAAGGAAGGACATTATTTTGTGAGGTCACTGACTGCAAAACTGTTGTTTCTCAGGCCACCTTAAGTATGTCAATGCAGGACTCCCAACCTCTAATTTTCAAGAAATACTTTCCTTTAACTTACCCTATTAACAATACCACTTCTATGACCCATTTTTAACCAGTTTGGGATAGAAATAGCTGTACATGGAGCTGAATATAATGAATTTAAAAGCCCATTACTTCAGCCATGAAATAAGGTGGCTTGACTCAGAGTTGGCCACACTTCAGAGGAAGCCATATCTCTTGTTGTAGTGATTCATACCCCACCTTCCACTTTTGGGTTAACCACAAATTAGGAATCTTCAGGAGAGCGCGCAAGAGGCCAGAGAAAACCATAAAGAAGAATTAAGTAAAAGGTAATTAATCCTCCATCAGATGCACAGGTAGCCAAGCTGCTGGAGCCATGGGGCTTAGCGGTGGCACAGTTCCAGCGTTATCTCAACTCACATGGGAAACACAAGAGAAATAAAGGAACAGGCTGGTTCTTTATCTATAAAGAGAGCTGGGGTCAAAGTAAGAAACAACAGACAAAAAGGACTGGCTATAGATGTTGTTTTCTCTCTTTTGCTTTAGCTCCTTCCCCGCAATATCTTTAGTTACATTTTCCCGCAGCTTTTAAGAAGCCCCATGTGTTTCCATTTAAATACAGAGTTACTGCGTCTGTAATTGCTTCTGAATAATGAGTTTGGGGTGTTGACAGAAAAGCAATACATACCGCAGCAATAAGACTAAGTTGTAAAGCAAGGTTGTGGTTAGGAGAGACTAGAGATACCTTTAACCCTTTAATCACCAAGACTGCATTTCAGCAAGTGATTATACAGAGGGGGGGAGGTCAGCTGTGGGGTTAATTAAAATGGATACGAAGTGGTTTAAATGATACTTTTCTTTTATGGGCAGTAAAAGCACATACATGCTGAGCAAAGAGAACCAGTTTCAATTACAACATGAAATATATGTGGTTTTGTGACATCGAGGGACTTATCTGCATGCGAGTAAACTACAAACTGTCGAGGTTAGCACTCTGAGGAAACTAGTTTAGGCATACGCGAGGTCTATGTATGAACCCGAATCCTCCCGGACAGTCAGAAGTCTGTTCTCTTATCATTTCCAGCCAATGCATTGCATCTGCAGCGCACCCAGATTTTGTCTTCGGGGCATTAGATGAAATAAGACAGTTATTAAAATGATATCTAAGAGTTCATCTGTCATATGATAAGATCTCACAGAAGCTTGCGTATATGACTGGTCGGACCTCTGAATAACCCTGATCATTATATCTCAATCTTTAGACAGTAAGAGAAGCATTGTACAATTAAACAATGCTCACTTAACTCCATGTGTTTTATAAGGATTGTCAATTCTAATTAAAGCAGACAGACGCCCCTATTATGAAACATGTTAGTGAAGTCAGATGGGAAGTGCACGTCACGTCTATCAAGTCAACCCTTTCTAGGTCATCTCCCCAAACCTGCTCTCTTATCAAAGTTTCACACAAATCCTTGGGTTTTATCTGCCACGCCGTTCGTCTGGCATGCACGGTCTTCGTCATGGTAACGGCTTCTATCTTATTTCATGATTTTAATTATTCCCTAAGAGACTAAAGCAGTTTGTCGCAAGCTCGTTAACAATTCCACGGAGGGATCAGATAACCCTTCGTTCTCTGTCTCTCTCGTTCTCACTCACCCTGTCCAGCTCCAACTGCTTTTCTCTGCCCTGTCACATTTTCCCCTCTCTACTTCTCAAATCAATGTCACGCACAGGCAGACAACTCCAGAGTCAAACTGCGGTCACCACACTCACTTGCATCATTTCAAACTGAAGGGGGTTGAAACTTCCAGTGTATTTCATATCCAGCTTCTCAACTTCATAACTTCATGAGAGGGCAGAGAGGAGGGAGGTGGAAAAGTTTTTTTTTGTTGTGATGTGAAGGCTTCTTAAGGAGAACGAGAAAAGATTAGAAAAACTTTCTTTTACCTAGAGAACCTTACACGCTGATTTTTAAACAAATTACCAATATTAGAGAAGAACGAGGGGGAAATGCAGCAATGCAAAACGTAAATTCTGTTCCAAAAGTTTAAGACTTAGTGATCATGCGTCTATTGCTATTTATTCATTTAAAAATGTCTTTAATTATTTGGGTTACTTTGTGTGGTACAATTAATTATTGTATTTGTTGCATTGCAAAACACTTTTTCTGCTTTTAATGGGAAATTCGGGAAAAGTTAGGGAGAGGTTGATTATTTTTGCGTTGCACTAATGATTGGCCCCATTGGTTTCATTTTCATTTCATCATGCCAGTAATGCCTGATAAGTGCTTCTTTGTCTACAGTGTTAACTGGGAAACTTTATTTTTACTGCTATAAAAGCAGCACGTAGTGGCAAAGAATCAACTAATAGATGTAAAAGGTGCTAATTTTTCATTTTGACGTCAACATGAAACATAGAGCTGTGCTACACACCGCATGAAAGGTCATTTTCAAAAATCCATAATAGGTAGACTGTAGGTTATTTGAGTAGTTCCCCAAAATTGTGTAGAATCATTGTATTCAAAAGACATTTTATGTGGTATCAGAGTTTTGGATCCCACTGTATATAATACACTGTAATATACATATTGCATTTCACTGGCTCAGTATTAAGGCACATAGAAAATCAAGAATCAATGTAGTCCTCTGATAATATCTACCTTTGGGTGTAACTATAAATACACCTTTGTGTTCACATTGTAATAGTTTTGGCATTTTGACATTTGCATGAATCATTTGATTAGTTCTATTCGATACAAAAACACAGGCATTATGTCTAACATGACAAAGAATCAATTGAGATGGATGCTAGTGAGCTGCAGGGGGACATTAAGGATCATCTTCAACACAGACTGTTCATAAATCACAGATGGATTTGATAATCAAATCATAGCACAATAATCAATTCAAACTCTGTTTTAGCTGATATAGTGTCTCACAGGCATCTAAGAATCATCTCAAAGGGTAAAAGGCCACTGAGTAAGCGTGAGTATGTGTATGTGTGTTTGTGAAAAGCGAAAATTAGATATTTAACATCAATATTACCTTCTCTCATATACATCATGTGTCTTTTAAATGTATTTGGTCTGAATTTAAATGGCAAACAATAGATAGGTAAAAAAGGAACTTGAATATCAGGGGGAAACAGAATATCTGTGACTGGTCTCTTTTGACCTAGCAACCACTCAGAACATCCCAGCAACTGCATAACAATGTCCTAGCAACCACAAACAAAACATCACGGGGGTCAACTTTTGCATGTACAAGCACCACAAATGTATTCAGCTCAGGCAATTTAAACCTTCACCATCCTCCCTTGACTCTCACCAACAGAGAGTGATTGTATTGTTAAATGAGATTTATCTCCGCTTTACCAGTCTGCAGATACCCTGCTGCGGTGCACGGTTTGAAGGTTCGCACAGTGGCACTGATGGCAGTAAAGTAAGTCATTCCTGGCCAGCATTGTGACAGGTCTCAGGGTTCTGGGTCGCTCTCCTGGGAAGAGCAGGAACCTCAGAGGAGAAAATGTCAAAATCCACCAGGGACATGAAAACAATGACCTATCCTTTTAACTATACAAGCACTCAGCTTAATTAGACATGCTGTTAGATCTTCTCCTATGGTTAACTAAGACATTATGGAAACCAACAGATACCTTGAGATATGGAATGATGAGTAGAGTCATTACAGTTTTCTAAACATAAGAACGCAATTACTAAAAGTCAAAGAGACTGAACATATCCTTATCTCAAACATGTTGGGTATATTTCATGTCGTTGATAAATGCGTTTGTAAGCCTCCGTTTAAATAATTCACTGTTACTGCGTTTTAATGCTTTATTGTACTTTGTATGCATACACTATTGTTCAGTACTAATAAAGAATACAAAGCGTATTTATTTTTACTGACTTGTGTGAATTTTTAAAAGACACTGAGCTCTAAAGAGGGCTTGCATATATTCATGCATTTGTAATGAAAGAAAAAGAGGGAAAAAATGCTTCCTTCTAACTCTCTCCTCTTTCTCAATGTCTCGCTCAACTCTTCCAGTGCTGATTGAAGAGGTGTGCCTGTGTATTCTCAGCCTCCATAAACATCCTCTCGGAGATGGTTTACTGGCAGCATATGTGCACACACAGCAGAGGCCGTCTCAAAGTAACACACAGCAGAGCCCTCAGCTGTAGCATACCACGGATACTTCAGAGAACAGGGCTGCATTGAAGAAGGACAACCGTGTGTGGAAATCATCTAAGTTTGTGCCTCTGTTTATATTCTTAATGCTATTCGGTTCTTCAGTTTTCACTTTACTTACTGTTTTGAATAAAAAATTGTATATGATATTTAAAGGTGACCAATTAATTATATATTTTTTGATTTTAGGGAAGCATTTAATTGATTAAAAAATGCATTTATAAATATTCAATTTTAAATAAAGGATCTAAATGACCTTTTAACAATCTTAATCTTTTCTCTTTAACTTTTGCATCCCAGTTTCCACAAAAAAGACTGGATTAATGTCTGCTGTCTCAACTTTGCCATCACAGCAATAAATGCCACCTGGAAATATATTAAGATGGAAAACAGTTCTTTTTTATTGTAATAACTCCTGGTGAGTCAGAGCTAACATGTCCTTATGTCCAGCCTAAAGGTGTTGATCTCAGTACTTTCTGACAAGTGAACAAACTGCCTTATGAGCTTCTTGTCCTCAGATGATCGGACTGTGGGGGCTTACTAATGCGCTAACATATAGCTAAAGCCTCTCACTATGCGAACTGTGCTTAAGCGTTGTTCCCTCATAAAAGCAGAAGGAAATTACAGTGAAAAGCATGAATAAATATCAGTAATTTTCTACGAGGGCAATGAAGCTCGTCTAGCCATAGACGTGACTGGTATGAAAGGACCATAATGGCAGTCCTAACCTTCAGGTGTCAGCTTTCTCAGACAGCTTTGGTCTCGGCTCATCCCTAGACCCTAAGCCGCCTTGTTGCAGATGCAGATTTAACTCTAGCCGATTAGCCTCTTAGCTTGTCTGTTAACGTATACAGTGTCAAAGACCGTTAGTCAGATTTCGATTGGTCCAATGTACCAGTAATACAGTGATTATAGTCTTTAAGAAAGATTTGTGTAGCTTGTTACAGTTGATCTTTGCATTGTGATATTATTATAATCATACAATCATGTTAGAGACAATTTTTACAGGTTCTGTAGAATGGAAATCTTCCACTGCCTTACACACAGACATAAATAAGTAACATTAACCTCACTTGAACCCAAACCCAAGAAATGGCATATTCAAACTAAAATTAAGACCTTCATCACTACAAAAATAATCAATATGGAGCTGAAGTGACTAGTTATAAGGTATATTTTCAGATTTGAATCATGTGTCACTAATAACTTTGACTCTTAAAATAAAGCTTCCAAAAGGGTTTGATGCCATAGAAGACCCATTTTAAGTTTCAGAAAGAACCTTTTGTTAAACAGTTCCCCTATTATGGGTTATGAAAGGTTCGTATTTGGTTTTGGCAATCCCCAACTAATGGTTGACATGCATGCAAGGTCACAAAATGCTTCCATGATCTTATAATATGCATTTCTTTTTACCTAATTTGCTCAACAACTCCCAAATGATTCGCTCAAGGATTCATTTCTCCAACAGGGTTGTCAGGTTTTCACAGAAAATCCAGGCCAATTGTTACTCAAAACTAGCCCAAAACTAGCCCAATCCCTTTTCAGGAGGAATTCCCAGTAAAACAGTGTTCCGGTGGGGTGAAATACAAAGTTTTTTGTTGGGGTCCCCCTGATAAAAAATCGCATTCCAGGGGCTAAATATCAAGTTACTGGGGTCGCTCCAACCCGCGGACATGAAAAATATCCTGTGGAAACAGTGTTAAAGTAGCCCAATTGCCTAGTAAAACCGGGGACTTTGCAACACTGTTCTCCAAGCCACTAGATTGTGTGACGCTAATCTGCGGTGACTGGTCAATTTCAGTTCTATTTCACAATAAAAGCAGAGTCTGTGAATGCAGTGATGCTGTGATTACAGCCGTTACCGGGGAAACAGATATTTCTCCAAAAGCGGCAAAAAATGAATTTGCATTTTCATTTCAAGCGGGCAGGCAATATGCTAATATTTCTTGTTGACATCAGCATCAAAGACTTGGGATTTGTTTTAAAAATGATTGATTTCAATGATTTGGAGTTGACTCTTTCTTTTGCGAGACAAAATAACTTTATACACGGTGCACTTCCAGATTTAAAACTTTGCAGGATGTTCTCATTCACTGAGTGCTGTGTTACACACTACATGAAAGGTCATTTTCAAACTAGTTTTATGTTGTGAAGACGTTGAGAACCATTTACCATTAGAAAGTACCTTTAGAGCAATTGAAATGTTCCATTGATGTTAAAGGTTCTTCATGATCACCACAGATTTCTAAGAGTGTAAAGGTAAAAAAAAAAGTAAGAAAAGTAGAATATATCAGTTGTTTTAAACAAGTGAACAAAAATGATGTTATTAACTTATCTATAATATACATTTCTGGCCAACAAACATCACACTCGTTGATCCATGTTGAATCTATATGTTCACTGACAAAACACTGAAATGACAACCCACTGATCCTACTCATCTAAATATTTTCCTCAGCAAATAGATCACCAAATATCTCAAAAGCCCACTTATCCACGGTGCAACTAAGTGTATTCTGGGGTTCTCCTCCAGACAAATTCACAGACATGCACAAATATATATACTGAGTAGCATCCTAATTCAGTCTGTCATAATTGTTTGTATTTGCACGGCCCTCCTATTCTTATTTAGTGACACACGACACGGAAAAGAAGAGAAATGTCAGCAGCATTCATTTATTCACCCATCTTCCACTCTTAAATCGCGTGTGTGGCAAACCTCTGACAGAATTTCAGCAGAAAGAGCGGGTAGTGGCAGTGTGACAAGCCTGACCAAAATCGAGTCGTTTCTGGTCGGCTAGTGAGGTGTCAGCCTTAGGCAATAAAAATAAACAGAAAGAAAAACCATCGCTCTCTACTTTGGATCACTTCAGCGAGTGTGTTAGAGGATTGTTCACAGCTAGTACCTACTATTAACAGGCTTATAGTCTGGAACCAGCTGACAACCACGGGGAAGCAAACAATATAACCTGAATAAAAAGGATACAAATTAAGCCACTTGTCAAGAAAAGGTCGCCAAAACAATAGTATTGCCAAGAAACTACATAACTGACCTGAAGGCCAATTACACACTGCAGCTACTTTAAATAGAGTTGAGTGCTTAATCCTGTTCAGAGATCGAAATAGTCATTATATCTATACTGGATACAAAAAACTATATAAACAATTAATGTAACGGCACAAGATGATACGATTTTTGAATAATAATAGATTACCAGCCTATAGACTCACAACAAAAAATTTCCCCAATCACATTTCCTGTCCACAAGATAGGAAAATTTAAGTTTTTTGTTGCAGGAGTGACTCTCTTTTTCTCCACACACAAAAAAACTATATATTTTATCACTCTGGAAAATAAACGTAGTTATCTATCATATTAATTGTGCACATTATTCTATATCATTAAATGAATCCATAACTTAACTGAATATTTTTGATAAAACAAAATCTTGCTTTATAATTGTTCACTGCATTATGAAACAAAGTCTACTTTTTAACACAGAGAGTCTGTAATGGTCACCACCAGTTGCTAGGATGCACCTGTATGTAAGTGATTTGGTTGTCATGGAAATGACTCATCTCTTTAGAGAACAACCAATATATTTTCATTTACACACTTTCAATAAAAACGGATTTGAACATTCAAACAGCTGATCTGAAAAACATCTCACTGGGATTCATTTCAAAATAATAGATTTTTATTTTATTATATAATGTTATAATTTGTAATTCAGGTTTTTCTGTCACATAATTTTTTTCCCCATGACCGCTGAGATTATATACATATTTATACACATTTTGTTGATCATTTAAACTCAATACCAGAAAAAATGTTTTTATTATGTTAAAGCCAAACAATAACCTCTGCATCGATATCTCTTATTTTCAGAACAATTGGTCCCTGTCACAGTAATTGTTTTATATTTTTAACTTCATTTCATTGCTTTCAGTACTAAGGATGTTCAAAATGTACATCAAGAAAAACAATCCTGTTGATTTGTTACAGGCGTAAACTGACAGACTAATGGAATTACTGACTAATTATTTCATGTTATAAATCCACAGCCTTTGTCTATACTGTCACTTCACCTCTAAAAAAGGATGGAAATAAAAGGGAAAAAAATCTATTACTGTGATCGTCAAGACGGTGATAAACCTCAGAGAGAGGACGAGAAAGAAAAATATATGAAAAGATGGAGAAAGATGATTGTAAGCTGTGACAGGAAGAGTGTATTGATTGGCTTAGTGCGCTCATGGCTTTTAATTTCCCTGACTGGCTTTCCACCCTTAGTCGGTTAGGAGGCTTCAATCACAATTCACAACCTGATGAGACACGTACGTGCACACACACCGACAACACATCACAAACACACGAAGAAAAATCCATGCTGTAACACACCGCATTAAGAAGTTTCAGCGTTCAGAAGTAGCTGCAGTGTGCTGACTGCTGATCGAAAGCTACTGCAATTTAACACCATCTCAGCTTGACGCTCATGCGCATATGCACACACAGCACAAAACACGCCATAATATACTGCTACGGGCCCCTTAATAATAATAATAATAATAATAATAATAGCAATAAATCCCCCAAGTCTTTGCCATTTTGATTTATGGACAGTCCTTTATTAGTCCAGAAACAACATTTACATATATGAATAACATATGAACCTATGAATAATTAACGTATGAATAATTAACAGGCTCATTTCTTGTGGCCTTCTGAAGAGGGTCGAGGTACTGGCATCTCTAACCCTTCATGTGCTCACCGAAAAAATTGGGCAGCGTGACTTTCAGCATAGCATTCATCAAAACACCTTTTCTGCATTTTAATATTTACAATCAGTGACACATTGGATGAGGAGGTGATCTATCTTGTTCGATGGAGGGAGGCAAAGACACGAAGGCATGAATTCTGATGAGTGGCGGGACGGGCTCAGAGGAGGGTGTGTGGATATGCGCGGAGAGGCCGAGGTAATTAGAGGTCTTTTAGAGTAATTATTCAGGGATCTGAGAGGAGCGGTTTAGTCCAGACCTCTCATGTGAAACACTAAGGGACATACACTGATTATACGCCATTACTCTGTAAACTCACACTGAAGATAATGTTTATGCTGATAACTGCCTGTCCACGTGTGTATTTATGACCATGGATTTTACAATAAACATCTAAGGTTTCTTAAATGGAGCATTGCATTTATTTAAAAGTTTTCACCGACACTTTTGATCAATTGAATGCATCCTCGTTTAATAAAAGCATTCATTTCTTTAAAAGAATCTTACTGACTCCAAAAGTTGTCTGTAAATAGAACTTGGGGATTTGGTTTCTAAATGAATTTCTATGGTTTCATGCTTTTGGCAGCAAACAATTCACTGGACAAAATACTGTGGTCATCCAAAACCATGTTTATCCTCATTGCAAGTCAGGTTCATATTTTCTTTTTTGCTCAGGGTTTTGAAGATGAGAGCGCGTCACGTCATGTACATTTTGGCAAATATATGTCATTTGGCTGCTGCTTTAAATAAAAAGGTTTTGGATGGGAAGCATTCGCTCCTAACCTTTTATTAAAATTTTATTTATACACTATAACTTTAAATTATTTTTTACTTAAGTACAGGTAGGCTATGTCTGATGCCGGTTGTAATGTATTAGCAATGTTTTTTGTCCCCTTCTGTCCACAACTCAGATCTTCAATGCAGTTTTACCTCACAGTTAAGTAACAGTTTTAGGCAATGTTGTTGTACAGTATGTGGTTCAAGATAGTGATGTGCTTCATTAAGTGCTTTTTGGCCTCGGTTGCAAAACAGACTCAGGAGTAATGTATCAGGGAAAAATAAAGTCTGAATTAAATAACACAATGAAGGTCTGGGGAGCATTTACCAATTACAGATCGGCATCAGAAGGGTTTGTGCAGCGATAATCCTAAACCTTTTAACTCCGCTAACTTTATTCACTTTGATGATCAGACGAACCTCTTTGACCCACCTACAAATGGTAAGTGGATAGAGGGTGGAAGGTTAATTCACAAGGGCAATGCTATGAAGTGACATTTGAGGACAGAACATTGGTATAATGAGTGACAGAAAGGCACATATGGAAAAGTTTCACAGATTAAATAACATTAATAAATCCCCTATGCTTTCCATGTTCATTTATTATTTTAGCTAGTTTGGCTTTTGATATACAGTATAGACTACCATGCAAATTATTTTATGCATCGATCATGAAAATTTGATCATTTTAGAGTCACATTCATCTTGTTCTTGGTCAAAACAGGCAGAAGGCCATCATTTTATAATTGGATTTTTATGAAACTAATGTACTATAAAAATGTTTTTTTCTTTAATATTGCAATAAAAACAATACGGAAAGGTTAATTGCATTGTCCCCATTGCTTTAATTGTGACATGGCACAGGACATGCCATACTGTAGCCCGTTACACCTGATTAGAACCACAGCTTTTCCACTTACATAGGACATAGTTCACAATCCTTACTGTAGAACCCTTTCTCCTGCCATCTGCTGGTTAGGGGTAAGTGGATAAGGTCGTAATCCTTTTACAGTCAATACATTTAAAAAGAGCAAGACTAGAAGAGATTTCCATAACAGCAAAATGTGTAAGCGTCCTAGAAGAGTCTTCACAGCTGGAAAGTGATGAGGTAATGAAAAGAGACTGGGGGGATAAAAGAGAGATTATGACAAATAAATGATGGAAGCAGGAGGACTGTGAGAGTAAAGGACAGGAAAAGATTGAAGTGAGAAATTAAAAAGTGCAGAAATGAGAGGGCATTGAAAACGGTAATGGCATAAGAATTGGGTTTTTTAAAGTCAAGTTTCAATAGAATGGCTTGCTCCAAGCTTAGCCCCCCCTTTTTTTTCTTCTGAAATGATGTATTTTTAGACTTGCGCAGCTCTCATGAGCTTGAGCAGCAAATCTAATATTCTGTGTAATGTGTGAATCTTGAGAAACTTTATCATAACTTCCAACTACAGATAAAAACTGTACAAAGTCCTTTCGCTGTTATGAAATATTTTAGAATAATTCAAAATTCTCTTTTTGGCGATACACACATACAAACACACACACGCACAGACCTCAGCTCATATGTTGTGTAACTATGTAAAAATATTTTCTGTTTGTGGGAAAATATTGATCGCCCCATTTTATTTTTTACCTGGGGCAAAATTGAATTCTCTGCCTTGAAAATATTTGCCTTCCTTGAACAAATCAATTAATCTGTCCCTCCTGACTTACTCTCTGACTCGCTGAATTTTTCGCTCCGTCGTTTGAAGTGGCCAGCACTTAAGAAAGCAGCTGCCTAACCCTATTAAGTTCTTCTGCAAAAGCCTGTTCTTTGGACTCCATTCAACTGTAAGAGCGTGTTGGGAATTTATCCAGTAAACTCCTTCTCCCTGACATTTTTACAATATATTACGTAATGAGCTGGGCACCACTGCTTCAATTACAAACCAGTACAGTGGTTTTAACTCATTTGAACAAGCTCTACCTAAATATTCTTGAAATCTCTCCGATCTTTGGAGGGTAACGGAAATTAAGCAATGAAGTAAGGGAGGACAGAGGGGAATGCTGGACACTCAAGAGTGCAGGGGCTTTGTTCTCACTTCTGCACTTACACTTTTCACCACAGGGGGACAGTGAGAGACAAATACAGTCTTATACACCTTGTAATGTAGCCTTTTATTTTAATTCAGTTTGTATTTACATTTTCCTCTATGTCAGTTATACAACATGTGTAAACATTCAACAATTTTTATTGTAACTTAACTTCTTCACGTCTTTATCTAATGAATAATAGGCCTGCATTTATTTATCAAAAATAATTAAATAATATCACAAATATTCTGCAGAAATCTCGATTAAGCATTATTCTGGGTTATTTAATTAGTTAATTAATTAAATTAACATTCCTGGAAGCAATGACTTACATGGATAGAGACAACAGAATTGTAATAATAATAATAATATAATATATAATAATATCATATAATTACATTAAAATAATAATAATAATAAGTGTTAAAATAAAATAATTAAATAAAAAGCAGCCGTACTGGAGAAAAATATACCAGGTCTGTCTTTGTATGGCACATGTCTCAATCAAATACTGCCCTCCCATGGCTTAACCGTGTAACCATCAATACAACGCAAAGGTGATTTTTATTCTTTGTTAATGATCTATTCTGTTGCTAAAGGTGTGTCGTATTTCTGAACTGTGAAGTCACAACCAACCAAAGTACTAAAAAAGACCAAAAACAGACAGCAGCATACAACCTGGAGTCTTGACTTTACTCTTGGTGTTTATATATTTACAGATTAGGTTACATGATGCTTTCACAAAAAGATGAATGGATAGCGAAAGAACAAGAACTATTTTTCAGTGCTGAAGTCTGAACTTAGACCTTCATTATAGATAGGCAGCCAGATGGGATTTTCAAAAACACAGAGCCTTGATGAATTATTAAAAATATCAAGACTGCAGTCTTGGGGCAAACACACGAACACTGTTGATTCCCTGCTATTAAATTTTAATGTTCTATCAGCTCTGTAATGTAGAAGACGGTGTGACCAGAGAGAGGAGAAAATAACAGAGAGAGAAAATAAAGGACGCATCAGTTGAGTGTTATAGGCCACAACGAATCTCGAAAGATACAAGAGCAGGAACATCTGTGTTTCTGGGGCTCGAGAAAAGAAAGGGAGCAGGGAGACCACCTGCAGGTGTGTTTGAGCATATGCACATGCAGGTGTGTATGTTTTGGAGGGGTTCCTCTCTCACCTTTCCCCAGGGAGCTGGGCTCTCGTGCAGGGAAGACAGGATCTTTTATCTTGGCTGATGTCCCAATCAATCAGAGTGACAGTGATGGAGACCCGAGTGGCCAGACTCTCATATAGACCCAGCTCTCCCATCTGTCATTATTAACCCCTACTGAGGGAGAGTTTTGAGATTTAACCACAACTATTTATTCAAACAACATGAGTGAAAAATAAAGCCACTTCGTGAAGATTATTGTATCTGCACAGCAGTTCAACAGAAAATGATATGGTAAGAAAAAATTGTTTTCTATACCAGTAACGCTAGCAGTCCAGAAGGTTCACCTACATGTAAAGTTGACTTAACTTTATAACTCAGGTTTATTTTTGTTTGTTTGCAATAATTGATTTTATTGGTCAATTTTGGAATTTATGCGTTAAAAGACTTCGCTGAGTGCGGTCATATTTACAAAAACTGATCTAGCGATCAAGCGACATTATTCTCACACGGGCACGTTATGATTTACGTTTAAACATTATTTTGGATATCAGGCTGCTTAGTTCGGAAGTGACCTGCCCGCGAAATTTTCGCGCCTCTGGAATTTCCTACACGCGTTGTCGTTTCATGTGTGTGAATTTTATCATAACATAATAATATAATTTAACTTACTCAAGTTAAATTAAATTAAATTGTTCCAAACCCATAAGACCTTCATCAGACGTCCATCTTTGCTAAACAAATTAAGATATTTTTTAAAGAATCAGATCTCTGACTCTCCAACTTGATTTCACCAAGTGCAACATGTTCTGGAACAACATTTAAGCAACCAATCAGAATTGAGAGGGATATCTTTTCAGGAAATACCTATTTTATCCCTAACAAATGTTAGGTGCTTCTACAGTACACCCTAAATCAGCTGTCATAAATCGTTAATCAGCTATCATTTCCCATTGAGTTTAAGAATAAATTATGGGTAGGCTAAGGTTTAAGTGTAGGGATTGGTTTAAGTCTATATATTTTGGACAGTAACGTTGATCCAGGATGAACAAAAAGATGCTGGGGGAGAAGAATTGCTGAATTGGTTATTATTTTCTTTGCGCACAAAAATTATTCTTCGTAAAATTACAGTTGAACCCCTTATGTCACATGGATTAGCCTGCTTTACTGATGTCCATGCTTCATTTCTGTGGTAATTTCGTTGCTGTACATGGACGGCCAGAGAGCTCAGATTCCATTAAACATATCTTATTTTGTGTTCCAAAGATGAACAAAGGTCTTATGGGTTTGGAACAACCCCTGTACCTGTGTGAGTAATTAATGAAAGAGCTGAGTGAACTTATACCCTTATATAACTATTGAATCATTCACGTCTGCAATATACTTAGTTTCTGTCAGGTCCAGGCCTTCCTAATGACCCACCAGCCACAGTTCACTCACAGTTTCTTAGTTGCTATCAACATCTACAGCCTTTTAGATCCTTTCTTTCGCCATTTTCTTGGCATGCAGTATTAGGCGAGCTGAAATCCCATACCCCCACTCTATTTCTCTTCTCCACGGGCTAATTTATTGCTCTCAGCAGCTGAACTTTCACACTATTTGCCTGGCAGGCAACATCAAGTCTGCACACTGTACAGGTTACTGGTGTGTGTGCACATTCATCACACAGAATAAGGCTCATTAAACGTGGCGCGTGGTACCACAGAGAGCAATTAGCCTATAATGCAGCTTCCACCTGCCATTCTTCTATGCCATACTATAAGCAGGTAAAAACTAATTGCTAACATCTAATATCAGATCAAACTGATGAAAGCATTTATTAGGTATCCTATTATCTAGTGCACCCGAGTCAGTTTGGAAGGTTAACGTTCAACACGTGGCTCATGCTCGTAAATAAGAGACAATGATTCATGTACCTGCGTGCAGACTTGTCACATTTAAATTGAATCGATAGGCAGTGAAACCGTTCCTTCCTGTCCATTTCTTCTAGAAAACTTGGAAGGGGAAAAAAAAGTGAGAGGATTGGGGAAAATAAATTCTGAAATAGGGGAGAATTATTGCCCCCCTGAGGCTCTGCCCCCCTTCGCTTTTCTTCTGAAATCCATTTGGCCTGGTCCCCCCATTAGGCTGGCTGTCAGGCAGTGGATGCTGGGATGGGCGGCTGTGTAGAGAGAGGCAGGAATGGAATGAATTTACCCGGTCATGTAGAGCGGGTGTCAGAGACAGACTCAGCCAGCAATCCATCAGTGGCACCAGCTTCCTGTCAGAGGGGGGAGGGTCGAGAGGAAGAGACACATTGGGTCATCGGAGCATCTTCATTCTCTAGCGGTTCGCGTGCCGTGGGGAGATGGTAAGCGAGGGGGCCCGTGGAGCAGGTTTAAGTGTGCACATTTTCACAATGTATACTTTCTTAATAGGCCTGCTGATGGGAAACAATTGAATGAAGGCAAGACAGAGTCCAATTATCCCCTATGGCGGGCGCCTTTTGAGCAAGCCAACTAACCTTTGACCCCTTTGTCTTTGCCCTCAAGGCATAACAGCTCTCAAACATACGCTCAGCCCATATGAGAGGCTGGAGAAAACATACACATGGACTTCATTACTTTGTCTTGTCAATGCCTAGCGTTGGCATGCTATGGCTGTTAACATGGTGTTTACATCTTGCTCCGACTGTCTTCTGCATTCATTAAGGCAATGAATTCCCTGAAACAAGCTCATGACAGGTGGGTGAGCAAATACCTAAATAACTGTCCATTAGGGATCCATTTAACATGCCTAAAGTAAGGGGAAATGAGCTGAGAGTGAAAATTTCAACGCTCTTTATTTGAAACTTGTTTCCTATGCAACATTGAACAGATTAAACTGCATCATGGAAAATTTCACTAATTTTTAATATGGTAACATTATGTTGAATGCAGCACTATAATTCATTTGCTCTTAGAAACATCTGTTTGTAGCTCCAACTTAATGTCTCGCATGAATAAACACAAGCCACATGCCGAGTTACTTAAAAAAATCTTTATTATTCATAAGGTAGGATTAACAACAAACATGCGTCTTACCACAATAGAAAATTGTAAGATATTGCACTGGTTTAACTCTAGCAGATTTTTTTTTGCTTTGCCCACTTCTATTCACTTGTGTCTGTACAACCACATTGTCTCCTTTAGTCTTGGACAAAGCACATGGACAGTGCCCTAAATCCATAACACATCTGTATCAACATTGACTCCCGTGTTACCGACCGTCAGGTCTTGAAATACACACAATTTCTAGTCATTGTCCCATTCCATCTATGCGTCATGTCTAAGGCAGTGGCCATTGCACACCAAATAACTTCAATTATTTTCATATTAAAGACACTCAGAACACCAGACTTAAAAATATTTACATAAAAGTAAACCATCTGATCTGTGCTGCCGTTTGGGTCAAACACTAACACACACAGACATTAGGAGAGGGCAGTGGTTGGACATTGAGTCTATATGCGTGTCTATGGTAGATGTAAGTTGTGCTCGAAAGGTTTTTTTTTCGTTCGTATACAGCCAAGCTACACAGGTGAGAGGTGGAGGCTAAATTTGCTCTAGACGGTGTGTGAGATTACATTTCACTAGTGCGTGCGTGGTGGCATGTGGCTGCGGGACATTGATGGATGACCACCGCAGGCTTTCTGACACCATACCTCACCTCAACAAATAGCCCAACCATCATCATCATCCCCATCACGTACAGGAGAAGGCAGTTAGCGTTCACTTTTACAGCCCAAGGCAACTCACGACTTTAGAAAAGGGAGCTGAGATGAATTTTACATTTACACACTGTTTTCCTTTTTTGTTAAGAGCACAATGGGCAGAATGTGAAGCAGGTCTTCAGAGACTACATGTAAAAAAAATTGTGAAAAACTAATTACTAGGCATATCGAGTGAATGCAAGAGTTCTCAACACCCTGTAAAATCTCAAATGCAATGCAGCCAGAAAGGAAATTCACTAGTGGTCTGCCATCATCTAAGCTACAAAATGTGCCTGAGCACTCGCACTACACATATGACACATTATTTAGACATAATGCACTAGTGTGCCATTTACAAATGATCTCTCAAAACACATGTTAACATTTAAGGGCAGTTTCTATAAGCCCTCCCAATTTAGTTTAAATGGAGATTCAAGTTTGGGTTTGAGAATGATAACTTTGAAACCCGATTCCGTTCATCACTTTTGGACATAATGGTTAAGCGTTGCCCTTAACTGTGTATTTACGCCTTGACCCCTGGTGAGTATGATCGATCAATGATCTCTAGACCTAAGAAGTCAAACACTCTAATAGACCTGACTGCTCACAGATGCATTTCCAACTTTATCCAAATGCCATTCTCACCACAGGAGCATTTTTCACTGATAATGGTGCCCAGATTAATTAGGTTTGTCAGGAATTAAGCTTCAGGCTGCAATGCGATCAACAGCTCCATTCCTTATAGAAGCGTAAATGTGCAAGACATCTGTTCACATTTTATATGGACAAAACATGAATAAGGTTATAGCGTAACTGTACATACCATCATCATGTGACTCAATCAAAATCAGTTATAAAGACCAACTAAAGACATTTTAATGTTCTATGTGGGCAAGGTCAAAAGGAGGGTGGGAGTCTGTTGGAAGTAGCCTTTACTTTAATGATCGACTTGCTCTTAGCAAGTGTTGAATATTGAGAAACAAAATGTGAGTGTAAAACTGAGTGGAAACATAATACAGACAACTGGTTTCAATTATAAATGTAAAATGTGATTAAAACATTAAAGTTCCACAGGTTAACCTTTAAATACATTTGAGTGTTAACATTATGTCAAGATAATATGACAACGTACCACAGTCTCACTTACTGGTCAAACCCCTCAAGACCCCAACTGGGATCTAACTGGATACTGTATTTATTGGTTTTCATATTATTGAAACACAAAATAAAAAAAAGGGTTTGTGCAAATACATCTTTGCCAGGTATGACAAAGGGATGAATCAGACAGAGCTGATATGGCAAAGATAGGACACCAGTCAAAAACACACTCCCATTGTCTAGAGCATAAAACTAACAAATAACAGACTTTTTTAAATATGCATTATATAAGAACCCGCACAAACAAACACTCAAACATGCTTCTGTACACAGGCAGGCACACACACACACACACACACACACCGGAGACAAGTCTGCTGAAATAAGAAAACAAAAAAGCAAACAAATATACAGAGACAACAGCTAATTGGTCCAGATATTAAAATGAGAGAAAATAAAACAGGCAAGCTGAAGAACAAGAAATAAAATGGTCCGTTTGAAATGGAGACAAAACCAAACAAAATCTAGACATAATGATGTGCAAGTTACAAGTAATGTCTTTAGCTAAAATGTAGCTTGACATAACTTTACTGGGATCTGAATGATGGCCAAAGATCACATGGTTCATTATACAGAATAATTCCAAATCATTTCTAAAAACATGTTTATTTCTTAGAAACATTGAGTAACATGTAAAGAGGTAATTCATGCAGTTAATGGCCATCATTCTCCCCCATGATATATCCAAATTTCAGTTCCCATATACAACATTAGTGACGGTTGTGCCAAAGGGAAAAGGGTTGAATTTTTATAGACATCTCACAGCTGTTCGACACTATTGAAAGCTGACACAAGTGCAAGTGAGAAAGCTGGAAAAAGCAGTTTGGTTTTCCTTTATATTCTACAGGTGTGATGAAATCAACTTTGTGTGTTTTTGAAAATTGCTTGGGATACGCTACTCTTATTGCTGCAATATGTTTTCATATGATGAAAAGGCAGAAAGAAATACAAGTGAAATGCTGAGGTGTTGCTTTAAGGCACAACTATACCTACTACAAGAGAAGATTCTTGAAAGTATTATAAAGATAATATGAAGAGGTAATATACTGTAAGAGGACATGGTTTCTGTCTGTCAGGGCCCAGACCCAAGCAATTTTCCAGATTTTCTAACTACTGAGGACAGTACTCAAAAAATAGCAACAAGGAAAACTAACAAATATGAAGCCTCAGTTATTGATAAAATGGCAGATCATGAAACATTCTGGAATTGAACTGTTGAGATCATCTGTAAACACCTCCATCTCTTCATCTGTCTTGTATTTTCACAGGGATATTGACACGAAACAGGACAACTGCTTTGTGTTACAATGTGTATTTGTCTGTTATAGGCAAGTTAAATTAAAGCTGGAGAAAATAGGTCTTTCCGCAAGGCTGCTACGTTGTCTTGTTGGATTTGTCTCGTAAAGTAGTGGAACCAGGCTTTGCTTGGGCCTGAGACTGTGCTTCAGACCTAGGCCTTGGTGTGGTGCCACTTCTCAGAGTTCCTGGTCTATCCTGATGTTCTTCCCCAGCTTGGGAGTTTGGGGGAGTTGGCCTTTTGGAAGTCCCTGCGACCTCTAAAGATCTCAGAGAAGTTGAGGCTGGCTCAGATTTGGAGGATGTTTGTTTAGAGGGAGATTCAGTCAGCCGTGGAGACTGGGAGCCGGAAGCAGCAGATGGATTTGAGCGGTCAGGAGATTCAGGACGCTCCAGCCGACATTCTTTTATCTTTGGGTGGGAGGGATCTGTCTGGGGACGCTGGTCCTTTGTCCGCTCTGAAGTCTCTTTAGTACCTGGGATGTTGAGTTTGACAGGGCCAAGCACACTCTTAGCCACAGTGGCCAACTGAGACACAACTTTGTCCATTCCACTCTCAGAGGCAGTGGATGGAGAGGCCGCAGCAGCTGCAGCCTGTCTGCGATTGTCAGCCTCCTTCATCTCCTTGGTGATACCTCCGGTTGGTGTGGTAGCAACAGGGACATCCCTGGTCACTCCAGAAGCAGTGCTAGGATCCATTTTACCACTGGTTTTTGACCTGGGCTCAGAGGTTTTGGAGGTCCTCCGAGGATCCAATGGAGGTGTGGTGGGTCTGACAAATGGGTCTTTGCTGACAGAGGTAAAGGCGCTACCATGGGTGGAAAAGGTACTGGGCAGAGGGCTGGGTTGAGGTGGAGAAGGCTTAACACTGGATAGAGAGTCCTGTGCCTTTGACTCTTTCTTTTTTGACTCTTCAGCTAGTGTTGAACTGGAGCCTTGGGCCACAACAGATGTTGTAGAATTCTGTTCTGGGGGCTTAGTTGCATTTTGCACTGATGGTGAGGGTGAAGTTTGTGTCTGAGATTGAGTGGTACTTTGGCTTTGTATCTGCAGTCCTCTGCTGGGCTGAGGTAAGCCTGAGGGTGCAACCGTTGAGGGCAACAGTCCCAGTGTTGGTGGAGCTGCTGGTCCCATCCTGATGGTATGGGGAGAGGCCATTACAGTAGTAGGCCTCAAGACATGGCTTGGAGGAACATAGCTTGTCCTACGTCCATCTTGGCTATCTTCCGACCCTTCATCGGTTTCATCTTCTGATGAGTCCACTTCGTGGATGGCATCCTGCTTTTGAAGAGACTCACGACGCTCAGCTCGATCCTGGCGTATGGCTGACAGCTTGTCTTTCAGTTTACTCTTCCCAGGAACAAGTCCAAGAGTTCCAGTTCCAGACTCAGGACCTTCTTGCCTGCCCAGTTTACGAACTGAACTTTTCTGCAGGCTGCCCTTTTCTGCAGGAGACACTCTTCCCCCCATTAGAGTCTCACTGGCTGACTCCTGCAGGCTCTGTAGACTGGGGTCTCGCTGCAGCATCTCTTTTTTAAAATCTGAATGTGAAGTATCAAGACTGTGTTTGCGGCTGGCCCCAACTGGCAGCTTTTTATCAGCAGCAGAGGATGGAGAAGGAGAGGAGGATGAAGAAGAAAGAGAGGCTGCAAGCTTCTCAGCTGATTGGACACGTTTGAGCAGAGGAGAGCGAGGAGGGTCTGCACTCTTTGGGCGGGATATCTGTCTTACTAACGGAGGTGAAGAGTGGAGTTTGACAGGGAAAGACTGGCCTATTGAAGAAGTGATGAGTGCGTGGCTTGGCAGGGGTGAAGGAGAACGCTGTGGGGAGGTGCTCTGAGGGGTGGGCGATGGTGTACGAGCCAGAGGAGATAAGGGGATATTGCCTGCTGACTTCCGGCGGGGGGAGCGGTACTGGCGCTGTAGTTTGGGAGCCAGACCATGCAAAGAGCTGGGTCTGATCTGACCAGAACTGGCAGGAGAGTTTGGCACACTGGAGCTAGGTGAGCTACTTTGGGATGAGTTCCCACCAACTGCATCCGAGAAAGAGAAAGTTTAAGGTTAAAGATTAAATATGATGATGAATTACTTAAGACAAGATATTGATTTCATAATGGGGAATGAATTACTCTATTGTATGTAGATGACAATGATAAATGAAATTAGTATATGATTTGACACAGCATTACGTGTAGCAAAATCATATTGACATTAGTTAGTTTGTATGTAGCTTCACCTGAGTGGGCAGAGTCGGGTGTGGGACGACAACCCTGTGTGGGTGAACGAGGGGACATATGCGTGGGAGACCCTGGCACACTTTCACCTGACGAGACTGAGCGGTTCAGAGAGGACAGGCTACGACTGGTGTGGAGAAGCGTTGCTTGCTTGGTGATCTTACGAAACAGGGAGTTTCTCTTCTTACTATAGTGGATATACATATAAAAAATTAATTAATGGGACAGCAAATGTAAGCCTAAGGATTGCTGGAACAATAAACGTTAGACTTCACCTGTCTTGACCTTCTCTAGTTTTGGTTCTTTTGTTGCGGCGAGCCATTTTGGACTTGTGGCTGGTTTTGCGTGCAGGGCCAACTTTAATAGACGTATTCTCAAAGGGCGTAGCAGAAATGGACACCTTACTTCCACTCTGCAACATAAAAAGAAATTAATCTAAAAATCTGTTATTTCTAAAGCAACACAATGCTCATTAGATTAATGTACCTTGAGAATGAGCTCTACAACATCTGTGTGCACAAGTCCATGGACAGGCTCTCCATTCACATGTGTGATGAGATCTCCCTCTCTCAGTCCAGCATCGTGAGCAGGTCCTCCATCCTCCACGTGCTGCAAAATCATATATTAGAGCACTCAAAACCATCATGAAGAATAATAAAATCTGCAATACTCACCCAGACCATGTGGTGCACAGTATAAATGTCTGTGTCTCCCATGTAAACCCTGATGGCACGCAGGGTAAAACCGTATTTCTTGCCGGCTCTGTGGATGACTATGGCAGGTTTGACACTGGAGACGGCTGGGGACAGGTCTCGGCTGGGCGAGGAGTCACGTGACGAGGGGTTAGACGAAAGAGAGTGTGGGGACATGGGACTGGCCAGAGGAGAGGCACCGTGGTGATCTGAAAGACAAGAAAAATGAAATTGTGCTGCAGGTTATTAAGTGTTACAGTCCACCACATAATAGTTTTTTAGCTTTTTAAATAGAGACAGCCAATACAATCTAATGACTAGTAAGACATGGTCCATGTTGGTCCTGGTACAATATTTCTATCAACAAATCATAAGGATAGAAGAAGAATTAGGATTGTTAACTTATCATCATACATCTTTCTGTTGTTTAAGGTTAAACAATTTTTGCATAGCAAAATCACAAAGATTATTGTGACTGCTGACTTACCAGCAGGGATCATAAGTGAGAGGGTAGTCGCTGAAGCTGACTTGATAACTTTGTTAAGTGGGCGTGATGTGTGTTTCTCTGCATCTCCTGACAGCAGTCTGTGGCGAGCTCTACGAGCTGCCAAATCACTGATGGCCTTAGGAGTGGAGCTTTCAGATCCTTCGGCACTGTAGCGAGAAGCTCGATCCAACACGTCACCACAACTACCAGCTGAAATTACACAAACAAACAATTAGCAGAGATACGAGTCCAGAACATAGCAACCAATCAGAATTGCCGATTGTTATTTGAAATCATAAATCCCATTCATTTTTGGCTAACACATACTAGCCCCCAGGATATTTCAAGACTAACGTGTGACTGTGGATTGGCTGATCTGGCTGGAAGTGGAGCCTGGTGTGGTAGGTGATTCATCCAGCCTGAGCTCTCTCTCCACAGGGAGCTCTGGTATGACCTGAGGCAGATCTTCCCCACGTGGGCCCCTAACAGGGGTCTTCCTGCCCCCCACACCACCATCCTCTTCACTGGAAATGGCAAATCTAGGCATTTCGATGATGGCTGAGCAGCAGCGGCGACGTACGGTTAGCGGTGGGCTGGAGTCGCTCTCAGTGTGAGATGACTCAGAAACAGAGAGTCGCTTCCTTAGGCTACAAAAGACCAAATGTCCAGTTCATTACACCATGTTAAACAAACGATTTTCCAAAAATACATGACTTTGAAATCTATAAAATCTTCATAATTATTTCATGTTTTTCACTCACATCTCAGGTGAGCCCACCAGCCAGCTCCGGTCTCGCGACTTTAGTCCACTGAGACTATCGATACGCTCTCCTCCCTCTTCACTCAGACTGCGCTTAGTGGGAGGAGGAGTGCGCTTCTCCTCATGCAAAGAAAGACGCTCCATACTACTATATACCTGAAAAAGGCAGACCGACGGGTAGAGATGGACAGGATAAGACAGATTAAGTTAAAAAGGGAAAGAGAACAAAAAGCAACACTGAAAAGCAGTACATTTGTTGTTGTTAGACAACAATGTTGGCATGTGTTCCTTCACACCTTGCTAAATCGTGGTGAACAGGAGGAGAACTGACGGATCTCCAGATGGTCATCATCATTTGTGTCATCCTCTTCCTCCGAGTCCACGTGATGATACCGATCTGAGCGTGCTATAGGGTTTTAGAAAGAAATTTCAAATAGGGTTTTAGAAAATGTTAGCCCATGTGATGTGCATCTGTATTGCAGGTAGAGAATAAAGTGCCTTTTTATACATTTCTCTACAATCTCTGCAGCCTTAATACACACTGTCAAAGTAGCTAGTGTCATCCTCCGACTCTAGCTGAGGAATGAACTCTGCTTTCTGCCTCAGGAGACTGTTCCAGTCCAGATCAGTAAAGAAGCGGTGCTGTTTCACCTCAAATGCACTCCCTGTGAGACAGGGAGAGAGAATATCTCTTCAAGTATTTCTCTGAGATATAGGATATCATTTTTAAAAAAGTCTTCTTTCTGTTCAGGTTTAATCAAACACCAATAATCTCAGCAGATCAATCAAGTCAATCTTCAAAAACCATTGAGGAAATCAAGAAGACTGAATCTGTTAAAGTAAGTGTGAGTTTGTGTGATAGAGGACCTGTTCCCAGACGCTCCAGAGGATTTTGCCGCAGTAGTTTGGAGATGAGATCTCGAGCATCTAGAGGCAAAGCTTCATCACCTTCTGGCCAGATTATCTCATCTATTGAACCACACATACAGAATCATATTTCTGAAAGTACTCTCAAACAAAAACAGAATTAGGTTTACAGTTTAGAGTTTTTGAATTTCAGAGAATTTTGATTTCTTAGATGACACATGAACAGCCTGAATTCAAGAGCGTAGTAAGTTTTCCAAAAGTTAATTGAAGCAGCTTACACCGATTATAAAAGTCTAATAATGATAATGACTTGATATACCATACAAATTAAACATTTATGTACTGTTATCATGTTTTAATGTCATTGGGGGAAAAAAGAAAAAAAACGTATATCTTTCTCTCTCTCTATATATATACTTGAATTTTCTTCTAGATATGACACTAACCGCTGATGACTTGTCCAAACAGTTCCTCAGGTGTATCCCCAAAGAAGGGAGCACATCCCACAAGAAACTCATACAAGATGACTCCCATAGCCCACCAGTCCACTGGCTTTCCATAGCCCTGCCTAAGAATGACCTCAGGCGCTATGTATTCTGGAGTACCACAAACCTGATGGATAGAGAAACAATTAATTTTGAGACACAGTTCCATAGATTCCTTTTAATAAATCAATATATAACAATGCAAGAGACAAAATGCAAAGTCTGCACCTGTTTGTCCAGAAATTCTCGAGTGTCTTTTTCAATGTGTCCCTCGTATAGATTGGTTGTTAAGCTCATTAAACCAATCTTGGACAGGCCGAAATCTGTAAGTTTGATGTGTCCCATTGATGTAATCAGGAGACTGTTGAAAAAAAGAAAAGGAAATCCATTTATCTAAAAAGCTGTGTAAAACCAAAAACAACTATCTGTTGCAACTTAACAAGCATGGTTTTATATTCTTAGAAAGTGAGACCGAATTTGAAGAATAAATAAACCTCTTAAATCATGTCAAAGTCTATTACAAACACTATGGGGTTTGGTGTTACATGGGCTTACTTGTCAGGTTTGAGATCCCTGTGCACGATGCCGTAATTGTGAAGGTATTCCAGTGCTAGAACAGTCTCAGCAAAGTACATGCGTGCCATGTCTACAGGCAGAGCCCCAATGTGCTTTAGCAAAGTGGCACAGTCCCCACCTTCAGACACACAAATACTTTCAACTACAGCATCACTCTGTTGTGTATCCTATACTGAATTCCTTCATGAACACAGCCACCCTCAACAAAGAGTGTTTCTTACCCTCCACATACTCCATAACCATGCAAAGATGTCTCCTTGTCTCAAAAGAGCAGAACATGCTGACAACAAAAGGGTTCTCTGCAAATGTCAGGATGTCTCTTTCCACAAAGGCCTGCTGGATCTGGTTTCGTAGGATCAGGTTCTGCTTGTTGATCTTCTTCATGGCAAACCGCTGACGGGTCTCCTTATGCCTCACCAGAAACACAGCCCTGAGTGGAATAAAATATGTATTACTGTTGAGCTTGTAATGGCTTTCTAACTGTATGATTATTAAAAAAATGGTAGGAGCCAATTAGATATTTAAAAATTTCAAAGGTCTTAGTGATTTTTGGTCACTGCTGCAGTAGTGAAATCTTACTGTCTTACCCATAGGCTCCATTACTGATGAGTTTAATGGTCTCAAAGTCTTCCTCACGTGGAGTTTTAGTTTTGGGTTGAGGCTGAGGCTGGAGTGGTTGTACAGTGGCTCCTCGACTCTGCATATAAACACAAGCACTTGGTCTTACTTGAATGTTATTACACAGAGTCAATAGAGTCATTGAAAACTGCAGTTCTATCAAAAACTCTATTCCATTACTCACGTCTGTGGAATCAGTCTCTGTCTCTGGTGTTTCAGGGTTACCGCTATCATAGCTGCTCAGCTGGGCCATTTCTAGAGAGCGAGAGAGTAAAAAGCAAAAGCAAACCACATGTCATTGAAAAACAACATAAATATCATTGTAGTTCCTGATTTAATACAATAAACCTAATAACATTGTCGTTTCATACAATCCCCAAAAGCTTTTGGACACTTATGCCACACTTAAAAATCTGTCAGTTTCTTAGACACCAAAATACTAAACCAAGTAGCATTTGTTTCTGCCACACTGTCTGATTTTTTTTCTTTCCATCACATACAATTTTTAAGTGTACCCTAGTGTTCAAATTCTTTTAAGGCCATTTCGAGGAACATTCGTACCCTCAAGGGGGTCCCTAGTGAGGCCCAGCTGGCTGATGATGTATCGAGGGATGTCAGACTTGATGCCCTGACCTTCTTTAGCATGACCTTCAGCAGCCTCTAACAGGTGGTAGAACTCTTCTGGATCAAACTCCTACAATACATATAGGGAGAATTAGGCTTACATGAGATTAATATTTCAATCTGATATCAACTCAGTCCCACTCAATCCCCAAGCATTTAATTTATTCCACAGAAGTTACTCTATAGTTATATTGAAGTACTGGAAAATTTTTCAAATACATCTTTGCTTATGCTTTCTGGAATAGATCATTCATCAAATACGTCAGAACTAAATATTCAAATTATTATAAACTTGCAGTATTGTTTCTAAAATCCTGATTCCAGCCAAATATCTTTTATCATTATATTCCTAAGACTTCATCAACATTTTGTAACAGGTTAATGTGTGTTCTTATTTACACAGAAGTCATTCACACAAAAAGCAATTGTACATATACAGTATTTCAACAAACTTTTAAAATTAAAGAACAGAAAGCAAATAAGAGCCAAACAAACAATTAATGAGCATTTTTTGGATTTTTGTGTGTGTGTGCTTATTGAGGCAGGTTTGTCTCCAGCTGCCACACTGAGGTATTTGGGATGCATTGTGCACACATGAAGCAGAATAGGTTAACAGCTCATTGCTCTCTCAGCTGCTGCTCCTACATCAGTGCTGAGCTGTACTGTATGTTGTCATATTACTGAATGCACCAGATTACTCAAAATACACATGTGGCCACAGACATGGAGCCCTGCTGCTTTGTGTGGTAGAGAGCTTTTGTATTTACATGTCTTTCTATAATGTCTGGTGTGATTGTTTTTTTTTTTTTTAAAGTACAGCAAATCTGACAAATCACTGTGCCTTTTGTGGTCTTGATTCAAAATGCACATTTCCTCAAGGCAAATCTAGCATATAATTTTTAATATGGCACTAAGCCTGTGCTTCATTAACTATGGAAAAGCAGTTTGCTATGAAGCCTCAGGACAAATAATGTCCAGATTAGAGTCCTTTACTTTATCAGTGCTTACCAAACACTCCAGCAAACGGGCGGGTCGGGCGATGATTATCATCAGCTTTTTAACCAGCTGGGTGACAAATGTCACCTCCCCACTTTCTGAACGCTCATGAGCCTAGCAACAAACACACAAAAAAAAAAAATTAATTGAAATAGCATTGAACACCCCAATGATCTACATTTGCCCAAAATGGGCAATATATATTAGATACAAATTATAGCACACTAAGTGGATTATCATATAATATAATACAATGGAATACTTTTAACTTGACCTTCTGCTCTCACATTGATGAACGAGTCAGATTTTTGGAGATTTTTGACACTCAAAGCACTATAATAAGATATAGTTGAATGAGGTGTACAAAGAGAGTACATAAAGAGGAAGAGTGTAAAGCTGCAGAAAGCAGAGAGTTCATCAATAGGATAGAGTAGAGCCGTTCAGAGTAGATGGTTAAACAGCCAGCTGACAGTAATAGAGCTATCTCTGACAGACAGCACAGCCACCTCAGGGGATGTCTAATCAGCTTCTGAATAATTTATACAGGTAATGAAACCGCCAGTGAATCACACACTGGTATAATAAAAGGTCTCTGCACTGAGTAAATACACTATAGACAGACAGAAGTAACAGCAGCGAGAAATATAGGATAAGGGAGAGATTTGGTTTCGCATACCTTAAGCTAGATCAAATGAGATACTCAAACTAAGCTATACTTAAGGTCAATAAGGTCAAGTGTGCATAAGGTCAACAGAAGACTCCTCTAGGGCCAGACATCATGGTGACAGCCAGGTCACTTAAGTGACCCGGCCTTGAGATTGGCTCCTGTGGTTTTTAATGATGCATCCGTGGGAGACTGAATGATTTAGACTGGTCATTAAAAAAGGTATGACCTTAAGACAAATGTCCAGTTTAACAAATAAAGCCTATAAACAAGGACAAAGAGAAACCAGAGAAGATGAATGGAGCGGTTACTGAAACATCATATAATACAAATCAGGGATGCATGATATACCTGTACCACATCAGTTATGAGCCAATACTAATGATTGTTTGTTAATTTATTATGATTAATTATTGTATGAATTTATTATATTTATCAACATTAAATATATATTGGCAGTTATTTAACTGTGCATATTTGGTCAATGTAAAATAGTTTAAATCACAATCATATTATCAAAATCAGTACTATATAGTTGGTATGATCCAGTTAATGTTAATAACTGAATTCTGTGTTTTAAGAATAGTCATTTAATATAACAAATATTTCAACGACTTTCTACAGTTCACAATTTGATTTAAGTAAACAATAGCAGGTATCAGGTACAAAATATTCTAGTCCATGTTTTGAGTTTTAAATAGTCATACCACTGGTGTATCCACAATTCTACAGCATAAAACAGCAGCTATCAGACTATGACCTTGACTCGATGCAACTCTGCAAAGTAAAAACAATCAGGAACTCAACTGTTAGATCCACATCGTTTCTGACCGCGCTTTGCTCCCAGCGCTCTAAAATCTGCTGAAGAACCTCCTCTTCCTCCAGCCGCCTCTGCCATGAAACGCAGGACATCCTCTCAGCGCGCGAGGAAGTGTTAAATGGAGAAATCGTGAATGCTTTTCTGAGTGCACCTGCTGAAGATGCGGTTTATACCGCCATCCCCGTCTGGCCCACCTGTCACCATCGGCTCCCAAACTAAATCAGCCAATTAGCACGGGCTGGATGATGTCATCCCTTCTCGCCTGAATGCCAAGTACGGCTGCGGTGATGGCGCGACGACTGCATGAGATCACGACGTGCACATTTTCGATTCTAGCAGGTACGGGATGGTTATGGAGAACCAACCGAAAGAGGGGAAAACCCGACCTGATCCCTCCCTTTCATTCTTACTCCCTCCCTTTCTCTCTCTCCCACTCCGCACCCTCTTCTTCGGTGCCTGGGATACTCATCCGTCACCAGTGGTGGTTACTGGAGTGTGAAATTAAAATCAGGAAGGTCCTGCACCCCCCCCCCATTCCAACACTACACAACAAACACACACTCTGGTACATTCCAACACACACATGATTTGTGGAATGGGTATGGGACCTTTGGGAGTCATAATGCTGCCCCTGAGGCACTGTGACTGAGCTAATCAAGACATCAGCAACCTGTATCCTGACTAATGCAGATCTGACAGGTGACCACAGACCCAACAGAAGAAAGAAAGATTGTCAGGGAAACAAATTCATATGAGGCAGAGCTATTTAGATGACCTCCGCTCCGCCCTGATGTGATGACATCACCATTTTGGCAGGCATGGATTTATGTTTAGGGCATCCACAAGAAAGACCTGGCATGACAAGGAGTCAATACCCTTGCTGACAACATACTTGTCACAGCTTTGCGTACTCACATCTTGGTGTAGCTTCTCAAGGTTCTCCTGTAGTTCATAAAAGTATCGGGAGGTGATGAGACCCTCACGGGATTTGTCGAGGCAGTCCCTAGCCAATTCTATGACCTGGTGGTGGATGAAGCTCAGGACACCATCAGCTAAGGGCATGACTTTGTCAGGAGCTGAGGAGGATATGAAATCAGCCAGACGTTCCTCCATTTGAGCAGTAGCCTGTAGGACAGAAGTTTTTTTTTAAATTAAATGTTAAACATTGTGTTTAATGATTTTTTAATATGTATATTAATTAATATGTTTTATATATATATATATATATATATATATATAGAGAGAGAGAGAGAGAGAGATAATATTAAACTGATAAGTATATAATATGTATATTGATTAATATGACTTTTTTCTCTTTTACTGGCAATATGTGTATCCATGCTCTGGCAATGCAACATTAAAAAAGAGGCACTGTCTCACTGTGTGAAAATGAGACTACCCTGTATCCTTGTGTTCTGCAAGTTTATCAATTTTAGACCTCACCTTAGGGAAACGCTCCTTGTAGACATGGTTCATCATGACGATCTCATGGTCAAATGAAATGGGTGAGCGTCCCGGGCTTAGGAAGAAAACACAGAAACAAATATAAGTGGGGAAAATATAAAAAAAAAATTTGACTTTGGGCCGTTTTTTTATTTTAACTAATCATATATTTTCAAAACTAATGTCCCTCTGCCTTTTAGCAGATGTTGTTTGGTGGCCTATACCTGTTATCTAATGTGGATGACAGACTGGAGCACCTGTATTTTCTAACACATCCAACCTCATTCAAGTCAAAGTACGATCTTCAATCAGAAACGGTCCACAGGGAAAACTGAGGGGCACAGCTTGTGTAGATAAGCGAGTATGTGCGCGTTTCAGTCAGGGACACCGATTACAGATGCAGCTGGGACCCCATGAGTCACTCCTGTTAGTAAAGGTAAGCTGGTCATGTGACCTTGAGGATGAGGTAATGCTATAAGTCATCAATCGAAGGCTTGTGCTCCATATTAGACCTCCTGATAAAATGAAAACACGCTAACCATAACGCATCTGATCAACCTTCAGGGTGTTGTTGAGAAATGTGCCAGCACACTTGATTAGCTCATCTACAGGCATGTCAATAACAATAAGCGGCAAGGAAAAATATTATAGACAAATCTTCAACTTATTTGAGAGCCATTTCAATCAAAAATTACGATCCGACCACGGCTGCCGTAAAGGTTAACTCTGACAGAGATTGATTCACAGCCGAAGGGAGCTGCATTAACAGTCACATCGAGAATATTTCTCCTGCTGAGTTAAGTAGAGAGAAAAGACAAGGGAAAATGAAAAAAAAGAAAATGCCTTAGAGCAATCCTCTTCTTTTATTAAATAAAGAATTTATTGTGCGCAAAGAATCAAACTGAACCTCCTGCAGCGCAATAACACTCAGCATTTAGACAGATGATAATTAGTGGATGTAATTACTTTTCTCTGATGGACACAGAAATGTCCTTGCAGCTCCAAAAATCATCATGTTTTTTAGAAATGACCTTGTATAAAGATTCTCATTATAGTTTTAAGCCAAATGGATTTAATGGAAGTAGATGTCCTGTTCAGGATCATACTGAAAAATGACAGCTATTCACATGTGATTTATTATTGTACAAAAAGATTAACTCAAATATATTTGAACATGTTCCCAGCTCCCAAGTATGAAACATTGACACCTGCATATTTTGATAATTTTGACTTTTTAATCTCAAAATTCTGTCTTTTTTCTCATAAGTACATAATACAAACTCACAGCATTTTGAGATTCAAGTAATAAAGCCAGTATTTGTGTGAAACTTTATAGCTTGCAAGTTTATACCATATAAAGCGGCAAGATAAGTCAGAATTGCACATTTGTACTATGCAATTTGAGAAAAAGAATAATCAATTATCTTTAAGAAAGGTTTCCATACGTTTTCCAAGGAATTGTGGATGTTTTTGCATACAAATAAGCCCATGTCCTAATGTACTGTAAACAAAAACAGCCTCTAAATTGTCAAATGTAGTATATGACAACATCCAATTGTCCATTTTCATTTTATGTTACCTCTACCAAGGCAGCATGTTTTTGTTATTTTTGTAATCAAAAATACAGTAAACAATTTAGTTTAAAACATCTTCTATAGCCCAGTAGCCAGTCTAGGCCACTGTGTCCGAACTCATGCATCATTTTATATATATATATATATATATATATATATATATATATATATATATATATAAAGTTTTGAAAA
>JAUCMU010000104.1:12879012-12890026 GCA_032275025.1 Enteromius treurensis
TGAAAATTGTAGACCCCTCCATGATTTCTAAGTAAGAGAACTTGCAAAATCACAGGGTGATCAAATACTTATTTACCTCACTGTATATATATTTTATTATTATTTTTATATAAATATTGTAAAAAACTAAGAACTTGAATAGAGGTGTCGGATAAATACCTTTGCACCAGGCTTTGTTTCATCAATGCTGCTAACACATTTAATCAGATGTTTTCTAACAGACAATAATTTTTTTTATTATTATTAGATAGTTTTGTTTTTTTACACAGATGAATTGGATACAGTATGCTTACTAAAACAGCAGCATCACATTAGCAGTGTGTTCTCTTCTTGTCTTAAATGTAATGACACCTCACAAAGCACTGCAGTATTTAATTCTTGTGCTGCTGGTGTCATAACCTGGCAAACAGCTTCCTGAAACAGACTGTAATGACTGCAGTGTGGCAGTGCTAACCCCCTGTTGATTGTGCTCAGTTGAGTTTGAAATAATTTAGCCTCCACTGCTTCTGTTGGCACTCACATTAGAATGCTGCTAATGGCTTTGAAGTGCTTAAAATGAAGCCGCATTTGGGTTAATGTTCCGTTTTAGATTTGTTCATTTAAATATTGCAAGCACACAACTTCAAGTGATGCCGACTTTAATGCAGTATGGACAAAACAAACAGAACTCATGTGGGCTATACAAGGACTGAGCACTGCCAAATACAATATCATCATAAAAACCCTGAATTTTTATCGTACTGTGTCCTTTAATGCACGGACCTACACTATTGGGTGATTCTTTTCACACTGCATGTACTGTTTGTACTGGTGGTTTAATTTAGTAATTCAGTGAGTAGATGGAATTAACAAGCGGATGTCAATGATTTGCAACACATTATTTATCATTTTTGGAGCCCTGTTGATCAGTGCAAGCATGTTCTGTGTGCTTTGTGTGCTCGTGACCTGAGATCAGCTGTAAACACACATCTACTTAATCTCTCTCTCTCCACAAACACCAAAAGAGAGTGTGCCTGCTGGTTTTGACAGCTGATCTCTCCATTTCTCTTTCTCGCTCAGATTTTCCACAGTGTGGAAGTGACACTAGGGATACACCCACTGGAGCAGGAGCACTTTTATTAAGTGTTTTATCACCAGCTTCAGCTTTATTAAAACATTACTGTGACAACTAAAATGTTTCCTAGTGCTTTGCAAAGCATTAACCATTTTTCTTGTTTAAAAAAAAAGAAAAAAAGAAAGACAAATCTCTGATTTATTGTTCAGCATTACTATTTTTTACACAATGAATTCATTCTATTGTCATGGGTATTATAATAAAACATTTAATTTTAAGCTTTAAAAAAAAAAAAAGATTTAAAATCAAAAAAGCATATAATATAAACTATTAAAAAGTTAAATATATTTTACTTATACAACATTCCAAACAAAATAAGTTACAGTAACATTTAGCAAAAAGGATAATTTTGTTAACGGTAGATAATGCATTATGTATCATAAGCAACCATTTTAAAGCACTTATTATTCTAAGCTAAATATTAATGTGAATTATCAGAAAGTGAATGTATGATCTCATTGATAAATTGTTGTATTGTTCATTGTTAGTTAACAATAACAACCAACAAATCGTTAAGCTATGACTTATATCTAGTTTGGTGTTTGTGGCCACAGCCATGCTGAAAATAATACCTCAAGCTGAAGTTTATTAGTGGTTTGAGACGTTGTGCTGCAGCATACCCTGTATTTTGCGCCATCCATTCTTCCTTCTGTTTTAATAAAATTGCTAGTGCCCAAAGCATGAAACTACCATCATCATAATTCACAGTAGATATAGTGTTTTGCGGCCAGTGTTAAATATTAGATTTAAAGTAAATCACATTGAATTTCAATTAAAAAGCTATATCTTACTTTCATTTGACCACAAAATATATTTTCCACATCACAAATGGGTCAATATTATAGTTTTTGGAAAAACCCTGATGTTTTCTCCTCTGGTTTCTTGACTAATGGCTTCTTTTGGCCACCCATAGATTCTTTCCTTATGAAACATTTCGTAATTTACTCTTCTTTGAAACGCTCTTCAACCTATTTTCACAGCATTTACAATCTAAATAATGATCCTTTAACTGTGGGGTTATTATCCACATAGGGGCACTGGCTACTTTAATGATCAGTTAATGTTATTTTAAAGCAAATGTAGAGGACAATTTACAGCAAATATGTCCCTATCAGAGCAACCGTCATTTGTGCTTCTGAAAAATGAAAATGTTAGCTAACTCTAATTGACAATGCGCCTACCACAAATACACAACTGCGAATCACTCATCTCATTTCTATCTTCTCCTTACATAAACACCAGTCTGATATGAGTGCATGTATAACACATGGATTTGATTATGCCACATGTTTTACAGGGAAAGGTTAATAACAAGATTTTCTAACTCTGAATGACGTATTTCAGACAAGATGGAAAGTAAAAATCTGCCAATCCCTAAGGAGGCATACAGAGAAAATGTATTAGAAAATGTCAACTGTCAATCCATTCATAATGCCCATGAATTAGATGAGAAATCCCTGTACCACATTAGAATTACTCTATGGCAAACTGAGATTTGACGGTTGCTATGGAGATATAATGTAATATTACAGCTGAACAGCTGCCACACGGATTTCCATTTTGTGTGCAACGAGACAAACAGCATTTGTGTATCTTATTTGTGAAATGTGTGCATGGCTCTGGTCCATCCTCTAGTAAAACGTCTACGGTCCACATAGCCAGCTAAGACCACATCCAAACCGAAAAGACTCATTGAAAGTTACTATAATTACCCAGATATCCCAGTTTGTGTTTAGACTTTTGACAACCGAATGACACATTTTGCATCATCTGCCAAACGTCTGCCAACAAATAAATGGAGAAAATACAAAAAGAGCAGACAATGTAGAAATCAATATGTCTAGTGTTAAGAACGCTATGTCGCTAAGCTAACAACATGATACTTATAAGCACAAACAAACTAATAAAAGAACAATAAGAACTAAATAAAAGGTATTTCTAATCAATAATTACTCAACTTTGTCCATCTTGGGTGATATCCAGCTCATTGCAAAAAAATTGGCAATCAAAGGAAGCAAGCTACTGTCTACTATTTGGAGCAGACTTTATGTTGAAATGCATAAACATGTATTGTTTATTAACAGCTCAGCATGTTTTTAATGGGAGGAGAGAGGTATATAGTTTACCTGGGTGTCCGTGGAGAGGTGAATGGGGACGAGGCAGAGTGGGAGAGGTGCTTGATGTCACTATCAAACTCTTCCTGTTGCTGGTCCGACAGCTGTACAAAAAAGAACCAAAAAAAAAATTCAGATTTATGCATAATACTGACTAAATAGATGGTGCTAAAGCTTTGATAGAAGATGGTTTTTAGTTCGAACCAAATATAAAAACAGGTCAGAGTCAAGGCATTGTAATACACTGAATCTAAGAGTATGCCCATTCAGAAAGATCACAGACCTCAACTTTCTCCTCTAAATGGCAGTGGAGTCATATGGTCACTGTCTAATTCAGGTCACACAAACCTGTCTCATTTTATGAGGCTGAAAGTGCAAGATAATATCTGCTCTCTTTTCTTCTGCCGTAAATGTTAAAAGCCTCCAGCTCAAGCTGACAGGAAGAAAAACGGCCACCTACAGCTCAGAACTCAGCTCAAATGAACCTTGAGACTTCCAGCTAGGACAATACAACCTCACGCTTCATTGCAGAGAGGAGAGATGACCGGCTGAGCTTTCAGAACTGCAAGACGGAGAGCAGTGTAGTGAAAAGTAAGGGATGAGTGGTTCTTTACTGATGTGAGAAAAATATTGACATACACGCGCGCACACACAGCTGAGCAATCAGAAAAGCAAGCTGTAGGCTTTACAAAACATCACGGCACTGCTGAATCTACAGTCTACGCCATGACAAAAGAAAAATAAAGCCAAGACAAGACATCAAAATGCAGGACAATGTCTTTATTTATTAGGCAATTTTTAAAAATAACTTAAACTCAAAAAACAAATATGCAAACGAAAAAATTATTTGAATCAACAGTAATAAACTTTCAATGAAAGTCAAAATAGTAACTGAATGCAACTGACTTATTTTTTTATTTTTATATATATATATATATATATGTATTTTTTTTTTAAGTAAGCGGGGGTATAGAGTAGCTCTCAACACTTGGACTTTTTGTTAAATGTACTTAAAAAAAGTAAAAAAAAAAAACAAAACAAAAAAAACAAGTATGACTTTTCAAGTATGACATAACTGTCCAAAATCTTTTTCGGTAATGGGTGTGTGCATAAAAACTGAAATCTGCATCTCACGCTGAAGGAAATTGGCTATGACTGTCAGAATTTCACACATTTTACAGCATATTACCACTGTTCTTTTCCGACCGTGACAATGACACTAAAAGTGTTTGCTAATTTTCTGGATAATTGCACGGATGCTTCTTGGTCCAAACAGTGTGGCAGAAAGAGTAACTATCACAGCAGAGACCTGTGCCACTTTCACAGTGGCAGCCATCATTCAGTGTGTAATGGAGGTTTAGAAGTGAGTAGAGTCACAGCAGGAGACATGGAGAAAAAGGGAAAGCAAGAAAGCAAGGGGTGGGAGGAAGAAGAAAAGCAAGAAGCCAGGAGAAAAATCGATGACTCACAAGCTAACGCTGGCACATTAATACTTAAAGAAAGGCCTTTCTTCTAAAGTGTCTGATAAAAAAAAAAAAAAAGATTTCTTTTGGTGCTGGCTTAAAGACTACTTTTTTAAGATAAGAATGTTAGTTGTATGAGACATCAAAAACGCATTGTGAAATTGCCATGCTGACCGCAAAATGCTTAAAAACGGTAACTATCAAGAAATCTACTCACAGGAAAAGCTATACCGCATTTATTTATTCTAGAAAAAAAGAAAAAAAAAACATTTAACAGCAGTGTGCTGTTTATTCAGTCTGTTAGTGTCAAACCAATGCCAAGAAACCTGCAATATTAACGAGTCTTCAATGGATTTATGCAGATATTAACAATGAAGACCTGTGCTGTTTAATGCCCAAATAAAACAGGGCTTCTATAAAAGCAGTCTTATCTAAAAGAGCGCTTACACTGACAGTGATCTGCTGTGACCTCAAGTCATACATTTTCAATGAGAACTGTTGACTTCCAGAGACATGAGTGATAGCACCCACTGGCGACAGCAAGAGAGTCTAAGGCAGAAAAAATATTTTATCTCTATGCAAATGTATGCATTTTCTTACAGGTATATTTTTCCATAAAGACACTCAATAAAGACATTTAGTCAAGTATTTATTATATGCAAACAGCCACAACCTGTCAGTGCTGTCATCAAAGCTTAACGCAGTTGAACACAACCTCGCGATGGCCAAAAACCATTTATCCAGAAAATTTCTCATTGTTTAGGTGAGTGTGTGGGTGGATATTGACATGAATTAGCAATATTGAACAAAATGAAAGTGCATTTTGGAATAAATTGAGCTTGGAGATGAATCTCCAGGAGGTACACGCTGCAGAAAAGAGCTGCACACTCTCATTAAAACATCATTCCATCATCATCAGAAAATAAAAAGCAGGAAAACACGGCAGCAAAAAGCCCCAGTACAATTTACATCCTAATAACATGAGCAGCTGTGCGGGGTATACGCATGCAGAAAAAAAGTGATCCCTTAATTACAGTAATTGCAACGAGAATTGCTTCCCCTCGACTTCTAAACACCGAGAAATGTCAATTTTATTCACAAGCAAACCTGCTTGTTTTCATTTTTGTCTGTGCTCATTTTAGTTTGTTTGAGTTTGAGCTTGATTTAAACTAATTCAAGTGTGACTGGATTTGTTGTGGGCCGTTTTGAATGACACGTTAGGTTTGGTAGAACGTGTTTATGTTTGTATGCAATTAACAACTATGAACAAGCAGTATATTTATGAATCTGGAGTCTCTAAGCTTTAGTCAACAGGTTATGTTTAACCGCATGTGTTTTGCATTCGTCGTACCTTGAAAGAGACCATATGCTTGTTTTAGATTTTCATTTAGTTCACTCGCTCATTGCTGCTATCTGAAAGTGGGCCGCCTGAACTAAGCAAAAGATAATCCACTCATACATTCACACTTTCAGGCGTACTGCATAGCCTTGAGTACAAATCCTGTGGATATAAGATGCAATAGTGAGGTGTTTGTGAGAGCTCTTCCACTTTATCGCTCTAAACTTGATTTTAGATAAGTCAGATAAGATGGTATAATTGCGGATCTTCATTCATGAGAAATGAAGCAGAGTCTCCGTAGATAACAGAAGGAAATTGTAGTTCTCCACACTGCTGGGCAGGATAATTTGAGCTGAACGGCTCTTACATTGCTTTGTGTACTGAGTTGCTGAATAACACCCCGTCTAGACGCAACAACAAGTAATTTTTCTATTCTTGCTGAAAGCGAAGACAATTCACTTATGGGAGGAGTGATTCCGGACCAATGAGATTTCACTGTGGGTAGAACAGAAATCAAGCTGATCAAGGGGACAAACATGGATTTTACACAGAGTAGATGCACCTACAGTTTCTTCACACCTGCACTTCAAAGCTTTGATGATTGTAACTGAATATCCCTGTGATATGACAGGTGTTTAAAGCCATATGCCTTCAAACAAACTCTAAACACACCTATGCATGTACACAGATTGCTATCCCTCAACAGATGGCCAGTAATACACTTAGAAATGCACAAACAAACAAGCACAAACAGAAAAGAGTATAGTTAAAATGTTATGAAAATATTATTTCTGCTGTTTAGCATATCAAATGATTATCCACCTAGTGGACTGAGGAAACAGAATGGTTTTTGGGCTCACGCTGCCAAATGCCATGAGCTGAATGGTGTAATTGCCATGAGCAGATGCAAGGAGCCAATTAATACGGAACACTGCAATTATGAGCAAACACCTGCTAGCCTAGCACTCCACCCCACTCAACACTGTGGACAGGTTGAAAGCGGGAAAATGAGAAAATAAACAAATGCATTGCCTCTTTTATAAGAAGCCTGACCTGATTTGAGGTTTGGCAAGAATAATATAACTGAAACAATGGGAACAGGGATTTCAAAAGATGCAAAGCAGTCTGACAGGATCAATACTGGGCCAGAAAGCCAATTACAGCACTGATGGTTTCTGCCTCGAGCTTCCTTCCTGAAATCAAGGTACTATCAATATTGTGACATTTTTGTTTCAAATTAGACTCATTTTCGTCAAAAAAGTCTGGAATGCGGTGGCCCAAAGCTGTCACACTTATAGTTAGTATGTTGCCTTTGGCATTCCTAAGTGTGTAATTAAACCGCAAACAACACTGTCTGAAATAAAATGAATCATTGACTTAGAACTACTCAGGTGTACTTAGGAAGGTTTTCCACAGGTTACGTGGCTACATTGAGCAGAAGAATAGATGAAAGAAAAAAAACGGAGAAATCAATTGCACATTCCATATCATCAATTGAGAGGACAATTTAACAGTCTGAACGATATGAAATTGGTTCTGCTGAATGTTTCATGAGGAACTCAAAGACTTTTTGCATGCGCACACAGCCTGAAGTGTCATGGGGAGTGACTATAATGAGAATGCTGAAGGGAGGCTGAATGATAGAGGTAGACGTGAAGGCCACAGATGAGTAGATTGAAGAATGGAAAGAAAAGAAGAAAGCAGAAATGGAGATAAATGCTCTTTAGTATCATTACACCCAGCAGTGGCTATAATAGCTTCACATGGGCTTAAAAAGCCATTGTTGAGAAGCAGTGGGGCCATTCTGCTCAGCTTTACATATCTTTGCATTTACTGTAAACTTTGTGACATGTTACACAGACCGCATTAAGACAGGATACAGCTGGGAAATTATATAGTGGAGTCATGTGAGTTGATGCAAAGTGACAAGTGAGGCGTTAGACTGCAGCTAGTTCAGCAACACCCAGGGGACAGAGGAAGAGGATACTGGTGAGTTATAACAGCTTCACTCACTCACACACACACACACACACACACTTTGTGCTTGTACGAGAGGTCAAACGCTCGTCTTAGTGGAAATATTTACATACGTTTTTTTTTTTGTAAATAGACAGGACCAAAAAAAAGGTGTTATTAAACATATTTTGAATAACAAAACTTAACTGAAAACAGCATTATTACTGTTAACTAAAATTAAAACGTTATATATATATATATATATATATATATATAGTCCAGCCCAGTCATATAAAAATTGATGTAAACATAAATGTTACTGTATATAACACAACATAAATATTAAAAAGTCACTTTGGTAACTGAATTAAAATAAATTAAAGCAAATGCAAAATGTAAAAAAAAATAAAAAATTAAATTTTCAATTGAATTATAACTATATTTAAAATCTATTTTCTATTGTATCATTAAAATCAGAATAAAATGTGACAAAATAAAAATAAGACAATGCAAGATTGTATGATTTAAATGTGTCAAATTATTTGTTCTCAATTATTACAATTGCATGACTTATACAACTGTATAATTTATAATTATTTGCATACATTTTTAACTATTGAAATACATAAAAAGGAAATAAAGAAGCAATTAGCATTTGCTTTTGTAGCAATATGTAAACTGGTATCAAGAATCATAAGATTTCACTGATTTCAGTACCTGAATACTGAAATGCTGTTAGGATGACAAGCCTAACTGGCGTATGTGTGCAGATCCAGCAAAGTCTGATGGTGTCTGCTACAACTGATGTGTTCACAGGAGGCACAAACCCTCTACATCATATTAATAATGCAGAGATCTTCTCAGAAAGGGCAGCAGGTTATCATAGGGACAAGAGTCAGGGAGGTACCTGGATGGAGAAAATTAATATACGCAACAAGATTCCAAATACTTCTATGATGACTGAAACAGAACCTAAACTGAATGAAGAAGCTTGAATCATCAAGGTTGCATTTACAGTACTGATATCTAAATTAAACTGTTATGTGAAATATTTTGCTAATTAAAATCATTACTCTAATCTTCAGTGAATCATGATCCCTTCAAAAGTATTTTTTTAAATATTATGATTAGGTGCTGAAGAACATTTCTTATTATTATCAGTGTTGAAAACAGTTGTGATGCTCAGTATATTTATTTGAAATCACATGCCTTCAGTCCTTTTTGAATTAAAGTATGTGCTATAAAGTATGATAGTGTACACAGCAAGCATACATGATTTTTAAAAAAATAATTTATTCTCCTTTAAACAAAATTCTGATCACTTAGAAAAGTCACTCTCCTACAAGACACACAATTCAAAGTCTTATTCTTACATTCATGCATGATTCACACAAGGCTATTTCTACATTTTGACTTAACACAATGTGCACTGCACCAGCGGCACGGCCATTGAATGATTTTTAGCATCACTGTGAGTATGACACTACAGAGATAGACGTGGAGTGGAAAGTAACAGATCACTCCACAACAGTCTCAGCTCTGTTGCTATGCAAGCACTGTGCCCTTCCCTCATCTGTCTCTCCAGGCTACAGGAAGACAGGAAGAACAAGCAGGGAAGGACAGAAAGCAATTATAGATCATTTCTGTCCAATTCAACTGCAAATTTGAACACATGTGCATTCAGGTTTACTTCAACATGGTAGGTCAGATCAGAACCGCCCACTGTCAAACATCAAGTAGTTCTCTTGCATGTCTGCCCACGTCATAATTTGCGCCCCTGGCTGAAGGGCAGTCGCTATTTTTACGTACACTGCCTGAGAGAAAAGAACACATGCAGTGCGATGTCTGAAATGTGCATAACCTCCAAAATCCAGCACAAACAGGAAGAAAAACCTCAGTGCACACAAACATAAGCAAAACCTTAAGACAGCCTGCAGCATGCTTCAGTATCAATTACAGCTCATATGACCAAAAAAAAAAAACAAGTTATCTGACTATACAAAAAAGAAAACCGCGGAAAATGGATAGCTGTACCTTTTGGATCGGCGGAGCATGCTTCTCTCCGGCAGGGAGAAATTGGAGAGAACGGTCCAGAAGGAATCAGACATATCGGTGCACTAACATGGCTGTCATCCAGAGATCAATTGCGATAAAACGCCGGAGCAGGAAGAACAGCTGGCTAAATGAGCGTGTTTCCTCTCTGATAGCAAGCACTAGATGATGTTCCTACAGCTGCTGCTGTTGCCGGCAACCTGTGACACTACTAGAGCTATCGTGAGATGCAGGCATGTGCTTTTTCTCTCTCCTCTACACCCTCCCTCCTCTCTTTCTCGCTCTCTAACTCAAACAGAGCAGTGCACGTATAAAGGTGCAGACAACAGTAATACAACCTCTAAAATAGGAATATTAACTGCCGGACTGCAAGTGTTAGAGGTTACTAAAACTAAAAATTAGAAGGATTGTTCACCTAAAAATGAGAATTATGGCATATTTTACTCATCCCCAAGCCATCCTAGATGTATATGACTTATATTGTATTATGTATATTATTTGGTAATATACATAAGGTAACTTATATTGTACCTTATAGTATATGAGGATACATTTTAAAAAACCTGTTTATCTAAAAAAAAAGAAAGTCGTGTACACCTAGGATGGCTTGGGTGCAAGTAAAATATGCCATAATTTTCATTGCGTGAACTATTCCTGTAAGTATGAAATACTGATGTGTTTTAATGCTAAACGAACTGTCAACCAGAAATGGCTGGATTTGGCAGTATTCAATATAGTGTCCCTGGAGAAAGTGACAGAATGACAGGAGATTAAAATGTGTAAACACGCACACACATATATGCAGGATTATTCTATCAAATGGCACAAGAGCAAGAGAGAATTTTCTGTGTAGTCCAAACCGTTTCATCAGTAGCCCATCAGGTCAAAGGACTCAACTTAAGAAGAAAAAAAAAGTGCAAGATAAGCAAGTCAGGTTAAAATCAGCAGCAGGGTAGATGCAGGCAGGCATAGCAGC
>JAUCMU010000104.1:12899798-12918041 GCA_032275025.1 Enteromius treurensis
TTGTAAATGGACCTGTAAAACCGTTTCTGGGCATTTTTTCCCCTTACCTAAGCTACATACCTTCTATGTACATATCACAGAACAATTTAAAATATTCTCTCAAATCATTCTATGGCACCTTTAATTAAATGAATATGTGCTGCATGTTTCGAGGTGATGCAAGGCACTGTATTCTTTTACGTTCTTTTACGTTCTTCTATGTGAGTAGCTTATGATCCAGTGTTTTCAGTGTCTCAGAGTGGCTTGGTTGGCAGTAAATGCTGCTCAACATTAACTCATCTGCTCAGAGTTTGGGTCGCTTATTAAATCCTTTCCTTACATGTAATGAGAAGCACTTATAAACCAGCTGTCAACAAAAGCAAATGATTTAAGAACTTTAATATTAAATATTACCAAATATTACCATTATTAATAACTTCCCCCCCCCCCTGTTCCCTTAAATCGTGCAGCCCTGCCACAAGATCTAAATCAATTCTTACTGTAAGTGCAAGTTTGGGGCTCCAAGTCTTTCCCTTCTTTTCTTCATGTTCATGAGTATAACAGCTGGATATGCAACAAAGTCTTTTACTCAGAAGTGAAACTGTAAAGCAGGTTTATCACAGTTGCAAAAGCACTACACGGCGTACTGTAAAAGCCTGTAAAGGTTTTAGCACTTCCAGCCATACTTCCTTTATCTTCATCAGAACCGTCAACTGTCAGATTACGATGTGCATTCAAGTCTCAGCTTGTCCACGGCCAGAGCAAATATCCACTTCTGTCATGACAGGTCATGACAGCATTTGTTGTTAAACGACAATCCTCGAAAAGTTATATCCAGGAGCGTTCTCTCCGACTGAGGGCTGTGAATTACCATGACATGAAAAAAGAATGCGAAGAGCGTGATGAATTAAAGGCAAATTAGATGAAGCTTCACTCTCCTCCGAACTCAACTGATAGTTTGTCTGTGTACGTGTTGGCAAGACACAAACACAGCGTGTAATGAGGGAGAGGGCATTCTCATGATATCACAAGACCCTGGGGGAGGTGCAGCTGTTACCCCTACCTCACACTGGCCCATCTCTGTACACACAGTTCTGGGAACCAAGAGAATATCAGTGTCCTGTCCACTGTTCTCAGGCGAATACTTTTGGCTAAATGTAGCCCCAAGGAGACAATAAGCAGAGAAACACCAACAATTTAAAATGAACACAAATTGCTGCAAGAAAGCCTAATACAATTCACAGAGACAAGACCTACAGCTTTCTAAGGTAGCTTTAATTGTGTGGAAAAGCATCTCCTTCTGTGTTCCAGAAAAATAATCTGTCATATAAGTTTTGACTTACATGAGGGTGAATAAATAATTACTGAATAATTTTCCTCTTTACAGGGTTCACTGTTCACACCAGGAGAAAAGATGAGATGGAAAAGAAGGTGATATGAGGGTGAGTCACAAAGTACCAAAAACCCTAAATGAATGAGTGCAAAAATGAGAGCAATGTGACTGAATAGAAGGTTTGATTCGATTTAGTCCTGTTATCCCGTGGCGGGTGGAACAAACTCTGTGAACCCTCACAATAGCCAGAATTCTGCCTTCCCCTGCCTGTCACTCTGAGCTATACAAAGATAACAAACCCTGAACGTGTAGATATAAGAAAGAACACAACAACAGTTTGCTCACACACTGGCTTTGGGGTGTCTCAATACTACAACAAAATATTGTCTGCCATCCAATAATAGCATGATGCTGATATTGTGCTTTCCTATGATTGGCTGTAAAGAGCACATTCTTTGCTGGCATTGGGTTAAAAATAAATAGAAAGGAAGATATGAATAGGTATGTCAGAACAGGAACCGAAATGCTCAGCTGTCGGAAAAGGCCTACAGTAATCTGCCTGTGACTGCCCTACCAGTCACCTACGACCCCCGCGAACCCCTGTCCATGTGCAGTAAACAGTGTTGACACTGAGATCTAGTGTTAATGCGAACCTTACTGATAAAGCAGTGTGGGGAAATATTAAGCATGCTGCCTTATCAGGCAATCCAGATATTAGGGCTAGGGGAAGGCTTTAAAGCTACTCGAAAATAATTCTGTTTCTAAAAGTTTTCCTAAAAGGTTGGTTGAATTTGCTCTAGATGACCAATCATGATTCTGTAATGCTAATCTCACAATTTCAGCAGTGTTGTAGTGATCTATACATAACTGAAAATATTTCCCAATGCTGATCTATGACCTTGAACGTGTCACAAGCAAAACAAAGTCTGCATGCAACAACAAAAAAATATTCACACAAATGTTTCCTGTATTTTCCTCACCATACTCTTTTAAAACAGCTTTATAAGACATGGTATGTCCTAAAGTGTAATTAATATAGATAACCAGAACGAAACACCTCTTTGCTGAATGGGCATATCATCTTATTCACAAAATTTGTAATGCATAGATTCCAAAGGTCTGATAATTCACAATAGATCAAAGATTTCTCTATCCATAAGAAATAAAGGAGATTTGAGCACTTACAAACTGCCTCTTCTTGGAAGACTCAGCTCCTTCTGAAATAAATAGAAGAAGAAAAAATTAAATCAAGACATATATGTCACAATAAGTACACAAATAACAGAACTTGCACATTTAATATCATAAAAACCTAAAGTTAATGCAGATTCTAAATCATCCACCAGGTGGCACAATTCAACCACCACAATTCAACTCAGGTCACATTGCATGAGCCATATTTACATCGTTCAACTTGATTGAACTTGACTGGGCAGACTTTTCTCTTTATTATGCAGTGTTATATTCAATGTGTAAGCTTCAACTAATCATAAAGTGAAAAATGGCCAGTATAAAACATCACACATGCTGAAGGCAAAGAAACACCACTAGATGGCAAAATTGAACCAAATGTTACACACAGCTAGGTTTACTTTCGGGCAGTGCATGCCTACTGTTAGCTGGACTGAGAAAAGACAACTGATATCAGGTCCAGAAGACCCATGGGACAGAAAGGACAGACAGAATAAGACCATTCCATCTGTCGTCCATAGTCACTCTCCTCTGTAGTGTAAATATTCAATGCTCAAACACTGATGTTTAATAATAATGTGTAAGAAACTGAGATAACATTTTTCAATAATAGTGCTGTTATAGATACTTTAATTTTAGATGCACACATATGTCTAAATTAAAAATTATTGGTATAGCATTTTTTATTTTATTATTATTATTTTTATACAATTAGCATTGTTTCAGAGCTTTTTTTTCACTCAGATTTTCTATGGAGCCCTTTTTAATCTCCTCTGATGTGTAGAGAGATCATTCTTTCTATCAAAACAAAATCTGAACAGCACATTAGCATTCTTGACAGATAAATAGCCAACCCAAACAATGGTTTTTAAATAAGTCATTAAATTCAATTATGGCATGTGTTTACAGGGCTCACCATCCATTAACAGTGTGGGTGTATGGGCAGAGGCCACGTGCTGTACTGATCCTTACGGATTCAACTCATCCAGTAACACAAAGCAAGAGTTTGGTAGTGAGCACATTCTGTTGACACCATGTTTTCTTTCATCAATAGCTCAGCATTGAAATCAGAAGTGTACTGTTACAGTGAAATAGAAAACCAATCAATTGCATCTAAATGTAGCATATCACAGCAGCAACATGGAAGAGATTTCCATTTTGCTAATCCCCATCCAGAATGAAAATTATGAATATAACACACGGGTGGGGATTTAAAAAATAAAAAATAAAAAAATAAATAAAAATAGGTAGCTGGTAGAGTTTTCAAAGTGCACAGTAAGAATTTTTTTGTTTTAAATGGATCATGCCCTGGCCTAAAAAATAAAAAATAAGTTCATGACCACTTCCTAAAACACCCACACCTTAAAATAACAATGCAATATGTAACTCAAAACCAGTATAGAGGATTTCTTCATATTAACACCATAGATAAGGGCTAGGTTGTTTCTTTTAACAGACATTTGTATCGCTTCCTTTGTGGCTGTACAAATAATTTATATTTATATAATAATATAATTGCCTATTAAAGTTATCTCTAAGAGCTTCTAAATATACACCATACACTATCTTCTCAAATATGACCCTGGACCACAAAACCTTATAAAATCATAAGCAGCAAGGGTATATTTTAAGCAATAGCCAAAAACACATTGGTATTGGTTAAATTTCCTGATTTTTCTTTTATGCTAGAACTCAAGTAAAGATCGTGTTCCGTGAAGATATCTTGCAAAAGTCCTACCATAAATATATAAAAACTGAATTTTTGATTAATATGCATTCATTTGAACTGCTTTAAAGACAGCTTTATTTCTCAATATTTTTTTTTCCTGCACCCTCACATTTTAGATTTTTAGAAAGTTGGATCCTATCCTCACAGGCCATACCATCAATGAAAAGCTTATTCATTCAGGCTTCAGATAATGTATAAATCTCAATTTCAAAAAACTGACCCCATATGACTCGTTTTGCGGTTGTGGGTCAAAAATCCTACATGCTAAATGACAGCTATGCTTTTAATTGTGGCTGTCAATTAACTGTTAAAGATGTTTTGGTTCAGAAAACAGGAAAATTTTGTTTCAGTCCAATCTCTGACAGAGTACAACTCATTTGAAGTGCACTTAAAAAACTTCAGTAATAAGAGCTGATTTCAGTGGGAGGCTGGAGTAATACTGGACAAAAGTGGAGAGAGAACATAATAGACAACAGTACAAATAGTGTACTGAGCAGGCGAGAAACAGCAGGTAAAATGATGAGGATAGAGAGCGAGAGAGTGAGCTGTAGCTGTATTCAGAGCGTGTCTGTGAGACATCTGTCTCCCCACATCGGTGAAAGACTGAGCCAGGGAACCTTCACGTCCTTCTGACCCATCTGCAGAATATTAACAAAGCAACTTCTCAAAGTGCAGCCTTAGCAAAACACGAGCCAACTTTTTAATTAGCAACTCCACCGATACCAGCCTCATACGCCTGGAGGAATCATATATGGCGGTTTTCCTGCTTTTCACGTCAACTTGAGATCACTTTCCCCTATGCTGTCAGAAAAAGGGCATCTCTTCTTCTCTCTTGACCTCTGCAGTCCTCTCCTCTCTCTCTCCATAACAAGCCTGAAGTGCACATCAGTGCATTCCCACTGCTCTGACTGAAATCAGGTATGGATACGTCAGCCTTCAAGTGCTGTAGATGGACTAAATCTTGTTAGCTTGTGTGTGTAAGATGAAGTGAGTATCTACACTCGTTGCCAAATCAGATTAGTTGTGGAGCAAAGCAGCGCTGCCTGATATCTGGATGGTATGCATGTGTGATAGTGTTCTGGGGAACTGAACCCAGCTGTGTTGTGAGTGGCAGGAGGGAGAGCATGCCATAGAAATCTTCATGCTTATTATCTACAGCTCTGCACTGAACACTGAAAAAATATGCGGCAGAGGCAGACTGAGAATGTTAAAAAAAAAAAAAAAAGTAGACTTTTGGGACAGTTCTTTGGGTGCTTCACAGCCTAAGTTTTGTTTGTCTCTAAACTAGCGAGACACAACTAGATACTCTGATTATTATCACTGAAGCTGTCCTTAGATGCCTCAAAACGCATAACTCAAAACGCATGTATGCGTTTGCCGACCCCAGGGGGTTAAGCTGTCCAATGCCCCAATCATATTTCAGTAGTCTTACTACAGACACCTTTTCCTTTTCTATGTCCAATAACATCATTTTAATTTTTTTTTTTTTCTCGAATAAATGTACATGAACATTTAGGCCTATATCAAAAACAAGTTTGTGATGTTTCTATAAAATTACCATCCAACAAACAGCAATGTCTATTGGATGAACAAGGAACTAGTATAGAAAACAAAAAGAGCTAGATAAAGCCCTGTTTGGACAGAACTAGTTTTCTTAATGATATCCGAGTCATAATTCTTGTCACCTGAGGTCTGTGACTTCTTGTACCAATTCAGAAGGGTAAAACATTTTTACAGCAAGATGTTCAAATGTATTTATATGCATCACGTATGATTTACCGTATGAATACCAGTAAAGACGGGAAAAGATTTTCCTACTCTACGCTAACCTAAAATAACCACAAAAAAAAAGAAACCATGACTGAGTAGCAACACTCTATCTTCAGCTTCCCTATACTTTGGTGGATAGTAGATGTGTCTCAGTCTCACAGAAGTATTTAATATTGAAAACAAAATGCAATCTGAAGCTACTGAACTCTGTTCTGGCAGGCTGATTACATTAAGGCATATGGAGGGTGGGGTCTGGGAGACCAGTGAGCAGTTGCACAAAGCCACACACATACACACAACAAAATGCTGGCCAAGACTCTGTATTTTGCCATAGGCTAAAAGGCTAGGCAATGAAATAAGCCAGAGTGACAGTTTGGAGCAGGTCCCCTGCGCTCCCACAAAAGCAATCTTCCCAATGGAGCCCATTAATTTCTCTTAAGTTCGTCCAGCATGACAGGAAGCCGTAGTGCAGGGAAATGTAATCAGGGAGATGGGCCGAAAGAAGCATCACGCTGCTCAAATGGACTCCTGGAGACCGTTAAAGCCATCAGGAGCCAAGACAAGATAAGCAAGAGCTTACCAGAGGTGGTGGGTTTCAGGTTTGAGGTTGTTAAACAGTATGTTGCATCAAGATGCTGTGCAACTTTGTTGTAACCTTGGGTAGAGTTGAATCTGATGGGAACAGGTTATCTTGAGCATCAGTTGTATGTTTGACTGACAGCTATAAATCTCTCCCGATTAAGTGCTGACTTGTGGTGTCTTGCCCTCCAGCATAGATTTCAAGTTAGCAGAGCTAATTACAAAAGCCTCAGAGCTCTTGAGGCTAAGCAGCCATACATTAAGACAAAACACACGCTGAACATTTGTTTAGTGTCATTAAGATTCATTACAGGCAGAGCCAGGCTCCACTCACATCAACCTCAATAATAAAGCAACAGCAGTGCTAGAGAACTGAAATAAACCAGAGCTGTTGTGACTGCGGGTCAAAATGTAAATTGGTCCTTGTGACTCCAAAGAACAGCCAAGAACACCACACCCCTCCCCTCTCATCTCTGTGGATACATTTAATATATTTATTCATATACAAAGTTTTTTTTAAAAGGTTATTTAATAAGTTAATAAAAACACTAAATTATGTTAATTAATGCTATATTATTTGAATAATTCATATTTGAAATATAAAAAAGTGCTCTATTTTATTTAAAAGTTTTAAAACATAATTATATAAATATATACACTTTTAAAAAAAATTATATTAATGAAAATGAATTTAATTGTTCACACTTTTGTATCTTATTCTTACAAATCTGCAATAATTAAGAAAATATTTTTTATTATTATGCTGCTAGTGTCAGCTTTGAAAAAAAAAAATCTTAAAAAAACCTTTTGAACAGAAGTACATAAACTATTGTTTTCTTTACAACGAAAATGTGGGAAAATAGCTGGAGATTATGCAGCTCTAATTTAACTTCAAGACAAATATATTCCTGAAACAGTTATGCAGATGAGTAAGACGTTTATTAAAAGTTTACTAGTATAAAATTGTGTCTGTTACAGTAGTAGTAACAGACACAGTAGTAGTTACAGTAGTAGTAACAGGGATGTTAAAAATCAGTAGCCTGAACTTGCTGCATAAAGAACTGATGACAGCTGCCAAAGTGCTGACCTGTCCCAGGCCATGTACAGTGTCCAAAAGCTTCCAGGATGGAAACAGACAGCTCTGGCAAAAAGTCAGAGCTCACTGGTTCCCTCAAGACCTTACCAGGGACACTGGATAGCCTCTGACAGTGACAGGCTGTGTGCAGGACAGCACCTCAATCACGGCTCTTTCATTCTTTGAGTAAATGCTGGCACATTTCCTTAACAAAAAGTTACAAATGCTGATGGATAAACTTGATGGACACCAATAATGCCCGCATCTAAATTAGGAAATATGACATTTGTACTGTACATTAAACTGCTGCAACTTCATCTAATTAGGAGATATTTTATATGTAATGCACTGTTGTGTGGAGCAGGCCAAAGAAATTTCACTGTGGGTGGTAGTAGAATGAAGCAGAACAAAATGCCCCGCTGCTGTTTGCTTGTTCAAATTAACAAGGAAGAGATAGCTTTTATCGCTTATAGCTTTAAACAGTCACACCTGGTTAGGACATGGTGTGAGAGAGAAAGATACGAGCAAACTGCCACCCCTGGACACATTGACGCAGTCTTGGCCGATTTCATTACACAGGACTAATGAACTAATTACACTGGACCCAGGGGAAGCCTTGCTCCCAGTCTGAGTTTCTGGGGAAAGGACAGAGTTATGGAGCTACAGAAGTGCTGCAGAGAGGAAAATATTCCACTAAAAGCTTAAAGGTGCTCTATGCGATGTTGCAGGATTTGAGCTGGATTACATTTTTATCTCAAACTGTATTCATCACCCCTTGATCGTCTTGCTGTCTGCCCATTGAATACATTGAGAAAAAACCTGGTCTCGAAAGACAACACAGAGGCTTTAATAGCAAAACAAACACTAGGGGTACAGGATGTGCACCATAGCAAAAACAAACTCCGGCCAACCAATCGGCAAGAAGAGGTGGGGTTTAACGCGCTTGCACATAATAGAGTTGATTGTACAGCGTGAATTAGAGATTTGAAGTTCGAATCGTTTAACCGACTCAGACCTTTCCGTCCCGTTCAGCAAAATGAACTAATCTTTGTTCGAGTCATTGTGCATTTCGTTCCTTTAAGCAATATATAATATAAACGTTACCTGTTTCCTCTCTAACACATCTACTGCTTAAACAAACGTTGATCACACTACAAACAAGACCAAATTATAATGCTATAAGAATCATAAAAGATTAATTCATTGTTTACCTGGGACTTTAATCTATGATCAACTCACCTCGCCCTCTTATCTGACAAGTTTCTGGTTTCCCAAGTTGTTCGTTCATCACGTGTCAACCCCGTAATGTTAACCTATGCAGCCGGCTCAGTACCTGAAACAGGTGAATCAGTGAACCAAAACAAAAACTATAGGATGTTGCACTCATGCGCATGAGCGACTGAACGAATTACTCCCACAAGACGACGTGTTCTTCCAAAGTCACATTAGATTCATTCAAAATGAACAAATCGTTCAAGAACGGCCCATCACTAACGTGAATCTGAGAGTGGGTTAGAGGAATACTTTGTACTATTTTGGGAAAATGGCTGAGGCACGAAGAGAAATCGAGAAGAAACCAAACGGATTTACATTGGGGATTCGTTTGAACGGTGGAGAGGGGACTTCCAAACCGATGCACAGGTGGCAAGTTTTTTATTTTTATTTAGACATGTTATCTAGATGTTAGCTCTGCAACTGTCTCTCTTGGGTTAGCACCACCTTTCCTATCAATGCACTTTGCGCGTTCACGGCAGTTACAGAAACACTGGGGGGAGAGGGAGCTTGCTCTGTTTTGTTTTGTATTTACGTGTAACGTCAGCGGAAGTGACGTCAAACAGCATTGCTGACCCCTTTAACAAATATAGCCAACAGATTTGCATCTGTACAGTAGAGGATCTAAATGTGCAGTGTAAAATTTCTCCATTGCCAGTGACTGAAATATTGAAATAACTAATTTTGGCTTTTTCTCAGTGCCACTCGTACAATTTAATGCATCCTTATTGAATAAGTACAGACAATATGGAGGCAATTTGCATGCGCAGTAGTAAACCTGCATTAGTGTCCCATTGTGAACTATTAGAGAGCCACAAGCTTCCTGCCACTATACTTAAACAATAAAAGGTCAAGAGGGTGTAGTCAATGATTGCATGAAGCAGGTCTAAGGCTGTTTAATCATTTCATGGAGCAAATGGGGCGTAGCACTAAGCCTGTCGAGTGCAGTGTGAAACTGGCGTAAACTCGACATGTTCAAGCGTCCAACTACACGCAAATAGCGAGACATATTCGCCCAAGTCACCTCAGGTGTGACCGTACTTTGTGCCAATAATGTTTTCAAATCCCTCTTTGTTAACTGGACAAGAGATACCAATATAAATATACTAAGTATATGTTACATAATGCTAAAATGTTTTAGGACAACATGTAAAAATATAAAAATGGGTATTTGTTTTATTTATCTGTACTTTTAATTTGTAGTTGCTAGATTGCACTGTATACTGTATCTCACTTGAGAAATACAGATTGCAGCATTATTAGTAATCTGTGTGTGCACCTTTGTGCATCTGTGTTTTCCCAAATCCTGCAGCCCTAATTAAAAGTCTTGATTTTTTCAGATTATGAATGATCTTAGCCTACGTATTACTCACCATCTTAATGTCAAAGTGTTGTAGATGGTAACCAAGGTGTTGCTATGCAGTTGCTAACATCTCAGCTTTCCCATAATAAATTTACAACAAAATGCATGGAATAGAAAGTATGAAAGAACAGCACGTTTCATTTGGGTTGAAGCTCATTCATATTAATTGAAGCTGGTGCTGAGAGTATGTAGGACAGAAAGATGGCTGAGGCGGAGCCACGGAGAAGAGGTTAAGGAGAGGGAAAGAGTGAATAAAAGAACAGAGGGAGAGCAAGCGGAAGGATGCAGAGAGAAATGCTGCAAAACACTTCTGATAGATGCAGCTGCCGATTTTAAGAGATGCCTCCATCATCATCATCACACACAAAGACAACTTGGCTGCTGCCAGCCGCCTGTCATACTGCGTGAGGAGGGCTAAAGCGGCACAATTAGCAGTCGTGATATATGAGGATCTCCTCGTGTTGTTGGAAAGGAGCACCAAGTAATTATCCCTACCATTGTGGTACGCTTTTGGCAGAAGAGGATGTCTAGCCCTTAATTCACTCTTTCAGTCTTCTCCTGCGCTCCCTCACTCAGATGCTAATCTAGTGATCAGTCTAGCTATTCACATTGACTATCAAACTGTGGAAATAAAAAATAAAAAAAAGATGAACAAGAAAAACCCCACTAATCCTAATTAGAATTTGCATATTCAAATTAAATCTACATTCCACGATGAAATGTCTAAGTGGAGATAATGGAGAGTGAACAAAAACACAATGCTGGAGTGAAGATTGGCAGATGTGTTTTTTTTTTTACCTTTGAAGTATTAAAATGCAGTAATGATGTACCAGCATGTCAAGCGGGAAGCGTATTTGGCGCTTGTGTTTGACAGTGTTGCTTTTACCTTTATTTGAACTTTAGCGCATTGTGCTATCGGCAGCAGTGTTTTCTCTACAGATCATTTTGCATTAGCGTCAAGCTAGCAGTACGATGCTGGAGCTACGTTCTGTCAGATCTCTGAAAAGCTCTCCACGTGTAGCAGCAGGCTGTATCGTTGGTATATCTCGCCAGCTGCGATACTCAAAGAGAGCTCATCCGTCACCTACATACAGGGTGACAGAAACGGAGAAGCTTCAAAACACAATGTCGGCAGGATTGTTCCTTACTGTTCCTTGGCAGGATTGTGCCTCACTAAAATAGGGTTTGAACAATTCAATGCAGCACTTGGTTTGATCGTAATGATATTCAATACTGGTTTGCTCTAAGTGACAGTTGCAGGAATAGAACGTCACATTCGCGAGTGGGAAAGTATTAAAAAAAAAACTTGGCCATTTGATGTTATCAAATTTATTAATGAATCCATAAGGAATCATAAAGTGAAAAAACTTTAAACAATGACCCATTTTTGAATGACTGAAAAGTCAGTGCAACACTACATCATACATTAAACGCAATACTGTATTCTCAGCTTCTTGCAAATTTTGCTTAGCAAAAAATTTAATTAGTGATCAAACTTAACACAAATATTTGTATTAATTCTAGCAAATATAAAAAAAATATTAAACGCGAAAAAATATTACAAATTTGACAGTTTTGGGTTGAGAAAGATTTTTTTTTTTTTTTTTGCATTAAAGCATTAATTTACCCATAAATGAAAATTAGCACGTTTTACTCACCCTCCAATCATCCTTGGTGTATATGACTTTCTTATTTCAGATGAATCCAATCAGAGTTATTTTAAAACATTTTCCTTGCGCCAAGTTTTAGAATTGGAGTATTTGGGTGTTTTTGTTTAACAGTCCAAAAGTAGTCAAATAAAGCAGGTAGATCCATAATAAAACGTGCCTCACACGGCTCTTTACATTTATTTTTTTATAGCTATCTAGCCAGCATGTGGCCATATAAAACTAAACCCCTTATAAAATAAATGTTTACCAAAAGGTTTGGGGAAAGATTTGTGTGAAAAAAAAGTGTAAAGAAAAGTATCCCTTAAATAATACACTGCTGCCAAACAGGTCCCATGCTCCTCTAGGAGAGTAAAGTAGTCATATTTGTCCCCTCTTTGCTTCTGACATTCTCCCACTTTTCCTTGTGTCCCCCATGACTGCGAGTAAGTCTGACTTCATTACCAGTAGGCGAACAGTCACTTCTCCAGTCGTCAGTATTCGACTCCCAGGTGCTTTCAAACTCCCTTAAACATCTTAAGTTCACACTTCTGGCATATCTGCCCCCCCCCCCATAAACCCTGAACACAATACCCAAACACACACAGACTCTGCACAAATGTCTGTATGCTAGAGAAATAAGCTCATTTGTCTTGGTCAAAGAAAACAGCTACAGAATTTTCTAAAAGAATAAAACCACCACTAAACGCGCCTCTAAGAAAGATAACAATGAATGCGCTCTTGTAGTAGAAAATGAACACAAAACAGCAAAATGAAAACGCAGAGGGTAAAAAAACAAAACAATTAAATTATAATTGAAAGAGAAAATAGAATGAGAAAACAGTGGAAGATGGCAACATGCCACACCCAGATGACTAAAAGAGCCAATGTAGAGAAAGAACCATCAAGGCATGAAGCCCATGAACGTGCTATGGACGGGAGAAGAGACGGCAGATACACAGAGAAACAAAAGGAGGAATGGTGCTCATTACTAGGCGCTGAAGGAGAAACGGCCGTGTGAGGGTAGACGGAGGTCTGGCTCCCCAGGGAGGACACCACACGAGAGGCAGACGATCAAAAACCGCCCCCAACTGTGCGAACAGACATACACGCTACCAACATACTGCTATTTTGCTGTGCATTTGATTAATGCCTACTGAGAGAGGTGCTACAGCAGAGACCACTGACTTCAAGTGCCAGACAAAAGGGAAAATGAGAAAGAAGCAAGCAGAAGAAAAACTGAGACAAAGAGAAGTGGCGGTCGCAATATTATAGTTTCCATCGGGAGAGAATTGTTCGTTTTAAGTGTAAAGAAGTAGTACATTGTGCTTGTTTGTCCAAATGTGTTGTTTTTGTGAAACTCTGTTTGGAAACAGTATTTAGCCTACGGCCAAGTGTGGGCAGGGGGGGTGTCTAGACACCATTCCGGCATCCTACTCTATTCTTCACCCACAGACCAATAAGAGACAATTCTAATGGAAAGATGTTACTGCCACAATAGAGAATCAAGATCAGTGTAGAACTGATTTAGTTCCACTGACTATATATCTGTGGCAGGCTTTTAATAAATGCAAGCTTTTATTTTTTTCTTGCTGCTTATCTGGGTCCTTGATGAAGTGTCTGAAAGAGAACAGCTTTAGTAAAGCACTTTATTTAAAACCTCTTCGAAAGCCAACATGAAATCAGAACTGACCCTGTCTTAACACATGTTCCTGGTCTAATTGCAAATGTCATTACTGCATGCTATTAAAGATACATTTTGTGAAAAAAAAGAGAGAGATTATTTTCAGATCTTTCATCAAAATGCAATGACTAGTTTTGGCTCTGAAACTACCTTCCTTTTCAGTTAATGCTGTCTAGTTCATGCAAATACAGATAATGTTAAACAATAGCCAAACAGATAATGCGTTTTGAGGCTGTTATTGTACTTGATGCAAAACATGATGATATGTAAGGCTGCTGATAAACTTTATGCCAATAACAGTAAACAATAATATATTTGACTAAGAATAGGACATACTGATATGCATCCTCCGAAACAGAATGGAAACTTGATCAGGCTCCATTCTGATATGCCCCAAACATTTTTTTATAATGCAATCGATTCCTGATGAATAAAATCATTCCCCTCCCTATATTTTCTTCTTGGTGAATATTTTGCTTTAGTGCAAAATGTCACATTAAATAAGCACAATTGATTTTGCATAATGACTTTGAATCTCTTCCACAGTTTGTGATCTGTGATCATGATAAAACAGGATTTTTAACCTATTTGTCATTGATTGAATGTCTTTTACTGTTCATCTTTATGGCTTATCTCAAAGACAAGGGGGACAACACTGATTAAGGCCTCTCGAAGAGCAGAATTCATTACCACTAAGTAGTACTGTCTCTGCTGTGAACCACCAATCCAAGTCTTGGTTTGTGCATGTGTGTTTCAATCTCGGCAGCTGAGTCCACTCTCTTTCTGGCATTTTCCCCTTCACCCCTCCTTCCCTATTCAGTCTAAAACGATGATCTCATGCTCTCACGTTGGTCCCAAAGTGAGCTTATTGCTGTGCTCTTAATGCATTTATCCAAGTCTTTGACGGGGGGCTGGCAGCATTGCCTCACAACCACAAGTAGGAGCAAGGTGAAATGTGTAATGTAGACAACACTGCCTTCATTCACACCCCTTGCACTTTTAAGTCCAGGTTTGTTAAGCAGTCTCAACCATCTTAGGAAAAGTCAAGGTTTTACTGTGCTGACAGAGCAACCAAAACCATATTGCACAACGAATGGATGAGATGCAAACAAAATACGTTGGAGGAAAAGTGTATGGTATTTTATATTTATAATTTTTCTTCTCACATTGCAAATCAACCACAAAAAAAAAACGCACAAACACACACACTTTTATGCATTTTTTTCCCCGGACGTTGATAATCAGACAATCAAGAAACAGTGCTATCGTATTACAAAAACATGCAAAACAAGTTCCAGTGATAAACTTATTTTCAGAGAAACGGGTACTTGGAAAAAGGTAGAGTGAAAAGATCTTACCACCTCTGAGTGTTTAGAGTGCACTGTACTGTTATGAGGATAGACAAAACTAGGACACAGGCATCTCTGCAGTCTGAACGACCTTACAGAGTGAGCCTACTTCAATCAGTGTGCAGCGTACTAGAGTAATATGACTTCCACAGTGGTGGTGTTCATTGGAGCATGTCTCATGCAGAGGACAACCTCTGCACAGGGAAACACAAAGGTACATCCATTCTAAACAGCTATTCTTAGTGTGCACTAAGTGACTGCTGAAACTAATGGGCCTTTATCCTTTAATTATGATATCAAGCTATTCTTTAGACTAATGCTGCATTGAAAGGGAGATATTAATGAAAATGTAAGTCTCAGGGGAATCTAGACTAATGCTGTTCTAATACATTGCTGAGTCATCAGAAACTATCCCTTTAGCTTCTTAGTAAGCGGCTGTTCTGGTCAGAGTGCGGTCACGAGTTATTTAGCAGCTCAATAGTCATGAATGTTGTTTTCACAGTGACAAAATACAATGCTGCGTCAGTAATCACAAATTGTCAGTCATGCCTCCAGCTAGGAATTGACTAAGAGACACAAAGAAACAAAATGACAAGATGCTGGTATTGAAATTCATGTTATGATTTCCTGAGATACAGGTTACAAAAGCACATCAATAAAAAGAATTAAGCAGATTGTTTGGCACCCAACTGCCACATTTCAATGTGGATGCTGCATTAAACATTATGCATGACAAGTTTCCAGTAATTTAGACTTCAACAGCTTCAGAAAGTATTCTGTTACTCTAGTATGGAGATCAATCCTAGAAATGAAACGTATCACATCAAGAACACAGCACAACAAAAGGGAAGATCTCTTTGCCACTGTTCTGTTGTTGCTTTTTTGTTTTCTGTTGTTGGCTTGCTGCTTTTTTATACCAAATATGGCTATAAATGTTGAGAAGATTGAGAACTCCATAAAGTGCATATTTATACTGAAATATAATAACAAATCCAGACAATGATAATACTTTTAGATGGCCCTTAAAAATTCTTCTTATTACAAACCTTTTTTTAAATCAATGAAAGCACTGCCTAAAATCTCTAAATTTTTCTCTTACCTGCCCAGCCTGAGATGCAGCCTGTATTGATTTCTTGAGAATGCACAGCCTGACTCCGTACCAGCTCGCTGAACGCCTGCAGGCTAATGGCCTTCTGCTCGCATCACTATCTGTTGGTAGGATCCTGGAGCAGGCATAACCGTCAGTGTCCAGCATGCCTCCAAACACCAAGCCTTACACAATTTCTTTTAAAACAACTCTGCCTGACCGAGACACCTTGAAACCTTTTTGACTACTTTTAATCTGCTGAAGTAAAAGCAGCTTACTTGTTTTGCTGCTGTTTTGCTTACACTACCCCAATATGATAATTCCTTGCTGAATTAGAACTTTTCGCTTCAGTATTGGTTGTCTGCCAGAAAACAGATTTGAAAAAAGGTGGAAAAGAGAGTGGGAACCAGGGGGGTGAGATTTAAAACAAAAGGATTTCTGCACATGTATACACTCCCTTGAAGATCAGGAAAATCTATGTTTGCTTTTTTTGACACTTTTTGTAGTGTAACACAAATAAAATAAATACACATGTATAAAATACACACACACACACACACACACACATATATATATTTATAAATGATCCATTTGAAGAAGGGACAGACAAGCCGTTTATCTGGGCCAGCAGTTGAAAATGAATAAGCATGAAGTGGGTCATTGCACCAGACTGTTGTGGTTAATAAAAAGCAATAGGAGTCCAAATATGGGCCATTACAACCTCAGCTACCTCCTAAAGATCTCATCCCCCAAAAGCTGCACCCTCTCTATCACCTCCTCCCTTTCTTTTCCTATTCAATACAGCCCGCAGGTACAATCTCCTGATGTCTGAAATCCTCGCCTACAAACGCACCAGGGCATAAGAACAATTTAACACTCAAACCTGTCAGGAAATGGGAGAAGCACAAAGATGAAGAGCCCAGCAGCATCTCTACACTCCACTCCTCCACAGCTCATCTTCACCTGAAAACCAAAAAGCCCTAACACTAACACCTCTATCTCTAGCTCATCAACACAAACAATAGAGCTGGAGACCTGCATTCCCAGTCCTAACGTCTCAACAAAGGGTAAAGTTAACACATTAACTGCCTGCAATTGCAGGGTGTGAATTAGATAATAGGTCTATATTTACACATTCCAAGCAATATGTTAGTGTTATCACATCAGAGCATGTAGAATGCAAAAAAAATCCTAGGAATACTTTAACCAGAGTAATATCAGGAAAAGCCGATCCTAACATCGCTACGGATAAGAGGAAAGAGCAAACACAGCTTAATCAGTTACCACCTCGCACAATAATAATAATAATATTAATAATAGTTTTGCTTTGACCGCAAATGAAATTCTACTTTTAATCTTCGGAACTGTAAGGTGAGTTGGATGGACATGTTCATATTTTCTAAAGAATTAAGCTATTTCCAAAGAAGAGCAAAGAGAGCACAAAACCTGAAATTATGTAACAGGACAAACTCAACTTAACCCTTGAAAATGAAAAGTACTAAGCTTTCATGTTGTTAAATAAGAATTTAAGACTGCAAAGCTTTTAAAGGTCATATCATATGTTTTATTTATTTATTTACTTCCAGGTTAACTTTAATGCTATTTCTTGCTAGTTAAGGTTTCTGACCAAAACCAAAAAAAAAAAAAAACATTTAGTTTTGCATTACCATTTCAGAACGTAAAATTCAACACACTTTTACACAATAGAGTTCATATATTTTAGAGATACACTATATTTTGAGATTGAGATTGAAATACACTAAACATTTGATCAAATACATTGTGTGTATAAAGCTTAAAACACACGTCAATGCACTACAAAGCCAATCTTCATCTAACATAAATTGTGTTTGAACTGAAGCAATAAAATGACAATACCTAAACACTTGTGACTGCATATTCAAAATTAATATGCCAATTTTGTTACGCAAACAGCCTACACCTAAGCTACATCACTTGTCAGAAACAAGTTAAAAAATTTGATTAGTGCCGTCACGCCCTGCGTTAATATCACAATTTTTGTGGGGAAATCCCAATTCACGATTTTTATCTTTTTCAAATTGTTTTTTTAGGACTATTTTGCAAATAACAGAGGCGATGTGAAAAATATCATATTTTATCATGATTCTTTGTCATTGATTTTACTATTTTGCAAGTTGTCTGAGCAGTACAGACAAACTAATTTG
>JAUCMU010000104.1:12924812-12947851 GCA_032275025.1 Enteromius treurensis
AGGAATGTCTGAAAGATGGTGTAAAACACTGGGTCAAGTAGCAGATATTAGCATAGTACAGACTGATTTATGAATCTAAATCAACATGAATATTTATATAATGTAATGTACTGGGTAGTGCAAGTCAATTCATACTGTAAACATGTTATGGAGATCCTTTACAAACCACTTAACTGTTATACGAAAAAAAAAACATATTTTATATTATAAAATAATACTTAAAATATGTTGGATGAAAACACTAATTTTTTATTTACATTTAAACTTCTTTCTTTTTAATCTTTGATTCAACTGTATGCATTTAGAAATTGCATGGATTAAGAAAGACATTTCTTAAACTAAGATCAAAAGCAATATCTCAAAAGATTATTTACTCACAGAAAATAAAGAAACCTTTTCACACTAATTTCCTTTAGAAGTAATGCTTTTGTTTTCTTGAACAAGTGGAATTTAAATGGTTCTTTATTCACAAATAGTGCAAACCACATTTTACTTAGTTCAACACTGAGGCAAAAGACTCATATTGCATTGTTAGTGTCTAGAAGGAGGATTTAAATGAATTGGATGCTGTAAATGTACATTACTAATGAACCCGCTTTACTGCAACATCCTGTAAGGCTTCAAATAACTGTATTACATTACCAATATGAGTCTGGCATAGTTAAACTCGATGACCTGCACCTGGGAGGCCCTTCATGCAATGAAAAGCTGACGCATGACAAATACTCAGACCGTTCATGTAATAAGATAGTCCTGACCTAGCACACACTCCACAGACACTGCTCCTGTTTCAAACGAGACATGGACCCCCATGTATCACATTCTGTGCTTCGGTCCTGAGGGACACCGCAGAAAATCTTATTGATCTATGCATGAATCTAGAAAAACAGACAGCACGTTCACTATTATTGATCTAAAGAAGAAGTCATGAGACTGACTAATGGCATGTATTCTTAAGGTTGTATGCTTAGGCCACAAGTATATGACACACTACAAAACATCAGCATCAATATCTGACGCTACAGGTGTGTTCAAAATAGCATATAACCATAACAGCCCACTCACATCAAGATGCAATGCATGCGCACATACACAATGCAATCAATGCAATTTTTCTGCCACGTTTTTAAATTACATGTAAACGGGTCAGGGTGTTTGTGGACTACATTTCTCATGGCGTGATGTTCCTGTGCCATTCACTGGGCACGTAATGAGGGAGTCAGAGAGGGCTAAAAGCAAACCTGACAGCAGAAATGGATGCCATTAATCTAGTGCACCATTAAAAATCTGTGATAGATACTGCAAACAAAAACATTTAGACCTACCCGAGGGAAAGAAGGAAGCAAAAAATAATTTGATGCAACATCTAGCTACAGGAAAACATTTCTGTAATATCAAATCTTATTCCAGAGCCGCCAGGGTTATAATTGGGTGTGCCTATGAGAACTAAAGCATAAATTAATGATGAAAACACAGGCATCAACTTGAAGGCTCTTCATTAGCAGTTAGTAATTTAAAACTCTCATTTAAAAGACATACAACATTAAAAACAGGTCGTTGGCTTCATTTAAAAGCAAACAGGTAAATTAGAACTTGAGCTGTAGGTAAAATGCAAAAAGGAAAGTGAAATCGGGTGCTATTAGATCTAGAGTGCCAATGCACTGAATCACACACATTTGAATGTCAAAGATGTTCAAACAAAACCAGATGTGATCTAATGCCACTTACGCAGTTTCATAGTGATGAGGGGCCATTAAGGGCAGGTTCTGATTAGAAAGCTGATCAGACTGCAGTAGAGGATGTTATGGAGGCCTCAAAAGAGAGGGTCATGTCTCAAGGTATCTGTGGAGAGCAGGCGCAGGCTGCTTCCAAGAAACAGCATCGTCAGGGGCACATAATAATGAAGTGCTGAGCAAGCTTCAGGCCAAAAAACCCCACACAAGCGATCTTTTTAAGTCTGTGAGCTGCGTTTTGCAAATTGTGCATGAGTGTGTGCTTAACATGAGTGTTTATGAAGAACTGGTGGAAAAATTGTATTCCTGCGTTAAATCCTGAAACTAATGAAATAGCCAAAATAACCCTCACAGAAATATTTCCTATAACCCTACTTAATTTGAGATTTAAAATAACCTTCAGTCATTCATGGTCCACAGAAAATTCAGAATTTGTTACAATAATTTTTTTGGATTAATGTTTTAGAAATACTGCATATTTGGACACAGTTCAAAAGTTTGAGGTCAGTACTTTTTTAATAAAGTATATAATTTTACAAAATATAATTTCTAATAAACGTGTTTCTATTAACCTTCTTTTCATCACCCTGTGTTCTGCACTAAATTAGACTGATTTCTAATAAGTAGTTTGATGTTGAAGACTGGAGTAATTTTAAAATTGTACATTTTAAAATATATAAAAAATGAAAATAGTTTAATTTAACTTTTAAATTACAATAATCTTTTGCAATAGTTAAATGTGTGATTAAACAGATGCAGGTTTGATGAGAATAAGATGCATTCTCTCAAATAGTGCAGAAGGGAAGAAGCAAAATTCAGAAACCAGCCTGTTTGAAAGCTCATATTACATGCTTCATATTTAATAACCTACTTCCTTCATGAACACAACTAAACAAACAGGCTTACTCTAGTTCCACAACGATGCAAGCATTTTCCAGAATCAGAGAGAACATCAAGATAGGAGCTGCTGTGATCAAGTTTTTTTCTCTTTCTCTCTCTACTTTATCTCATCACTACTGAAAGTCTCTAGTCATTCAGCTCCAAAGTTGTCAGCCCGCTCCCTCAGGCAAGCAGGAAAAAGTATGGCAGAGGTTATTAAAAAAATGCAATAAATCATTGACGAAGAAAGAAAAGAAAGTTTGAAAGGCTGACAGAAAGGCTGGTGACCATACAACATGCATAATAAAAAAAAAATCTGAAGTGTTGCAAGTAAAAGCACTATCAAACAGCACAAAAAACATTTAGGTTTAACCTACTTTTCCACGACTACTTACAAATGATAAGTCTGTTTTTAAAAAGCATAAATGCAGAGATTATCATGTTTGTGAGATAAAGGCCTGTAGCATGGCTCTCTCTTCTTAAAAAGAATCCACTACGCTGGAAAAACAAATGGATTAAAAAAAACATCTCTGTTGAAAAGCAAATAATAAACACATTATTTAGCGGAATTTTCATTTATTTTAAAAAGAATTGTGAAGAACCTCTGTGAGCACCTGTAGCCAAGTGATTTCTCTTGAAGATTAACCACACACAATTATTGTAACATCTGCTTGGTTCACGCTGAGGTTAAAAGCAAAGTGAGTTGGAGTGCATGTTGCAAGTTTTCAATCAGTTGCATCATTTTTCCTATCTTGTGCCTATTGAAAAACATGATCGTTTTCCTGCACTCAAACCCGCATTGGGAGCCGTATCACTAGCTAAGCACTTTCCTCAAGGATGTTTTTGGGTTTGGTAAGCATCCAGTCAGACCATCAATACCAGACTTCATCCACCTTCAGATAGGCTCATTTATCATGGCTCATGAAATAAAGACAACTTATTCACCTGCTGATTACCAAATGCATGGAGGCAGTGGGAATGATAGCAGCTGCCATTTGTTAATGATAAATTGAGTTTGCAACCTTGAGTGACTGATCCTACCCAGCACTGCTGTCAAAGGTGTTGAACGTAATGTACTCTTTAAGCAGTGCAAGCCACAGAAGTAATGATAGATTTTACAAACAAATAATTAATATAATAAATAATAAATAATTTTGCTGTATACTGCTTTTAACTAGAAATGCTCCAATCTGTGGATTAACACTAAAATACTTGATTAACACCTTTAAATGCTTAAATAGTAAAAAAAAAAAGAAAAAAAGGATGCTATCATTTACTCACCCTCATGTCATTCTTTCTTCTGAAAAATAGAAATATGATATTTTGACATCCACGTTTTTATGTTAGACAGAATACAGATAGAAAGTAAAAGTCATTCGGAACAATACTAGGTTCATTTACAAAGAGTAAATGAAGACATAATTTCTATTAGGGGTGGGCGATATACCGGTAGACATGATTAACCAGTAGAAATTTGTCAACCGATGGAGATTTTGGTCTATCGTCTTAATCGCGGGTGAGATCATTTGACATCGCATGTTACGTAACCACGCAATACACTTTAACTTTGACAATGGAAGAAGCAGTGTTGCCAACTTATCGATTTTGTTGCTAGGTTTAGCGACTTTTCAGACCCCCTTGGTGACATTTTTCCAAAAAAAGCAACTAGTGACAAATCTAGCGACTCCTTGGACAAACCTCAGCGAGTCTCTGGTACTGCCGCGCAAATGCGAGCTCTTGTTTTCCCAGTGCGTGCACCCCTTGTTGCAGCAGCGGTGAGTTCGTTTACATGTGACAAAACAATGAGGAGATTGTAAAGAAAAAAGGTGCATCGTTTGTGTGACGTGGAATTGTTTTGGGTGATACGAATGAGATGGACTTGATTTGCAAGGTATGCAAGAGCACTGTTTTAGCAAGCAGTGGAAACGGGACATTCTAAAGCGTTTAACGTTAAAAATGCTTATTGTGGCTTAACGCACCTAAAAACTGACGAGGGAAGCCCAAAGTTCTGTCAAACCTTCCTTGTAATAATCACTAATTACTGTCAAAAAACGAGATCATATTCAACAGATAAAGTGAATAATATCACGTTAAGTGTTTTCTCCCCCATAGAAGTCCATTATAAGGAAACAGCTTAACGTGGCTTAATGTACTTTAACAACGACCGGGAGAAACCAAACTTCTGTCCAATTTTATTTATAATAAAGACTTGCCACTGTCAAAACAGCAAGCTCTTATTCAGTTTATAAAGTTAATAATCTCATGTAAAGTGTTCACCTTCATTATAAGAAAACAGCTTAACGTGATATTATTCACTTTATCTGTCGAATATGGGCTCGTTCTTTGACCGTAACATTAGTTAGTGATTATTACAAGAAAGCTTTGACAGATATTTGGGTTTCCTTTGTCGGTTTTTAGGTGTTTTAAGCCACGTTAAGCGTGTTAGACTGTCCCGTGGGACCTGGTATACTATCAGGTAATGTTAGTACATGTTGTTCTGAGAAAAAAAAACACATTAAAGTTACAGTAACCAGTATGGTTGGTTTTTTGAAGGTTTTTTTTTTTACTTTAAGTATTGCTGCAATTCAGTTTGAATAAAAATACATTATATGAAACAGTTTCTTTGTGTTTTAATTTTTATTTATGCATTTTCAGATATTTGGTTATATCGCCCACCCCTAATTTCTATTATTAAATGAATTATTTCTTTAAATAAACTAGACTGGTATCACCTATATTCGTATAACAAGAAACTGGTCAACAAATTTAGCTGCAAAAATCTTATCTATCTTATCTTATTTATTATTTTACGAGTAGATGATTTCAGGCTTAAAAAAACAGGATGTTATTTGTTGATTTTGTCGACTGTGTATTATCCCGATTGACATTAATGTAAAAGTAAGTAGAACAAACATATATGAAAAATTTATTTGAGTTTAATATACAATTATACAAATATGTACACAAAACACATTCAAAACACACAAAGAGAAACATAACAGTGGAATAGTTCACCAGGAACCATGATCAAATATGGTTTATATATTTTTCAAGTTTAAATTTACACCCTGATTTTTGTTTTACTCTTTTTTTACAAATAACTAGAGCTTTCACCTCAATTAACTCCACAGCTGACCTCTCAAGTTAAGCAAAAGCACAAGACTGTGTGTACCCTCAGAGTTTAAAAAACATCTCTCGACTGGAGAGTTCAGTGTCTCAGGGTGCTAGCCAGATAGAGGCAGCAGAACGAACACCTCTAAATGAATGCCTGGAGGGCCGAAAACCCTTACTGGCAGGAAACTGCATCCACATTAAATTTGCAGCAGAAGAGAAAATGCTATATTTGTTAATGGCTCAGAGCATGAGTCAATAGCAGCCTGTAGGACACTGATGGATGGAAAGAGAACAGTTTATCTAAATTTTTTTTAAATAAAAAGAAAAAAATACACATATATAATATAATAATGTAATACACACACACACATACGTACACACACACACACACACACACACACAAAGAGAAGGTAATAGGATCTCAAAGGATGAATAGATCAATAAAGCTCAAATATCCACACTGGGAAGTCTGTGATGGGTCAACATCACGGGGAAAGGAAGAAAGGAGGAGAGAGGTAATACATCACATGTACAAATAATACAGAGTCTACAAAAGAATCAATAGAGTATAGATTATTCTCTAGGCATCAATTCTATACACCGACTAAAAGAAAGAAAAAGAATGAAATGAAAATCTAAGTTTGATTGCTGCATTGCTTTAGGTGGGCATGAATAAAAAACAAATCACATCAAATTATTTGGCAACGTTAATAGATGTTGTAAGAGAAAGGCCCTGGGAAAGCTGAAAAATCTGACATTTCCATCAAAGCAAAAATGCATTGTGAGATATTTCAGCCAAGAAGTTTCGCATTCAAGGGAAGCTGTTGGGGGTTCACCATTAATATGATAAATGAGGTGGCTTTTAGCACAAGAACTATTCTGACAGACAACCAATAGAAGTGAATCAAGACAAAGTGTGATGTAATTTTATTGGATGCTTAATATCTCTCTCTTAATTAAAACTCATCTAAGTATAAATCTCATCTATACATAAATGACAGGGCAAACTAAAACTCCCACATATACAACGTTAATACAGAAGCACCAATTGTTTTCACAGCTACTGAGGTTTTTGCTGTGCAAAAACATCGAGTTAAATGTTCTTGACCCAGGAGTCAGGCAACATAAAATATGTTCTATTAGAATTACAAAAACATAATCACAAAATTTCTGATTAGTTTCTGAATATACTGCAGCCTGGTGATAGACGGTCTCTTTCATCCTCCTGCCTCATTATCGAAGCTGGAGCAACACAACCAACTCTGTCATTATGAAATATCTCTCCTTTTTTATGGTTCTCCAGAGAAAAGCTTCAGAGATGCTTTTATTCCTTACTGCAACATTTTCAACATAGCATTTTTTTTTTAACAGCTGAAAAGTCTAATAGCAGAATTATGTTTGTGCATAAGCGTCTGGAGGTATGTAAGTGAAAAAGTGGAGCTTGTTCGCCTTAATGTTTGTATTTCTTGGTTAGACTTTGGGCTTATAAATGGTACGAAATCTCAGCTTTAAACATGTGAGACTCTACACCACTGGACGGTATGGTTAATTGACCAGATTTTCATGAGGTAACTCTACCATTATATCAACCAAAGATCTGCTTCCATACAGCTAAATTAAACCAGCAGTGAGTAATACGGGATTGACATCAAATGCAATGGCACTGTTTATTGTGCAGATTACAAATATCAAACCATTTGTCCCTATGGGGTGAGCTTATTTACACAGTCTTACAGTGACGTTCAATGAAGCACAGGGCTGGCGGCTGCATTGACAGATCGTCTGAAGCTACAAGCGGGTTAATTAAAAGGGAGACATCAGTTCCTCCCTGGCTGATCCAGACTTGACTCAATCAATCGCGGTACAAACTCAATAACTGTTTTTCTGGCCCATCACATCCTGTTTGAGAGCATCTGATCAAATGGGGAAGAAGCTGGACACTGTCTCAGTATATTTAAGCCCATTTTTGGATCTACGCTTCAAAAACCATAATGAATAATGAATGAGAGTGTCTCAGCTGAACTAAGGAAACAACAGGGTCAGCAGTATGATTAGAAACCTTGGTTTTTCTGTTCAATAAGAATAAAAAAAGCAGAGCAAACATTATATTATCAGAACTATTATATTATCATACATTGTACATTTTGGATAAAGCCAACGTGTGTTTGTTGAATGAATGCCACAGCAAGTCTGTCCTCATGTTTTCTCATATACTGTGCAATAGTCACAAAAATGAATACCCATTTTGATGCAATTACCCGGAACTATGTAAATGCAGACGCTGTTATAAAGTCAAGGCTGGATGCGGCCAGAAAGAGGATTCAATCAGTTTAAATAAATAAATAAGTTTCAACCCTCAAATATCGCAACTGATTGTAACTGAGAGTGACACAAAGAGCAACAGAGAAAAAAAAATGGAAATGTGAATCAATTCACAAAGAGACAACATTCATAACAGCCCTGACAGTTTCCACGGCAACCTCACGTGGCTTTTATCCATGGCAGTGTTGGCTGAAGAAATAGATCTGATCTATGAGTGAAATGGCATTCAGGTAGAGTTGACCTCAAATAAGCACCTGATGCCAGAGCACAGACAGGCACCAACAAAGATAAATGAAATGTATGAAAGCACATGCACTTTCTCATTCTCCTGCAAGTCGGAATTGCAGAATCAAAATCATCTGTTTGGTTTTGATCATTGCGTCCATCACACTGTAATCATGCCATTTAAACCATATTAAATTAAACTTCTGATATATGATTTTCTGAGGGCAGACATCCATAGCACATGCACACAACACGTTGGTGGAGTTAATAGATGCACCAGGGATGCATTTATAGCCCCTACACATGAAGAAAATGTCAACCTTTAACATAACTGACAGAAAATTGTATTTCTACCAAAACAGCTGTTTAAGATTCAAAGTATCAGCTAACCGTTAAATTACACTATTTTAACACAAGATCTGCACAAAAAGGTGAGACATAAATCCAGTGTCAATAAACAACAATAAAGGTGCAGACGAACAGAAATGCCGGTGGGTTTAGGCATGTACAGCGATATCATTTACCCAGCCAAAGGTTAACACAACCCCGTCAAGCCAAAGGCCTTAGGCACAGACAATCACCTGCCAACACTGTCTGATTTATGCAGGAAAAACCACCTCTAAGGCAAAGAGCCGGTTTAACAAATGCTAATAGATTTATACATATTTACAAGACCGCTGGATACTTTGAAAGTAGACACACAGACCATATAGTCAAGCCCTTCATCACAAGAACATGAATCGTGTACACCGTATAAAACATTGTGCATGCAGTAAATACACAGATCCTTGAACAGATGGGTTGTGAGATCAGCAGGTGAGCTGAACCAGACATCGGTGCTTGCCTTAAGGCAGATATACAGTCCACCACTGACAGCAATTAAACAGCCTCCCTGAGCACCCAGCTAACACATTTCAAATCAAGCTCTCACAAAAACCACATCAAGCATGCTATTAGAGCACATAAACACATTATACAACACTTATTTTAATTGAACCACACGCTAATTGATCCTCATACTCTAAATGCATGAATTCAAAGAAACAAGGTTGTAAATTGGGCAAAAACAATGAGAAGTGTATGACAACAACACTAGAGAGAGGGAAAGAACATACTTTGAGAGTCTGGCTCATAGCACTTGTTAAGCCTCTTGAGAGAAACGATAGCCATTTCCATCTCAAACTAATTTCAAAACTGACAAAACAAGACACCCTCGACCCAGGGCCTTGTCAGAGAGAGATGAAGAGTATATGATATTTAGGCTGGTGTGGGATTGTAACCTTATTATGACTGTATAAAATGTTTCTGTATATACTGTGTAAATGGTTGTAATTGGTAGTACTTTTAAAATGTTTTCAACTGAATCTCTAACGCTTAACAAAGCTGCCACTATTTGATTAAAATAGAGCCATATGTATATATATATATATATATATATATACACATATATATATATATATATATACACATATATATACACATATATATATATATTATTTATTTATTTATTTATTTTATGGAATGTTATTCAATTCAAGTTTATTGTCACATGATCTCTCAGAAATCATTCTAATTTGCTGATATTGTTCTCAAGAAACAATATCAATGCTGAAAAGGCTACATTGCTTACTATTTTTCTGAAAACTAATTATTTATTGAATAGAAAGAAAAGAAATTAAAATTAAAATTATTATTAATTAAAATAAAAAAATAAAAACTTGACCAGTGTTGCTAAGTAGGACCGGTAGTCATATCCACATATTAAGCTGGAAATGAAGTAAAAAAATAAAATAAAAAGAATTTGTAAAAAGTGTAAAAACTACAAACCACTGGGATTTCAGAGTGAAGGTAGGTTGAATTTGATGCCTTATTATTTGTACTTGTCAATTTCAGAGTCTGTCAGTAACACTCATGCAGTGGCAGAAGGACCAAAGAACATGGAATTCAATCCCCATATTGTTAATTAAGGGCACCTGCAGAAAATATGAAGCCAAATTCACAGCGCAAAGGATGAAAGTCTCTTGCAATCTTGTTTAGCTTCAAAAAACAAAGAGGAAAGGGCTTCCTTTAGGGATATGACTCGTTTAAGCCATCCACCAGCACCAGTGCTCATAGTCCTTGAGGAATAGACATGGGAATAAGCAAAACAGGAACAAGAGAGCTCGCAAAAACAAAGCGAAAAACCTCGTCAGCCAATTATTTTTGGAAAATGAGTTGCCGGAAGCCAAGAGTAATGCTGTGCTGTGTTTATTGACTCTGTGCTCCAAATGTGCACTGATCTCAAGCAGACGCGTTTAATTTTTCATATGCATCGTAATTGCTATCTGGACTCAGTCAACCAGAATCTCACAATGGGGAGAAAGACAGACAAAAGGGCTGTATGAGTCCTGTGGAGACCTGGGTAATTAACTAAATTTGGATCAGCTCATTTGAAAGGAACTGCAAGTATCGACAGTCTCAATTATGCAACTTAAAATGAATTCAGCAAAATAACTCCAAATAGACGTAGAGTATAAGCTTGCATTTAAAAGCACAGATATTAATGACTAACAGAGTATTCAGAACCAGTTCATCATTACGAGGGCAAGCTGTCATTTCGGCTCTAGAACTTGTCATATTCTGACCAATTATATTTTGAATCCAGCCCCAGTGTGAGATTTAAAAAGGTCACAACTTTGACAAACGAGGATAAGAACATGTTAGACAGAAAAAACTCAGCAAAGAGGAGGTGATGACAGCAGAGATGGTGAGGAAAAAAGAAGAGGAGGTAAGAAATCAAGCTAATTTTTTGAAAAAGGAACCGTTGCATGTGCATTGTCAAAACATCAGCTTAAAAGGTCTGTTATTTTGCATTTTAAACATACTGTGACAACTTTATGAAAACACCATGCCAGAAAAGGCCAAAGCCTTTTTGAGAGATGCATAAATGAAACATCAATTATAAATCAGATTGTCCGTTACATCAAAAAGGGTTTCTACTTTAAAGAGTTGAAACAAGAACCCCAAGGAAAAGAACAGCTGTGGTATTCCTAAAAAAGCAATTGGTGAGATAAAAAATTATAGTAAATCTTTGCGCTAGAAACACAGTGGGTCTGATTCCCAGAAAAGGTCGGTACTTGAAATGCTTTAGCATCTGCATAATTGTTTCAGGCTTAGGTTTGAATGAGAAAATTAGTATGAAAATGCTACATTGCTCTCTTTACCCAGCACATAAATAACAATTGGTTAGATAAACTGTGCCAGTTTAGGACACACTCTCTCCTGTGAGGCTCTTACATAAGACAGACAGCACACATTTGGGATTTTTTGACTGTATCATTTCTTTGAGGACCATGCTGCAACACTGTTCTAGCCTAAATGCATTCTGCAGGATATAGGCTAAGTGTAACTATCCTCAGGTTCTGACTCCAGGCACAAGCAGGTACATCCAGTCTACTTTCAGAGATGAATTATGAATGTGTCCTGCTGGCTCGACAGGTGAAGTTATCAAGGGCAGTAAAAAGAAAAGTAACACTGTGTTTAGGATGTATGTCGGTCTGTCTCTTCACTAGCTATTAAATATGTAACCTTGAAGAGAATGAGCAAGTCAGCATTACTCCCTGTGATGAGTGTGTGATTTTAGACTGAACGACTAAAGTCACTTTGTTTTATATACATACATATATACATAAAAAAAATGTATTACCTTTTTTTTTTTTATTGTTTTTATTTACTATTATTTTTTGATGAATTATGTTTTTTTAGATAAGAACATAAAAATAAATAATATAAATTTATTAAAAATAATATTTTCTTTATATTTATTTTACATATACTAAAATTGATAATGATAAAATAAATTATTTGAAAATTATTTCCAAAACAATTATTTTTTAAATGTGTAAAATAAAAATACCTTGATTCTGTAAACCTATTACAGCATTTACAAAAATCCATAAATTGCTTTTAAAAAATGTATACAGGAAAATAAACGGGTAAATAATAAATATAATATACAGGTAGATTTGTGCACACTGGTAATCATTTTTCATTTCACATATACATACACAGTGAATATGACACAGCAGCAAACTGAATATAGTGTAAGATAATAGTTTGCATTTGTGCTCAGGCACTGTCGAAAAAGTCCCGCATTAATAACCCCAAATCTGTTAACCAATGGTGTGGATACAGCATCAACTGTAATAAATGGTTATTGTAAATAATTATTAGTCCTGTGTTACAAATGTACATGATTTAAAACATTTTTCAAAGGAGCACTATTTATTTCTTGAAGGAAAAGAATTTTAATTCGAAAATAATTACTGTGATACGACATTATGAAGTACTTTCTCATTAACTGTTAAAAGTTTTATGTAAGCCCAACTGTTATGTAAAGACTGACTGATTCATGTTTGGTACGTCTAATATAATCAAAGTTTTTTGAAAAGCAAAACAATGACAAGCACAAATTGCTTGATGTTTATCTGAATGACAGTTGAACTGTCAATGCTAGCCTTTGTAATAAACTTTTTAGGTGTTTTTTTCTTTCCGCAAGATGTGATGAATTTAGGTCAGAGATAGAGAAAGAAAAAAAAAAATAGTTAAAAGGTTCCTTTTCCCTCCAGGTAAACCAGATAAATTATTTGCATCATAGATGACGATCAGGATATGGGCCAAATGCAAGGAACATCAGATTAAAAGCCTGAAGACAGAAACAGAAGGTGCAAAGCAAAAAGCAAAAACAACTGTCATATCCAGATAAAGAAAACAAGCAGAGTGGGTAAACACTGCAGAAACAAAGCTAACAGCACAGAAACAAAAAAGTCAGATCCCAGCAGCCTCTACTGCTGCCATGAGTGTCGTCACCTTGGGTTGGTAGGCAGCACAGTGGAGGGTCTCTTTCAAGTAATTATTCATAATTGCCTTTTGAATATTTAATCCTGTACATAGTCACTCACTTCCGCTGTTTGTGACCTCGATGAAGGGAGACGAGCGAACATACTGGTCTGGTGTTTTCCTTTGTCTTCTTTGTGTCCGTTAAAGCCTATTGCCTCTGGGTAACATTATTCAAAAACAAATCGATCAAGAAAGAGGTATAGGCTCGAGCTAAAATTTTTAAAGGATGGAAACAGATTTCTCTCTCCCATTAAATGATTACGTGACAAAGGATTGACTGTGTATTCATGAGAGCCGCAGCTACTTATGCGGGTCTCCAACTGCCTATAAAAGCTCCATTAACCACACTAAAGACCAGATTCCCTGGGAGAGGAAAACAAATCACCATTTAAAATATACAACCACTGCACAATTTAAGTCTGGTATCCTCTGTACAAAAGGCACTTCAACTAGGAATCTGCTTCTTTAGCTGATAAAATACAGTTTTAGATTTCCACAGCAGACCAGCTGGTAAATCTTAATATAATATTTGAACATCAGGCTAGAACTTCAATAACATAGACAAAAAATAAGAAACAGGAATGAATAACAATATCGCTAGAACAACCTTGCCTTTTCCCCCAGCCTATATGCAAATATTATGCAAATATCACAGTATGTTAATGCCACTGTTGACTTATTCCAGCCTCACTGCCATCTCAATTTAGAACAAGCACCAAAGGACGAAAACAAAACAACACAACCTTTTTCTTCCCTGAAAGTGTGCCATAAAAAAAAAATCTCAACAAGCAACAGTGACCGGTGTATAACCAAAAGACAATTTAATGCTATTATATTCCTTAAAAATATAAGAAAGCAACAACTTACGCAATTATACATATTGCACATAATTATGCCCATGTTGCTATGTAACAAATGGCTCAGGTCCTTCCTTCAATATAAATGTAGCTAATCGTTTAATCCTTTTATCATATGCAAGTCTAATCACTTATATAGGTAACAAGTTAAATACTTATGGTATTTGTTCAAATCCCTTAGCTCAATGAGTAACACTATTGCCAGCACCTTGTCTGCCCCTTGTGGGTACTTGTTGGCAGAATAATAAATATTATGAAAACCAATCAGATGAATCACTTTACACAATCAGTTTTGGTTCATGTAACAAAAATGCTCCCTGCCCACCACTTAAAAAAATAATATATATAAAAAATTGCTTGCACAAATCACACATACACCGCTCCATGCATGTAGTTGGATTGAGAGTAAACACCATCTGCCTGTACTGCACGGTTCCCTTTATGTCACTCCATTCCCTCTTCTATGTCTCTCCCACATCTCGTACAATAAAGCAGCACAGAAGCAGAACCCCCGGCCCTCACAGCCTGAATCTGAGGATTTTGAACTACATCATCACCACAGGATAAACCAACACAGAGTTATTTCTTTTACCACATTAGTCTATGAATGAGAAAGAAAAAAAAAAAAACATTATACTTGCAAAGCTCTGTGGCATTACCCATAATTGTGACAACCAAAGATGTATGTCCTGTTAAATATGTTGGATATCAGTGGGCAGAATTGAAAATGCAGAGCAGGACTTGTCTCAAACAAGTCAAGATGAGGACCTGACAATCAGACTCTTTCATTTTGCTATGGATAATGAAATCTTTTATTTGGGGACAATCAAGTTCCAAATAAAAAAAGAAAACTATTAAATGAGATCAAGTAACTTTCATCTGTAATGTATATAATTCACTGGATCACCATTACAGTAATATCAAATATTTATACTGTGATAAGATTTCATACTGTCTCTGATATCAATATTTTTAAAACTCTGTTCCATTGTCAACTCCATTCACCATAAGAAATCTACAAATTATAACGTCCTAATGACCAGTATGTGCTTCTACAAAGGGTAAAAAATATTGTAATTTCTGAAAGCTTCTTTATTTATTAATGCAATCTATTTGAAAAATGATATGTCAAATAGATTGCACACATACTAAAATGAATAATTTCCTTTTAAAAACTTGATATACAGCTGCATCATGATGGATCTCATATTTATGATGCCACTTACTTGATGCGCATAGGAATTTATCATTCGAAGGCTGTGTGTCACATAAAACAGTGTTGAATTCAAATCAATAGGCTTTTAAATTACAAATAGGTTTATGCAGTCATTTTAATGGCACAAACAAACTATATATATAACTTTAACACTAAGAGCAGTAGTCTTGCAAGTTGCAACTTTAAATAACTGGACTATTATTACATCTTAATATCAGCATGCCACTGTTTGCTGGCATATAACACCTTATAAGCAGCAATTAGTGTGTTCATGGCTTCTCTTTCAACAGGCAAGGCCTTTTAAATATGGTCTGCTGAAGCACTGGCATATTAATTACTACTTTATTAGGACAGTGTGCTACACTGCAGGGCTGAGTCAGTTATTCATCCATAAACATAAGGGCTGAGATAATCACACAGCCCATGTTTAGCACTTTATCCGCTCAAGTTATTTGTACTGTTTAGTTTTACAATGCTGCCACCTCATGGTTAGAAGCTGCCATGAGCATAACAGAAATCCATTACGTACAAGGTTTTCTTCAGGTTCTGCATGCAAACAAGAGCAGTGTAATGCAAAACACACAGTGGCAAGTAATTTATCAGACGGTAGTGGACTTGTATAGGGAATCACAAATGCCTTACCTCTCAAACCTGATTAGTAATACTAGTCCATTTCTATCTATAGCCCAAATCTATTATACAGTCATTAAAAAGGTCCAGCATGCCACAGAAGACTAAAAAAATTAACTGGGAATTGTAGATCAAAAAGATGAATGATTACACACACACTTATTCCTAATCTTATGCAAAATTATTTTATATAATTATATATTTTGATTTATTTACATTACTTCTTACCCTAAACATAATCACTGGGCTTCCCTTTTGCCATTTCCCTATTTTCAATGATGTATTACTAGTCTTAGACAGCAGATGTAGCTATAGCACTAGGCTCTCAAGTGCACAAGAAAAAGGACTGCAAACACATCTTCTGCACATACAGTAAAGCAGGTACAAGACCTCATCAGATAAAGTTATACTGCTATAATTGACACATATACTTTCTTCATTTCTAAACCTCCCTAAACTCACACAGACCAGCCACACCTAAACTGCCTTTGCATTTACTCAGAAATACAATGAAAGATCAAACAAGATCAAAGCAGAATATCTGCGACGCGATCTGACTCATAGGTACTTCATTAGAAGGGAATTTGCATCTGTGATCGAATGCATCCTATTCATTCATTAGCATATCGTGTCAGTGGAAGTTATACTTTTATTTTAACCTTTTGCCACCAGCATTATACTGATGGGAAAAAAAAGAAATTACACCGATGGTGAGACTATTCTTACAAATCTGATTTATACCAAGTATCATATTGCAGTTCCTTTACACTTTTACTGACATTTGTCACATTTTGGACCCTGCTTGTGTTGGACGGAAACAGACAGAGAGGGTCTGTGCGCATGCGTGGTGCACATGTACTCACCAGACCCGCAGTGAGAGAGGGGGCAGACTGGCCAAAGGATTGGCTCCTCATGCGGACCAAGTTATTGGGTTCTCCTGTGTGCTGCTGCCAGGCCAGCTGACTCACTCCACCGTGCATGCTGCTGGACAGAGGCAGAAGCTGCTTTCCTGCAGCACACCGAGGAAGCAGAATTAGGACATGGTTGTGTCTTGTTTTGTATGTGTCCCTGTTCTGTGGTCAAAACCAAATTAAAGCCCAAATCAAAAGGTCAAATGTTCTTGCTTCCATTAAGGCACATGGTGTGTTTAAATCATGTTGCATAACATGATCCTCAGGTTTTAGACAAATTACTGAAGTTAAAAAACAAAAAATTAGCAAAATGGGCTGGGGGGATTCTTACCGGTGAGGATTCCGGCCATACTGCTGCGTCGGGCTCTGGTGTCATCCTGACTGAGCTGTCGCTGCAGTTTGGTTTTTCCTGCGGCAGGAGACAGGTCGGGGTTACTCAGCTTCCTAAACAGCAGGGGAGGCGGCGCCGGCAGCTCCTGCTGAAACACAAGAGATTAGGAGCTTTTTCCTCTTCTCAATGACAATCACGTAAACAGCTGTATTAAGAAATGCCACATAAGAGACTACTAAACCTTGTGAATACAGTTGTATAACACTAAGTTTACAGAGTTGACTCAAAAGCAATTAAATTGATTTAGAAAGTGTTTGCAGGGGCTCCATCCACACTGTAGCGCTGCATCACACACAGACAGGCACACTCGAATAATCAATCTGATAATAGCGGTTTCCATCCAGTCATCAAAGTAAGTCTATATAATTGTCTTACACAACTACATTCCCATACAGTAGAAATCCATCACCAAAAACAATGACCACATTTACTGTATTTCGCCTGCTCACTCTGAGATGCAAGTAATTTCACCTTTTTGTTTTCCTTTTGATACGTTGGATGTTAACAGCTCTTTACTTGCAGATGGTTAACGCGATTTTCCAGTTTTTCTCAGAAGTTAAATTTGAATCTGTGGATTAAAACTTAGCTGATGAATACTTGCAGCCAAGATTTGAGTTGGGGGGACATTTTCTGTTATTCACAATTCTTCAGCATATCTAAAACTCAGAATTCATCTGTTTTTAAAGGTACAACTAGATTGCTTATCCATTTGAGATAGACAAATTTAGCATCTTGTGAAATGCCAACAAGAGCCCTCCATGTGTAAATGTTGCGGAGTTTATTTAATTCATGGGTATTCTACACATTTATCTGTAACTAAGCTAAATATAAAGGAAATACACTAGGTGGATTTCTTTTCAAATGCAACACGTGATCAGAAGAAAATGCAACATTTTGCTTTTGCACAGCAGAAAATGTGTCAAAAAACAAAACAAAAAAAACAACATTTATAAATTCCCATCCCTACCCAAGACACCTGCAACAGTTATTCTTTTGGCCTGTATTTTGCTTTCAGTACATTAACAAGCCACAAAAAATCAACAGCAATGCGAAACTGTCATTAGCACGAAACTTATGCTGACAGGAAAACAGAACAATCAAATTTAAGAGGTAAGAAATATAGACCCCAAACTGCCAGCCAAATACATTTCTTTAAGACGCCTGCAGATTCATTCATACTCCCTGTGTTCTTTGTCAGGATGGGAAACAGACGTTGCCATGGAAATCTGGCAGGAGCTCTGCGCTGGTCACATCCTCTCTGTGGTGTCACGAAATTCCAGAAACATCTGGAAGGCCTGTTTATATCAAACACTCAGCGCTCATAAAACCACACCACAAGGCCTCAAAAGTAAAAAGCCTCAAAGCTAACAAACGTCAGTGTTGTCACTAACTCTCAATCTCTTCTTCACTCTCTCTCTCTCACACACAGTCAAACAACAAACCAAATGCAATCCTATGAGTGGATTACACAAGAAGAAAAACAAAGAGTTGTAAACAATTTCACAAGCACACTCAAATTCATTCACTGCCTTTGCTGTTTTATTTAAAAAACTTTTATTTAGCTTAAAATTGATCAAATGTGACATCTAAAAGTGACAAGCCATTTTGCACTTTGTATTCATCGATGAATGCTGAAAATAAATGCATCACAGTTTCCACAAAAACACCAAGCAGCACAGCTGTTTTCACCATTAATATTATTAAGACAGCATCAAATTAACATATTTGAATCTTTATTTAAAGACATTCCTGAAATGGCTGCTATTGCCATTACAGGAATAAAATATGTCTCACGGAGCAACACAGTACATTAAGGAACACGCTTTTTACTTCACACCACAAACACAACACTTTGCATCTCTTACCTTGTGCATGTTTGTCTGCGCTTTCTTTCTTTTTAATTTATAGACACAAAGGTTTAGATGGGTCATTTAGTTGCACCAATTACCAGTCTTAAGATTGCTACATCTATCATACGCTCTTAGCTCCTAAAGTGCAGCAAAATTTCCAGCCAACACCATCCGTTTTCTCCAACCGGCTATAGCCCAGGTGAGCGAGTGCACACTCTATCAATGACAGGCTGGAAGATGCAGCCGTTGTTAAGTCCTGCCTGAGAGAATGGCATCGTGTTGCATGGGGGGGCTGGGTGACCATGACATCAGTGTGGAGTCCTGAGGCTAATCAGATCAGGGACACAGGTGAACACACGTGAGAAACAAGTCTAGGAGAGACACTGTCACCTGCGGGATATGCATTGCAGGCTTAAACATTAACCTCTGATGTGTTTTGATGGCACGAGCAAGCAGCACTTAGGTCAATGAATCATTACCACGTTTGTAAAGAACGAAAGAATGTGAAATAACTAGTATTATAACTGACAGCTGGGGGGTTAGGAAGAAAGTAGAAAGTGCACTTAAAAGGTGTCATTTACACAAAAATGTAAGTCACCCTTCTGTTTTTCAAAAACTATATGACTTTTTTCAGTCATTCTCTGAAAATCTTTCCCCTTTCACTGCAGCTCTCAACTAACTATAATTTGTATATGCGCATAGTTATTATGAACTAAATCGAAACCATAAAAATTACTTTCATCGCCTGAAATAATGCCTTTTTCCATTTTTGCTATGGTGCTAAAATAAATAAACCAAAAACTTAAAAGACAACAACATGGTACTGCAACAATATAAATGCTAGTATATGAATATTGGTTTGGTCAGTCATGCTTTGACAAAGAAAACTACATAGTCAATTCATGACCTCAGAATCTAGAGGCCTTAATGACTCTCCAGTGAACACGGTATGTTTATCCAGCTCACGTTTCACACTTGTAGCAGGGCTAATTTTACTTCCCCAGATGTTTTTCCAGAGGTCTCCTCTAATCAATCTCTCCAGCTCACTTTCACATCCAGGCATTTCTCTCCATTTAGACCCAATCAGACTGACTGATGACAGCTCACTGCTCATGACTAAGAATGGATCAACAGTCTAGTGAAGAAAGCTCACTGATAAAAAAAAAAAAGAGATAAAATGCATTGGCTAATCACTGGAGATGACTAATAAGGTCAAACCCTATTTACAATTTTTTTAACTGAATGGATTTATGCAAGGGAGGATATAACATCAGAGCATCACCCAAAAATATATATATAATATCATATCATATCATATCATATCAACAGTGCTTTCATTTAATATCTTTAAGTGAGATTATAAATGTGGTAAAAGTAAACAAAATAATTAAGATTATTTTCTCTAGATTATTATTCTATTATATAAATAAGTTATTTTTAATTATAAATACAATATATAAAAAGCAATTAAGCTGAGCTTTATTTAGTGTAACACTCAAAAAATTAAGTTTCTTCCTAAATTGATCATATAAAAGCGCCACTACTATAGCCGCACACATGCAGATAGAACTGTTAAATGTGACTGTTTGTAAAAGAGAGAAGAGACACAGGCTGCCCTCGGTCAGGATGTGATGGATAAGAGTTGTCACAGTGCAACCGCATAAGGTCAGTGCTCAGCAATGTAGAACTACAGAAGGGGGAAAAAAAAGTCTGGGAGCTGCATATGAAACAAAGCATGTGTTACAAGTAGTATGCAGTGTTTATTGCACAAAGCACTCTGACTTAAATATTAACACTGTGAAAGATGTACAGAGCTAAATTCCTGCTAACTGAACAGTTAATTTGACAGTGAGAGCAGCAGTGAGTCAATTCTTATAGCTTCAGAGCCTGATAACAGCCAAACAAGCCAACCGCATTGGTTAGATCCTGTGATGTCATACTCTAGTGCCATGCCACCAGCAGCAGGACCTTTGCCCCGGAGAAGCTGGGAATATAGAGCAGTGAGGACTTCACTTCAAGGTCCAAGTATAATGTTGCCACAGACAACGTTAACACAAAGAATAAGCAAGAAACTCCACACAGAGAATGCTTAAAATCAGATCTTATAGATATCCATTCAAAAACTACGTTTGCAGACTCTGTTTGAAAAATTTTGACTGTGTTGCAAAAGCATGACTGCTGACAAACAAAGCTGAGCTGTTGACATGGGGGATGGAGAGCACCTGTGTGCCAGTCTTGGAGTAATCCTACTTAGGTCACACAGCATTTTTTATTTAGTTATGATCAGAGAGAGAAGCCAAAAACTAATGCCAATTAAGGTACTAGATTAATTAAAAACCCAGACAAGAACAAAACACCACAAAACATATTAATTAATAAAATAGAAATAAATAAATAAAATGACACAAAACAAAATAAAAGCCACGGTTTATCAAGGTGCCAAATATGTCTAAAGGCAGTTTTGGCCACTGATACAGACCTAGATATTGCCAAATCATACCAGCCAAACCTGGTATGATTTCAATGGAGTATAGAAAATAATTCAAGGCAACAAATATTGCTAATGAACCTGTTTAAAGCATACACTGTAAAAAAAAATGGCTATGACATTGGGAATTACGTAAACTGACATACCCAGATTTCCCTGAATTGCATTTCAAATTTCATTTGAATTTGATTTTTTTTCTTTCAAGTTTTTTTTTATCATTTATGTTTATTAGGGTTGTAAGTTACATGTAATGTTGTTAAATTGACGTTTATAGCATATTTCAGTTGAATGAGTCTCACCATGATGGTGTTTAGTGTTTGTGTGAATGAAACTGAGCCCTTTCTATATATGTTCATATTTAAAAGCTGCTTGATAGGCTTTGGTTCATCATGTGACTTTCTCATCATCACCTGCATTTGCTGCTTTTCAGTGTGTTTCAAAGCTACAAAACAGATTTCAGTACTATAATAGCTTGATAATATAACTTCACAGATTTGTTTTACAGTGTATATCACCATTTTCCCAAATGTCATTGTACAGCTCATTGGGTTAATAGCATCAGTGTGTTTGAGTTTAACATTGACTCATAAACTGTAATGAAATACAGGTCTGTATCTGTAATCCATCAGTTCTGGCAGGGCATTTTGAAATCTAAACATTTGTGTCTAAGTGTGATTCACTCTTGCTTCAAGACAATCCCGGCCTTTTCTTTCCACCCACTCTGCTATCTAACTCCTGGTCCCACCCTGTGGGGAAAACACAGTTCTTATGAATACCAATGACAAAACAGACAGCAACCAGCTCTGCACTGTACTAGACACACAGGTGTCACTTGCCTTACAAAATCTCCTTGAACAAACAACACTGACAAACAGAGCAATGGCCAAGGAGCTATCAGAAGTCAAATTTATGGCAATTAACCTTCAAGAATAAGTAGAAAACGATAAATGATTTCCCTCATACAGTTCAACAACCTTCTGCTACATCCACTAGTCAGAGCAGCATCCACTGCCGTACACAAAATAGCTCTCACTCTGCCGGGCACCCTGCCATGTTGCGGTCTAAAAGAGCTACTGGCCTTTCTGTTTGCCCAAGCAGGTGAGGTGTGCTATATACCAGAGCAGAGTCCACAACCATAGCCTAAACACTTCAAATAGAAGATAGCTGCTATTTATTTTCCACATAATGTCAGTATCAATTCATGCCAAGTAGAAGAGATTTCATTGTCGATAAGACTTCAGCAAATGTTATGTTTATTTTTGTCCCAATCAACTGCTTCTTCCAATTTAGTTCCTACTTGCACATCCATTTAAATCTGTTACTCAGACATTCTTCCTGTTATATATATATATATATATATATATATATGCATATATTGGTGCTGTCAAATCATTAGTCATGATTAATCACATCCAAAATAAAAGTCTTTGTTTACAAAATATATGTGTTTATGATGTGATTATTTATGATGTTTATATTAAAACACACATGTACAGTATATATTTTGAAAGTATTTACATGTAAATGCATTTATATATTTATTTT
>JAUCMU010000104.1:12963877-12985036 GCA_032275025.1 Enteromius treurensis
ACTTGCAATGAAACAATGTTCTTTTAAAACAAAAACAATTACATGGAAACATGAATTTTTAATTAAAAAATTTTAAAAAAAAAAAAAAAAAAAAGATGATCACAACACTCTGCCAACTTGGCCAGTTTAAAAAGAAACCTGATGGCTTACCTGAAATGCACCACTCCCTGATGATCTCATCATTTAAAATACTGAGCAACATTAACTGAGTTCCCCTTACTACAACGTGACTGGTATAGAAATAATTAAGGCAAAAAAAAAAGTGCAAAAATACCAAAGGGAACACAAGGTTGACCTTTTGATAACTGAAAAAAAAAATGCTTAACATTTTAGTCATTTAGCAGACACTTATCCAAATCACCCAACAAATGATGGCAACACCAACAAAAGAGCAATAATAAGCAGGTGTTTCTTATATATATAAATAAACAATCGTAACGAAAAGTTAGAATACAAAAAGAGTAACAGAATGAAAGCAGTCATTTCTATGTTATAACCTCACTATTTCTCACCTTAGTCTGTACTTACCAAAACAATCTTGGAAAATGTTATTGCATCAAAAAATTTTTCACAGGCTCAATAGGATGAATCACTTATATTATATTATTGCACATTACACTTTGGATAAGAGCATCTAAAAATGAACGAAAATCATTTTACTTGACCATTAGATCTTTTTTTTCTTTTTTTGCCACTGGTGCCCGAAATTAGGAAACCCTTGTCCATTTGCCCTTGTTTCAAAGTAGCAGTACACTGTTTATTTCCTCTCAATGCCTGCCCTCACCAGACGAATTATAGCAAGACTCACACTGTCAAAAACAAGGAGCCAATAAAACTCTTGCAAAACAAACATAATGTGGGTAATAAACTTGAGCAAGTCCCATAAATTTACTCAAACAAATGCACAAAGATAATTCTACAAAATACAAAAACACTCAAAACTCTGATGTCCAGGGGTGTGTATTGTTTTTAAATAAAATTCAAAGTCCAATCTGGAATATAATAAAATCTTAAATCAATCAAACAAATAAAGAAGAAAGGGAGTACTCCTCATCAACTGAGCACTATATAACAAACACAACGCACACACAAGCAAAACCCTTTAAACTCTTGCTATGAATGTCTCTTCTGTCTTTAAATTATCCTTTGACTAAGGGTTCTTCGCAAGAGAAGTCTCAATAGCACAATGTGCTTGATCTGTAAGCTCAGCTCCATCGCGAATGGACTGCATCCATGCACTGCGCTCATTCTGCAGGGCAGCTGCGTCACATGCACCAGCACCTAAGGTCTGCATTCGTATTGCGGTATGTTTACCATGCACATTAAAATAACCATGCAAAGTATCAGTGTTGAAACGGATCAACTTTACAGTGAAAGATCACTCACCTCGTCTTTTCCTTCAGGGCTGCTCTCCCGCTCAGAGGTGCAGAGTTTCCTTTTGTTTTTGCTCTCAGTTCTCTTCATTCTGATGGATGGAGGTTGAGTAGCACTCTACAATATTAATATATCGGTGTCAGAATCCGGTGTTCGGTGAATTTAGTTGATGAAACGAGCCTTGCTCTGATACATGGTGGACAAACTTCTCAACTTCGGTCCACAAACACAAAGACAGAATCAATGGTGAGCGCAGGTTCGACACCGTGTCTTCTTCTGTGTCCCTCTCTCAACCTTAAGTTAGAACCCGAGTTACATTGACAGCCCGTCAGTTTTCAGTCAATAACGTTAACGTTACTATTTTGTCTTCAGTTTACGTAACATTAAACCGTGCGGTTTTAGCGCGGCAAGTCAACCGGCGGAACTCGCTAGCTCGCTAGCTGTTCGCTGATAAAGTTTGACAACATCCGCAAAATAAATGCCTTTCAGGTTTACAAAAATGAAGTGACTGTTTAAAAACAACGTGTTAATATACTCGCCGGGCTCGTGTGTGTCAATGTGAGATTATAACGACTGTAACGTAACGTACACCATTAAGCTGAATAACGCGGCGTTTCCAACATGCTTGCCGCAGCTTCAAGTCAGCAAGCGGATTTTATCTTCTCTGTAAACTAATACTTTAGCATCCCGAACTTATCTCAGCCACAGCAAAAACAAAAAAAAAAACCATAAAAACGCAAATTGTTCATCCAGTCAACTGCCTGACTGACGAGATAGGTAGTTTGCCGCGGAGCCACAGCGCGAGCTCAACTGTTCATCAAGTCTCCAGCGCGAGGTCTCTTTTGACACGGATCATTACATCACGCGGGGCACGAAGCTCCGCTTTGCTCCTCCAGTCTCACTCTTCTTCTAACGTCAACCGGGCCGGTGAGGGGAAACGGCTCGGTAGCGAAAATAAGTGCTAATCAAAGCCGGTCCATGTCGCTGGTGTTCTTGTGGGAGGAAATCTAACAGCTTCCTGAAGCTCGGATCAAGTGAATGTGCTGATCTGAGTTCAGTCTGTTCGAGCAGAGTCCATATAGGGAGCCATGGGTATACAATGGAGCGCTGATCTGAGTTCAGTTTGTATGTATTGCATTGCATATACACTAGAGGGCTGATCTGGGAACGCTGTTTCCTCCAATGGTTTAGATTAGAAGCAGCAAGTGAACAGCTCGGTTTCGGGCTTTGTCTTTGCTGCCATCTGCAGACGAAAGTTATGTGTTTTTTGGACAACCATTACTGCATTTTCTGTGTGCATAAACACAGGCTGAAACACAAAAAGTACAAGGTGCACGAATTAAATGAAAGTCCTTTATTGAGATGTACTGAGAAAGTTATGTCTCAGCAAATCTGAGCAGCAGGCTTCTTTTTAGTATTCATTTATAATTAAATTATACATCAAGTTATCCATGGTTGTTATGGAATGTGTTTGTCAAGTGACAGAGAACAATTTGCAAGTTAATGTATTTTACAAGTTAATAAAATTAATAACTTCTGAATTGTTGAACAGATAAAGCATTAATTTAAGCTATAAGATATAGAATGTGGGTTTTAGGTTTCTATCAGAAAAATTACATAGGAGATAATTAAGCATAGTTAGTAGAGTCACAACACATTAGACACAGATTCAAATTGGAATAGCATGTAGCAAATTAGTCTATACATTTTGATGTATCTTGCTTTAAAGTGATGTTTAATAGTAAAGTTGAATCAATGTAAAATAATGAGAAAAACATTAAAAATAGTACAGGATTTCGTGTTTTTCCTCAAATATATATATATAAACACATCAAAACAATTAGAAATTCAGAGAACTGACAGTTTACTTGTAAAGCACAATACAGATTCTAATTTTAAACATTTCAGCATTTGAAATTATAGTACGGTGGTCTACTTTACAATGTTTTACTCCAAACAATAATAACTGACACAGTATGTGAATTCATATTAAAGCTTTTCCTTTGGATTCACTCATGTAGTATAATATCTGTATGGCCAGTTACCTACAACAACAGGAAACAACACTTATATTTTATTTCAAGCAAGCAAATGGAAACCAAAAAATAGCCAGAATCGCTTTTAAACATGTTGAATACAGTATAATATTATCAATGATGATACTTTTGACTTATTTCATATAATGAATTGACAATGTAACTTCACATAGTTCATTTATCAGTGAAATACTTTTTCTCAGGATAATACTGCTTAATAACAACAGTACCGATCAAAGACAAAAAGGCTACAACTGTGAGGATGGTCCTCAGTGCTTTAAACCAGCTTGGATATGTGGGCAAGAGGGACAGGTCATAATGCAGTGCTATCCCAAGCCCTATTATCACCAGTGCAGCAGACTGTGTAATGTCATGGCAAAAAAGCAGTGCTGTCCATGCAATCAGAGAGGGAACCACACTGTTGGCTAAATTGAGCCAGTCAGGTTTTGCTGGACTCCCAGCAGGCAAGGCGAAACCCCAGCGTACCCCACCAAGAAAGGAAACTATGGACGCTCCGTATGCAACTTGAGCAAATGCAACTTCAGGAACATACAGCTCTGTGACAGCCATAAGCAGAGGAGCGGATACAAAAGGTATGAGACCAGATAATCCGAGATAGAGAGCTGGCTTTGGAGCTTTCTTCAGGTCTCTCATGTCGTAACGAATCAAATCAAGTTCTCTTGATGGATTCTCTTCCGGAGGACGTTTCTTCAGTCTATGTGCAGACCAGTGAAATGACTGGGCTCTCAGAACAGAACCAGCAACATGTCTTGGGGGCTGCTGTCTATATAGATCTCTAGTAAACAGTGTTGAACAGTGAGTGGTCCGCTGCCCTAAACAGGCAAACCTGCTGGACACCTGCAGGAGGCCACTCCACCGCATTCCCTGTTATTAGGGATGAAAGAAATGTGAGTTAAAACAATTACATATTGATGAGAATTCCCATAAACAAAATGCATCAGGTGAGCACGGTTATTTAAAATGTTTAAAAAAGTAAAAAAAAAAAATAGAAAGTGCAACAAAATTGATGGGTTAAATCAAAGTCCCTTTCTTTGGTTAAATGTTTCACTCACCCCAAAGTTACTAAGGATGTGACGTCCGATTATACCTGCCATTTTTCCTGCAATTCAAATAACGAAATATTAAAATAATTCAGTTAAACAATAATAATTGAGGGCAGTCATTGCAGTGCTGTCTGAATCTGTTCTGTTTAAAGCTACTCCGCTTCACTGAATTACATATATTAAAAGCTAACATGCTAACAGTGCACCCATCATAAACAGGGCTTATCTGTCAGAAACAGATTCGACAGTAACCGGTCTTAGAAAAAATGAAAACATACCTTGACTTCACATCAAATTGTCGCAAAATAAAACGAGTTTTATTTGTCACCAGAAGGTCACTTCAACGCATGCGGTGATGCGAAGGCAGACACGACACAACACGAAAAAGCCCAGAAAGTTCCTATAAAAGTCCCACGGAAGTGTCCAGGGTCATGCATTTCAACTTAGATTGTATACAATTTTGCATACCAGTAATTGTATATATATATATATATATATATATATATATATATTAAAATTAATACAGAAACATACATTTATTTAATCCATTCCGTTGCTCTTATGAAAATATAATCTGTCAGATGATTAGATTTAGCAATTATGAATAGGATGCAATGTAGCCTAAACAACGAAAATGCACAAATACATAAACCGTAAAGTTTTATTGATATTTTTATAATTATTATTAGCAAAACAATTCACATTTATGATTGCTAGCAATATTTTCTTTTTTAAGGGTCTGATGAAGAAGTGAATCATTGCGTTGGTCTTGCTCTAAAGTGGCCACTCAAGGGCATCAGTTTTTTCAGTATGTGTTGGTGATTATTGAGTGAATGACACATCTTAGTGTTTGTGCAAAATGGGAGTTTACTGTTTCAGCGATACCTGATATTGTATTGTAAATTTAAATTGCTTTCCACAACTTCCTACAGCAAAGACACGATTCGCTCTGTTTGCTTTGCCCACATTATGTCCACATAACTGTGTGGGTAAGTCTATTAAGTTTATACACACACATCTGGTTATTTTGGGGTTACTTCCCACCTATCACTGTGTGTAATTCCGTCTTTCCGTTTCTGGTAGCAGAGCCAAATTTGCATTACCAGAGGGCACGCTGTCTGCAATGTTTATTCAAAAAAATTGTTTAAAAAAAAAAAATAATAAGCTCAACATATTTCACAAATAGTGCAAAAAGAACGAAAACAAGTTTAAAAGTGCACACTCTGTGGGCGTCGAAAGTAAATCCTCTAGCTGGCTGGAGCTGAGGGACTGTTGTGACGCGGCGAGCGCGCGCTGTGTTCTGCGATCGATTAGCTCGCCTGTGCAGATTCAGAAGTAGACAGGAACAAGCTAGATGGATTGGCAAAGTCGGAACGAGTGTGATTAAAAAACACAAACAAAATACAGAATCAGAAGCACGACAACCTCCAAGCTGTCAAATTGAATTGATAAGCGGTGCATCATTGTCTTCGATTAACTTATTGGGATAGACAAGGGATCAAAAGGTAGGTGTATATCGACATGTTTATTCGGTGGTTTGGTGTCGAGAGGGAGCCATTTTGCAACACTTTATTTCTGCTCGAAATGCTAGCTTAGCCTAGCTCGCGCCGTAGCTACAACAACACGCATTCCTTCACTACACAGGCCCAATTTGCTATAATTCACCCTTATGCCTCCGTCTAATAATGCCTAAAAGTTTCTTTGCTCTAAAAGTTTACATTTAAACACTAAGCGTGGACTAAAATGTTTCTGCACACATTGAATGGCCTACTATGCTAACTGTGCCTTGCTAGCGAGTGTTCAGCAAGTAGAAAGACAAACAAGTAATTACTCGTAACTTCGTTAGTAATTTTAACTCCCGTATGCTCCAGAACTTGTGACCGAGCATATTAAATATTAGTTTGCAATTATCACGAAAGTCTATTTGAGTTTATATGCTGCAGCTAACTCTTTTGCGAGTTATACGCCTGCTTTTAGTTTTCCTTCTCTACTTTCTACTTTAACTGTTTTGCATTATACAAATAACTTGTTTGTCTTACTGTAACGTTAGCTAGACAATTCACGGCCGTGAACAGATATATTTACTATGAAATCCACTGACAAAGTGATGATTAGTCATGGTAAAAGTGTACTTCACTCAAACATGCCAATTTTGTCATTTACTCACTCTCAAGCCTATATGATCTTCTTTATTCTTTGCAATAGAAAAAGAGAAGTTTAAATCTTAATGAATGACAGTATCAGACCTGATTCACTTTCACTCTTTTTCTGTGCAGTGAAAGTCAAATGACAAGACAAGATCCTATTCTGCCTGTTTTCTCCATTTGTGTCCCTTTGAGGAGGGGAAATAAAGATTTTGAATATAGGAAAAATTAATTGATGGCAAGAATTGTAATTTTTAAATTAAGTGCAATTATCAAAATTTTTATTTTTGAGTTTAACCTGCAAAGGTTTGTTGTGCTGTCAAACAAAGTTTTATTTTTTATTTTTTTGGTTTGTTTTGGTGTTTTTTAGGAGCCAGCATTTGGGATTTAACATATCCTTTTTTTTAATTATTATTATTTCACATAGTGCTTTGTAGCTTTTATTAAGTGCAAATATATTTCCAAACATAGTCTCTTAGTTTGAGGTAACAGAAATATGCGTACATAATTATTGTCTAAGATAAAATCAAGAAATACATAACTTTATACTTAAGTATAACATATCATTGTGCAAAGCACGCAATTGTGAGAAGATGTTAACTTTGTCTAAATTATTGATTGCTAGGTAATCAATCAAATATTTGTTGTTTTACAGAGTTGGTCTGCAGATTATTTGTGATGATCTGGAGGAAGAACGAACTGTTGGATTTGTGACTGCAGGATTTTAATAGACCTGAGATCTCCTAACATGCAATAATACAATCTGGCGCACAGCTGTTGTTTCACATTGAATGTTCAAGGTTTGCTTCCACCTGGACGCTTGTGTTTCGGTTTCCCTGAATTACCAATGCACGGTACACCGTGTTTAACCGGCATCTGTGCACTTTGGCTTCAAATCGCTCATCCGTGGAAGCTTCTACGAATTTGATGAACTGGAAGGTTGGAAGTGTAGTTCGAAGTCACATCGTATTGACTTTCAATTTTTTCGGTAGCCTGACGTGATATTGGTCCACCAGCCGCTTATCAACCATATGGGGCGAGAATTAAAGATGTCAAGTTTTCATGGTTTGGTTCACTGAATCATCCAAAGTATGAGCTGTTGAAAGCAAAAGCAATTCTCATGACTTTATAACATAAAGCACTTCTAGCTATTGTGATGTGACAAATCAGCCCCCCTCCCCTTTTCGCCCTGACGTAGCACCTTCGCTGTTTTGATGAGGTGAACATATTCAGATCACCACTTTGTGCAAAACAGCTTTGTGTGGTACAAACCCACTCTCCATTTTTTTTTTTTTTTATTGCTGTGTGTCTTCAGTCGAAAATGAGTTTGTAAAAGGAGCTTCGAAGTGTCAGAGCAGGCACGACGTGCTGCTACCACAAGCACCCAGAATAAGAGACTGGACAATCCAAGACTCAAACAGAGTTTCTTTTCAAAACCCTTTGGATTTGCTTCATTTGTATCCGGTCAACCTGAATGCACGCAGTCATCATTGGTGAACTAAGGGTGTCGTGGAGAGTCACTCTGGCCTTACTGATCAAACACATCCACTATTCTTCTGCAACTACACGCCACTGATCAAGAACAACACGTCTCCGTCTCTTCCATCACCTTGTCATTTTACCGTGGGCTGCACAAGGTTTACATCCATCTCCTTCTTTGCACCATCCTGGAAACTGGAGTTTGTCTGTGACAGGAGTTGCAGTTGTCCTGAGGCTTCAAAGCCTGTGAAAGTGCATTGGTTGGGCCCTCTATACAGATACAGCCAAGGACAGGGCCATCGAACTACAGAGCCTTTGTCTCTGGGGTAAGAAGCCACAGCATTTAGCTGGAACTTTACTTACTATTGATTATTTTGTACTTTTGAAAGAGTTGTCGCTTACGCAATGGAATGTAAGGTTTAAGGAGAATGCATTGTTTAAAGATAGTTCTTGTTGAGTTTTAAGTAAATACAGACGATCGTATCTAGGCCAAAATAGCCATAAAACAGAAGTTACTCTATTTTTGTTTTAATGTTTAACCTAGAAACTTCTAGCTTGTATTTACAAGAGACATTGTAAAAATGGCAGGAAATGAAAATCTGTGTTGAAAAATTCATGCAATAGATCTACTTGTGTTGTGCTACATTTTTTAACTTCATAATATGTATATCACTTTGTAATAACTAGATCTTCTGAAAAACGACAGACTTTTCTCTGTTTAGCCTTGTTTAAACTCTGTCCCTCCTCACTCAAGCTGTTTTTTTTTTTGTTTTGTTTCTTTTTTTGATTGGCTCAAATGTGTAAAGCAGCTCCTTCATTCTGTGTAGAGAATGATGGCCAACTTTTTGGGGTAATATCGGTCAAGCTGTGGGGCATATGTTATGCAAAATCATTAGTAGATTCTCAAATAAGCAGATACAACTGTTGGTAAGCAATTTGTAGGTTGACATCCATCAAAAGGGTTAGTGCTGCCCCTGCAGTGCTTTCAAAGCATTTCTGTCTTTCATTGAGTATTACGATCAGCCTGACTCAGCAACATTGGCTCAACCAGTGATATGAGTTTCAGGGCAAGATTATTTATTTATTGAACTTAGTCGGATGGGGGAATAGTCATTATTTTTGAATTTGGTGCTGTAGAAATGACTTTAAGTCAAAAGTCTTGTTTTTTATGGAATTCTGCAGCATTTTTAACATGACTCTTCCATGAACATCGTTATTTTAAAAATACCAATACGCCCTTGTAATCTTCATTTAAAAAAATATTCCACTTTATGATGACGTGTATCTGTTAAGCGACTAGGCAACAAAGTTATCCAGTATCTAGATGAGTTCCAAAACTTCTCCACCAATTTGCCACTCCAGTGTTTCTCATATATTGCTTTATTTGTGGCGGCCCACCACAATATCAATGCAATAGATTTTCCAAGAAGATTTAACTTTGCTAAATAAACTTGAGCGCTGCACGTTTTAAAGTCAAAACACGCATTGGTGGTTTACATGAATGGGTTTTTGAAGGGAACCTTTCTTATATTGTCTGATAAAGTAACTTTCATGAGCACAGTGCTGCTTTATTTACAGCCAGGACTGGGGAGACTGCTCTTCCCTCTCTAAAAGTGCCTCCTGCTGGCAGAAAATTAATTTGCATTTTCAGTAAGAGCATCTTCTGTTTTCGTAAAGTTTCTATTTTCTCAGAGGGAAGTGCCACCATAGATAGTGTAAGTCTGTGGCAATGATCCAGTCAAATTGTTCTGCCCTTTTTGTATTTGTCCCAATAGGAAAGAAAAGATAGTTGCAATTTCCTTTTCTTGCAGACTTTAAATAGGTTTGCATTAATGTGACATTTGCATTAGTAGACTGCAGTGATGTGATGTTTGTTGCTTGCGTTGTCAGTTCAGGCCATGAGGTTTGATGCCTCCATCCACTGACGGGAGACACTGGACCTAAATGGCGCAGCATGACTTTGTTCCTGCCTGGCTTAACTTCTCCACGCCTCAGCCCGCCAAGGTATTGTAATGCATTGTTGACTTTGTGCTCTTGCTTTTTATAATGTTTTTTTTTCAGGGCAGTATGACTCGACGGCCATTCTTAGTTCTCCTGAGCCCAATCATTGTTTTCTAAAATAAGCTATTTAAAGCTGAAGCTGTCTGTTTAATTTGCGCCTGTGATTTTTAGTCCCCTGCTGCCCCCCTTGAGAAGCATGGAGAGCACTTTCCCCGCGGAGACAGCCGGCCGGGAGTAAACCGCCGCAGGCACAATTCTTCCGATGGCTTTTTCAACAATGACCCACTAAGAGCACCTGGAGGTAGAGGAACACGCATCTAACCTCCTTTACATGCAGAGTTAATCTATTTTTTGTCCTTTTTTAAATAGCTGTTCTTTTTCTCTACAGGTGATGGCTGGCAGCAGCCATCTCTGTTGAGGCATGACTCTGTCGACTCTGGTGTTGCAAAGGGGAGTCAGGGGGGATTGGGAGGTGGATCAGGGTGGAAGGAGACCCCCAGCTGGCATGGGGCACAGAGGGGCCAGGATGGTCCTCACCACCACCACGCTCGGCATATCAAACGCGGTGGAGGCGAGAGAGACAGACAAGGGGCTCACCGACAGCGTAATGGAAACTTTCATCAACGCAAAGGTGGCCCATATCAGGACAGATATTCTGACGAGGAGCGCAACGATGACAAGCTCAAGTTTGTTGATGAGGATTTTGTAAGTATTCTTATCTTCTCGAGTTTGTTTACTTGTGTAGTGAGGTCACACCCCTGCCAGGCATGAATTAACTGGTTATGTCATTCAGTTCTGTCATAGTATTCATACCATTCGTGCATAGTTAGTTTGCATTCATGCTTTATTTTCATGTGAATTTCAGCCCTCCTTGAACCCAGAGACAACTGGAAAGCCAGCCAGTCAGCCTCGTGCTGTCGGGACTCCGGCAGGAGTATGGGGTAAAGTTGCTATCATAAATAATATCCTCCAGTTACATAAAAAGTAAAACATTATGTTGCACTTATTGGCTTGCTCTGTAAGGTTTTTGTGTTAAACTTGTGTTACAGAGAACCCCCCTAGTGCTAAGCAGGCTATGTCTAAGATGCTGGTCATTAAGAAAGTGTCTAAGGAGGATCCCAGTGCTGCATTTTCTGCTGGTTTTGCCAGTGCAGGCCCTCTACCCGCCAATGGTTCTAAAGTCTCCATCCCTGGACCCAGTGTCTACAAGAATCTGGTTCCCAAACCTGCCACTGCCCCCACCAAGGTTCTAAGCCAATGAATCTTATTGGATCACCTCACATTGAGTGCAAAATTATGTCATTTTCTATTTATTAATTAAAACCTTTTGACTTTCTTTTTTTTCTGTTTTTGATAGCCTGGGCCTTGGAAACCCAATGGAAGGGAAACTAAAGTGGGTTTGCATTTCTCTGGACGGGATTCGGCCTTCACCAGCCCAGTTTCTGTGACCAAACCTCTGACACCCGTCAGTGCACCTGCTCACGGCACTTCTAAAGAGGTAAAAGGCTTTTTTCTTTTTTACACACAATGACAATAAGTGGACTTTCGATCACACTTTATTTTAATGTCCAGTTCTCACAATTAACATAAGCTTTGCTTTAATAAACATCTAATTTTCTTCTTAATAATAGTTAATAGATAATTAAGGAAATATTGTCATGCAGTATAAAGCAATCTGTGCTTTCTAAGTATTAATAAACAGCCAGTATGATAGTTAATAGTGATGATCAGTCTTTATGATAAAGCATTAAATTCCTTTTAATCTATTGCCAGTAAGGACCTGGTACCCAACATTCCCAGGAAGTATGATTGTTGTTGGCTTTATATAAAAAAAAATGCTTTTTGTAGTCTCGTTGTGTAATTCAGCCATTTACAAAACACACAAACTGATGAAGAATGGTTGTTTAGAACACAGATCTTCTCTGCACTTCAGTATTCTGATATTTACCAATCATACATCATTATATTTATCCATAGGACATCAATCAACATCAATAATCAACACAGTTGCTTACCCGGCTTTTTTTTTTTATGTGTAACTTTTATCTATAATTTCTCTTTTCTCTCTTTTGCTCTATCTCTCACTCTCCATAGCCGCCCTCCAGCACTACCCCTCCCATAGACATCACCCCATCACGGCTAAAGTTGATGCGGCGCAGCACAGACCGTAAGAGTGAGTTCCTGCGTGGGCTGAAGGATGAGAGAAACGGGGATGTGAGTGACTGCCACAGCCCAGGAGCTCCAGCAGAGGTGCAGATAAATTAATCTCCTATCTGTTGTGTTTTAGGTTAATTAATTTTCCGTTATTTGCTCAGTTTAAGATTATCTAGAATTGTTTTATAAACAGATTTGGAGAGTCTAATCCACCTACAACCTTGTCAATCGATTTTAGAAAGTCAAATTACATAATATATAAAAAACATTTTTATTTGTTTTGTTTATCAGCATTATATTAGTCATCAGCAACTGGATTTCAAAACAAATAGGTTGTTGCTTATTTCCATTATTTCAGTAAGTTTAAAAAGCAATTAACATATTTGTTCAACCTTAAATTCATGTTTGCTGAGGTTTCGTTTGTGGTTTATCTTTGTGTTTAGGGAGAGGGAAGCACCCCAGAACCGAAAGAATTTGGAGAAAGTCACGAGAACGGCATCTCCCACTCTCTCAGTGACTCAGATCCAGAGCACTTGTCCAGCTCTCTGGAGGCGGAACACAGGTCAGGGCGACCACAAACACAACACTTCAACACATTCTCCTCCATCAGACACGTATAAGCTCACTTCCAAATTCTATACAGCTGTCTATGAGCAAATGCCTTAGATTAACTTAAATGTACACAGTCCACCCAAACACAAATAATCTGTCCTCATTTACTGACATTCGTGTTATGGGCAAAAGATGTTTTAAAGAGTCTTGCTAAATAATAACTTTTAGGATCCCATTGACTTGATTGGACAAAAAATACAATGAATGGGAACCGAAACAAAACATTCTTTAAAATAGATTTTCAGTTCAGCTGAAAAACAAAATACATATATTCTTAAAAGGACATGAGGTTACATAAATTACAACAGAATTATTCATTTGAGTTGGACTATCCCTTTAAATGGTGTATTGCAGGTGACTGATTTGAATTGTTGTACATGGGCAGCAAAGACATATATTAAATAAATAGCACTTTTCTTGTGCACTTCTTGAGTTCATAAGTTGCATGTAGCTTAAAGGAATAGTTCACCCAAAAATGAAAATTCTGTCATCATTTACACAACCTCAAGTAGAATGAATTTTTTATTTGTTCTGCCGAACACACACAAAGGAAGATATTTTGAAAAAAGGCTGTTTTCGGTCACCATATTTTTTATTTTTTGTGTAATAAAGTGTGTGACACGGTGCAATGCTAACTTCATAGGCAGCACACTAAGTCACGCATTGATCCGCTCGCATCACAGCAACATAGAAAATATCCACAGTCCACATACTCACACATGTGGATCCTTTATGACAGGTTGCTGAAGGCAATGGGATGGCAAGAATACCCAGAAAATGATGACAACTTCAAGCCCCTCACTGAGGATGAGCTCAGAGAGTTTCAAGCTAAAACTGAACAGGTATAGAAAATATATGCTTTGTTTGTTCATACTTTGTTTAAATTAAAGCGCATCCTGCACATAGTTCATTCCTTTTGTGCCTGACTATATGTTTTTTTACTCTCAGATGAAGAAGATTGGTCTGAGACGTAACGGTGTGCTCTTGAAGCCACGTAGTGTGACCCTGCTAACCTGGAGGAACACCCCTAACCCTGGCCTGGAAGAGGGCTCCGAGTCTGAGACGAGCAGTAGCAGCCAGACCTCCGATGATGATGATACCTAATGTGGCTTTAAACACCCCTCCCACGTTTCCCTTTCTCTCTTTCACTTAATCTGTCTCCATCACACCCATTTGTTTCAAACTAAAAGAAGAGCGAAAAGATTCTTTTCATGGACAAGGAACATCGGTCATATCCCAGGCGGAGAAAGAATTGAGTTGTCAGCTCGTAGGCAGTGTCTTTTTGTTTGATTTATTTTTTATTTTTTATCCTTTTTCCCCCTATCTCTCCTTGTCTGCATTTTGTTCTTTATCCTGAACCAGAAATGTCAAAGAAAGCCACACACACCCTCCACCAGATCTTTTTTTGTTTTTGCTTGGGGTGGGGGGACTAATTCATAATAATAACAACACCAATTATAACCGTGATTTACCGTGAAATATGGCATCATCTGAATGTTCTATAAAATGGCTTTGACACCTTTCTTAATTTTTTTTTTTTCCTTTTTCGCGAAAACAATTCGTAGCATTAGTGTTAAGATGATACAATCATTGTGAGCCGCTGACTGCGACGTTGCTCCCAGTCCCTCATAGAAATGAACTCAAGCCAGTCATCCCTGCAGCAAGGAAGAACTAAAGCAACACTGAATGGACTGTCACATGCAGTCTGGCAGCTAGAACATCAGTCCACTTCTGGCTCCAATTCCAGCAAACTTCTCATTTTCACTCTTTTCATTCTGCAGAACCATGCTAATATACCCGATTTCATATGTCTGCCAAGTACACGTGTGAGAAAACCTTAAAGGCTGTTTAAAATTAGATTTGAAAGCTAGCTTGTGGAAGAGTTTGTCAGGAACTGGTTTTTGAATAAAGGTAACTTTGAATGGAAGGGTCTATGTTTTATATGTTGCGTTCTGGGAAGCCAGGCGAACATACAGATGTTCAGTTCACCAAGGTTGGGAGAATTTGAAGTTCAAAAATCATAAACAGACTGTTTTCTTTCTTTCCCATTTATGATGTAAAACAGTTTTTTTTCCCCCTTAACCTAAAAGCTGTTTGATTTAAAGCATATTGAGATGCTGAACATTTCAGAGTTACTCTATAGGAAGCATTTTCGTGCTTACAGAAATAATGCTGTGGCAATCATTTACAATAGCTTTACATTCATTGCATGTAGATTGATAACGGGGTGTTCAATAAACGCAAGAAAGGTCTGATGAACTTATTCCCTCACAAAACCCTAATAAAATCTACCCAATGGAATAGAAAGCATTAAACATTATTGGGCTTATGTAATGTTTACAATGCAGGAATTTCTTTTGAGCTGTTTATGATTTGTAATGACTGTGAACTCTGAGGGATACAGTAAGATTGCTTGCAAGCTTTGTTCTGCTTTGTTCTTTAAAAAGTAGTTCTGAGGTTCATTTTAGGCGCCGAGTTCGATCCCTGCTGCTGGCAGTGAAGTAGAGATCCATCTTCAAAAGTTCTTTATTCATGAGGGACTGCTGGTGTAAATTGTGCATCTCCTTTTTTTTTTCGTACCTTGTTTCTGCTGATAGGGTATAAAAATTGCTTTATCACAGATTTAAGTTTCTTTTTTAATTTTGGTACAGCTGTAAAAAATTCCCACATTTTTTTTTTCTTCTTCTTCTTTTGTTTGCATTATATTGTTTCTGCAGCCTTGATATTCAGGGTGGATTGTAAAAAATATAAGAATAAAAAATTGTGAGTTTTGGAAGATTAAGATTATTTTGATAACATTATTTACAGATTTTGAGAAGATTACAGGTGTCATGTATGGGTTTATCTGTATGAGACGAAGCAGGCTTAAACTACTGCATCATAATGAAAAGGTTGGAGAAAAAAATTGTAATAAATATTTTGCATCAGTTTGCCAAACATGTCCAGCCTTTCGTTTTCTGCTGAAACACTTGGGGAAATATTCTTCTTGTTTTAGAAGGGCATGTGATAATGTTCAAAATATGCATGCAAAGGATCAAAACAATACGCATTTAAACGTTGAAGGGTTGTATACTTGCTCTAAGCTCATTCATTCGTCACCACTCCCCTTTTCCAAGGTGATTGTATCCAACAAACAAGACTTCAGTCAACAGTTGCACTACACAAAAGTGAAGGCAGACACTAACAAAAAGTACTTTCCTGTTTGTTTGATATTTTAAGAATCAGCCCAATTGAAAGTTTAAACAGAAAAAAACTATCTTAGTACTACAATTGCTGGGGAGATGGAAGGTTTGGGGGAGTTCGTTTGTCGAAACTGTAAGATGGCATTCCATTCTACTGCACTTTTGGATAAACACAAGGCCAAATTCTGCATTGGCACAGACCTTAAAGACCCAGTCGCTCTGTGGAGACAATGGGGACTCACCCAAAAGGAAAAAGCAGCTGTGAAGACCATGCATCTTACAAGGTCAAGGACACCTAATTTAATTATTGTAAGTAAATTAATGCTATTTAATTATGCAAAAGAACTACAGATGAGCAACGTTTTAATACAATACTTTGTGTGTTTTAAAAATACAGAATTTGAATAAACAGTTCTATTTGTTTTATTTTCCATTTCATGCGTCTCATAAAAACGTTGCCATTCAGAAGTTTGGGGTCAGTAAGTGTTTTTTTTTTTTAAATAGGGAGGGTTAATATAAATTGTGAACATATTCGCCTTTTAATCATTGCTTTCATATTTACGATCTCTCTCTAAACTTGAACTGGATAAAAATGTCATGGTCCTTAAACACCTAAGATATTTCTGAAAGAAATGTATACTCACTATTTAGCAAGGATGAATTCTGTCAAAAGTGACAGTAAAGACTTTTTTTTTTTTTTCACTAAAATTCGATTTAATTAATTTTTATTTAGTTATATTTTTAATCAAATATTCCTGACAAAAATGAATTATTTCCACACAAAATGAGTTTCAACGGACAAAAAAAATAATTAAGCAGCACAACTGCGTTTCAACAGATAAAGTTTAGTACCAGCTGATAGTATTAGAAATATTTCTAAATGATGATGTGGCACTAGCCTGGAGTAATTGCGTCTGAAAATTCAGCTTTGTCGTCACAGGAATAAATATATTTAAACATTCATTTTAAATTGCAACATTTTGCAATGTTATTTATTTTTTGCATCAAACACTGATGTTTTGTTCAAGATGGGTTGAAAAAAAAAACATTGGTAATCAAAGTATTATTGTAAGTGTAAGTAAAAATCCCTCCATTTGCCAGCTGAAGGAAAACAGAGATCATCAGGTGGAAGAGAAAGAGAGTGCGCAGAACAAATCACAGGACAAAGTGTCAGAGAATACTGCTCTAAACAGACTCACTGAGGAGGTACAAGACTACATACAAAGACAATAAAACTGGCTCCAAGTGTTTTTATGCTGCATTTGCTTATCCTCTGTTATAGTTTCAGAAACTCAGGATGTCGTTTGAACAAAACCTGCCCAGAAGACAGACAGAGGTCGGTTTGACATAGGCTAGTTCTAAAAATCTGATCTGTTTGTACCTGTGGTATTATGTGTTTTGGACATTGGGTAAGTTTTCTTCAGGTGTCTGAGGATCAGACCTCACTCCAGCTGAGAGCTAATGAGCAAAAGGCTCTTCATGAGCAGAGACTGGCTGAGATCAGAGCACACAACAATCATCTGGAGAAGCAGAGAGAGGGTAAATGCATCATCTTCAATAAAGATGTATTTGAATTAATTATGCAAAAGAAAAAATGTGAGTCTAGTGTATATTTAACACACTTAAAATGCTTGAAATACTAGATTTTATTCCAAAAATGTTTTAAATGTCATTTCCACAAAAGAATGTTATTAAAAACATTATAATTTGAGAAACACATAACAGAATTCACTGATTTCTGATTTTTGAAACACGTCCAGCACTAGATATATTAATTTGTGAATTTCTTTGAAACTATTTTATAATGATGTGTTTATTCCAGAAATAGAAAAGCGGCTTGCTGAGCTGGCAGGACGGGAGAGGACTGCTTGTCTTGAAGAAGTGCTGCAAGAACTGAGGAATCAGGAACAGAGAAACGAGGACGTTCTGCATCAGCTCAGCTCTCACATCAACTCAATGAAAGGGTAAGGGAAACAGGAAGTGTGCAGAGAAGCTTTAAATTACTCACTCAAATGTTTATACTGTCCTGGTGTTGTAGGCCCAATTCAAATGAAGTCCCCTCTAACCCACCAGAGGAAAAGAAGACACAACATGTTGCTTTCGACTTGATCTCTTCTGTGGATGGACCTCTGTCTGCACAGATAAGGTTGGTGTGGCCTTTTTAACTTTTATGCCAGAACGATAAAAGGGAAAACAATGTGTCCTTACTTATACATTAAAAGTATAAAAATGCATTAATATGAAGTCTTGGAAATTGTCTCTTTTGACTGGGACCAGTTAAGAACTGCCTAGAATCCACCTAATAATCCCAAAACAACTCACCCAGCATACTCTAAGCAACCATTTAGTGACAGCTTAGCAACCATCCAGAACACTCTAGCACTATGGGGCATTTGTTTTTGTAACAGAGCTTTGCGTCTGGCGTACATGCAGTCTGGTGGTTCTGATCCAGAGGTTCTGGCCATTATGCATGACCTTCAAGCAGAGGCTTTTACACTGCAGCAGACAAAACACAGAGCTGAAGGCAAGACAAAAAGAAGAAGTGAGTTGTACCATCATTGAACTGTAGCTGCAAATAGAATTTGGACACATACAATGCCAAAAAACGTGATTGATTGATTGATTGATTTTGATATTTATTTATTCAGTAAATGATACTTTTCTTAGCAAGGATTTATTTAATTGATCAAAAGTGACAGTAAAGATTTAAGTTGGTACAAAGAAACGTTTCAAATAAACGAATTCCATTCTTTAAAGAATCCTGAATAAATATCCTATAAGTATAGCTACTGTGTTTACCTTTAAATTTGGTACAGTGCACTTATTGTGTATGTACTTGTTTTTACATATTTTGAACAATGTGTTATATTTTATAACTATTGAAGTAAATTTTTTACTCTTTGTTATATTGCAGCCATTTGCTAAAATCATTTAAGCTCATTTTTTCCCCTCTTTAATGTACACACAGCACTCCATATTGACAGAATAACACAGAATTGTTGACACTTTTGCAGATTTATTAAAAATGAAAAAGTGGAATATCACATGGTCTTAAGTATTCAGACCCTTTGCTGTGACGCTCATATATTTAACTCAGGTGCTGTTCATTTCTTCTGATCATCCTTGAGATGGTTCTACACCTTCATTTGAGTCCAGCTGTGTTTGATTATACTGATTGGATGTTATTATACCTGTCTATATAAGACCTTACAGCTCAGAATGCATGTCAGAGCAAATGAGAATCATGAGGTCAAAGGAACTGCCTGAAGAGCTCAGAGACTCAATTTTGGCAAGACAAATACATTTCTGCTGCATTTAAGGTTCCTAAGAGCACAGTGGCCTCCATAATTCATGAGGATTACCCTCAACACGTGTCTTCATCTGAGCCAAATTATTATTTAGATTAACTGCAATGGCGTTAAAAGCTACAGCCATTTTCACTACAGAACTAACATACCTTGTGGCTGCGTTTTATTAATAGTAAATGACGTCAGTAGAAACCATTTAGTTGAATCCTCAGCTTAAATGAAACTCTGTGGCTTCCCCTGTCTGACACACACAATCCAAGTCTGAAGGACTCACACGTACACGCCTGCTCGAAAAGTGAAGTAATGAATAAACCATGGCTATATCACTAGTTTCCTTCCACTACGACTTCCATGTCAAGGATCTTTTAACCTCCAGCTTCCTTCATTCTGTCAGTGAGCTCTGGGCTGAAGGATGTCCTTCAGCACAACAACATCCTGATTTGCTCTGTGATGAAGGGTCTGTTTTTAACTACGTCTCAGCTGTCTGTCTGACAGTCTCTGAACACTGAGGCGAACTTCAAAGAATCCGGGTGGTCTCTGATCTTGGCCTGATACGTGTCAGGTTTACACATATCAAGAGTTTGTTCATTCTCAAGGTGTCTGATTAGCAATTTGGTGACAAGTCCAAACTACACTCGTTGTGTCTTTCAAAGAGACATCCAAGCTGTTCATAGCTGATTTGGTGCTTCTGTTCTGGTAAGAGTTGGACCAGCATGCTCTACAGTAAACTATAAATCTAAAATCTAAAGTAACTGTCTTTAGTAATTGGTCACTGTTTATTGTTAGTTTACTCATTCTTTTTAGTTCTGGTTTTGTAATCAGAAACTGTTATCAATTGGTTAGTTTATGTAAAGACAACATGAAACAACATGCATATAATGTTATATATTTCAGTATGACATCTGAAAGTTTGTGAAAGTTAAAACAAGATATATTTTTATTGTATTAGTGATGCTGGTTATTGTTCTTAGACAATCAATAATTGATTCTATTCTAGTGTCACAATTATTTAGAAAAAGTTTGTTTAATGCTAAACAACTTGTCAAGAAAAGTTATTACATACACATGTATAAACATAAAAACATACTATGTAGTCTTATATGCTAATTTAGTGCTCAAGAAACATTTCTTACTATCACAGTTTAAAACGCTTTATGTAGTGCTGCTTAATTTTTTTGTAAAAAACTAGGGCCGAGACTCAATTAAAAAAATTAATCTAATTAATTAGAGGCTTTGTAATTAATTAATCTAAATTAATTGCATATAAATATTTGACCTGAGAACAGTGAGAAGTAAGTTTTTTTTATATGGATTTTTAGTATACCATTGAATAATGATATAATAATAATAATGATGATATAATAATAAGCTTAAGCAACAAAATATTGTTTATTTTTGTTCAATCAAGTCCAACAGACCAATATTGTGCTGTGCGTGATTTGACATTGAGTCGTATATACTACACACAGCCGTTGTTCACTAACGAGCTGCTCTAACCGTCGCTGCGTCCGAAATCGCTTACTTCCCTACTATATTGTACACGAAAAACAATATGCGAGGCGAGTAGTATGTCCGAATTAGAGGGCTGCATCGGGATTGAGACCCAACGCAAATCTCGCGGGAGCGGGCGGTTTGAACTTTGCTCCGGGCGGTAATGGGCGGGATCGGGAGGTAGCATAGCGACATGATATCATTGTCAACATGATAACCCAGACCCAGACTCCTGGATGGAAGTATAACAAAGAGCGCTTCCCAGCGCTATCAAACCTGGTACGTTTCATCTTTAGTATCCCCGCATCCAGTGC
>JAUCMU010000104.1:12985136-13015244 GCA_032275025.1 Enteromius treurensis
ATACTTAGGACCATGTGATATTTCAGTTTTTCTTTTTTAATAAATCTGCAAAAATGTCAATAATTCTGTGTTTTTCTATCAATATAGGGTGCTGTGTGTAAATGATTTAAGCACATGGCTGCAATAAAACAAAGAGTGAAATATTTAAGGGGGTCTCAATACTTTCCGTACCCACTGTATATTATGTCTGTCCCACCAGGGATGAAGTCTCCTCACAGAGCGCTGGACTCTGATGTTCTTGCTGTGGAGCAGGAGAACCAACGGCTTGAGGAGGAAATCTTCAGAATCCAGCTGGCCAGAGAGAAGAACAAAGAAGAGCACGGTATCACTATTTCTCTCAGATCTTACATTTTGAGACTTGGTGACTAAGTTAAGTTTAACATTTGATAGAAAATGTGTGTTCTGTCTCTAATTTGCATGCATAAGCCGTTCACTAAAGGTATATGGGCATAAAGTTGTATGTTATTATAGAGTATTTCTATATATTAGGCAATTTCAATATTTGAATGAATGTTTTCTGGATCAGGGCTCATTGATATCCCGAAAGACCACATCCATCAAATGGCTAGCCTTAAAACCGAGATTGCATTTTTAAGGAGAGAAATAGAGAAGGGCAGAGAGAGTAGACCACACCAACGTCAAGCTCATCTGCCTGTTTTTCCTGGATCTTTTATGACTGTAACAAACCCTGCTCTGCCGCTGGTGAGCCAAAACTTCAGACATCTTAATAATGTAATCTGTTGAGTTAATGTGATTTTTAAGAATGCACACAATTCTATTCAACTGACAGTGATAGTGAGAATGATAGAGAATGAAGTATGATATGGTGTATATATTTTATAATTACCAATATTGCAGGATGAGAGTTCAAAACAGCATTCACTGATGGGCTCTCATGTAACTGATCTGATGGCAGCTCTCGGTCCTGCTCCTTACGATCCTGTGTAAGACATATTTTCACCTTGTCCTCTTGGTTCACTTTTGTTTATACAGTCCCTATAGATGCATGCAAACGTTAGACTAAATATATGACAATATGACTTTAGTTCATCTGTTGTCTGAATGTGTGTACAGGGCTGGCTTTGTGATCTTCTATGACCTGGTGACGGGTGTTGAAGATACTTTGAGATCAGTGCGTTTATTGTCAGGATTATATTTGAATGGACAGAAGTTAGGACAGACCATTCTGATGCCCCCTGTGCAGTGCCAGCCTACAGGACCATCACTGTCCACCAAGAGTCCTGGAAACTGTGCCATACTGGCTGTTAAGCAACCTGTGCCAGGGTAGTTTGGTTCAGAGATAAATATGGACACACCGATCTGGTGCTTTCACGTTATTGAATTTGTGCTTTATTTCAGAGTACAGCCGACTCCAGATATCTCTTTGGTCATAGAGATCCAGACTTCTGAAGGCCTGGATTTGTTCAAGCATGAAACTGAGGCATCAGTGACTTGTGGCTGGGCTAAGCTTGATCTCTTTGACCAGCACAACCAGGTTCACAGTGGTCACTGGAGGCTTCCTTTCCGCTCTCTCCCAGTTCAAGCATCCTTAAATGCAGGTCAACTGAATCCTTTCCCACAAGTACGTTCTTCAAATACTAAGTCAACTAAGTTAAATATACAAGATTTAGATTTTAATTCAACCTTACTAAATACCATTTTCTTTCTAAGATGGGTAATATGGAACTTTGTCTTCGGGTAGCAAATGCTCGTGATGGAGATGTACAAACCCTTGAAAAGATTGACCCCAACAACACCTACCAATACAAGTACATATCCACGGTATGTAAAATATTTTCTACTTAAGTTTTTTTTCCCATGGCTAAGTTTGCAAAGGCTTTGATAACCTAACAGCATCAAATCGGTCTTGTTTAGGTGGTCTCAAACACAATCCTGGCAAACCAAGAATCATGTAATACATTGCAAGCTTCATCCAATCCATTACCTTCATCACCATAGACAAATCACGTGGAAGGGACCAGTTAGAGGAAAATTACTTATTGTGATTACTGTACAATCAACGCTTGTAAAATGTTTTCAAGTCATCTGAATGAAAAATTTTACCTCTATTAGGAACTATTTTAAGATAAGGACTTGTCCACATTGCATACATTTTTTTGAATTACAGTTTGGTCACAATATACTCGTAACTAAAAATACTCACTACGTCTTACAGTTAATTCCACTGGAGCGGTCTATTCGAAGCAGAGGATTCTTAAGAGGTAATATTGAAGCCTCATTCACATATGCAAATATCCTTTATTGAAAGTTTACTACAATTATACAAAAATTGGACAGAGAAAGAAAACGGGTTATTTACAAAACAAAGAGACAAAAGTTGTTCATGGGGAGTAAGTGAGGCAGGCATGCTCTGCTGGTTGGAAGGTAAGTGGTCAATCAGAAGATGTCCATCATGCTGATGTCTCCACAGAGGAAGAACTTGCTGGCTGAAAGAGAAATTTAAAGATTAAAAACAAAATTAAGTTCAAGCACTAAACTAATGCCGAAGCATTTCATATGCAGTACTCCAACCAATTCCATTAGCGGCCACTCGAGCAGCAAAGTTCCTAAGACTTAGCTAGTGTGTAAATTATGGATACATTTAAGAAAAGAAAAAACCCACATCCAGCTGAATCGGTCCTCTCAAGTTAAGTTTGTGACTCTTGTATTCAGACAAGTTATGTCACGATTTTTAAATCCAACGAACTCAATCCAATTCTCAATTCCAATCTCTATCACAACAGACACTTGACAAGAATTACAAGTAAAAATGGTCAGATAAATAAAAGTATACAGTCAAGTTGAACTATAAGTCTTAGATAGTCCAACAGTAGTATTAAAAAAAAATAAAAATAAATAAATAAAAGTAATGGGTAACAGAAACTAAATCAAATGAAACCATTGTCAATCTATGACATACTCATTTCTAAAAATACAGAGAAGTTATTCAGTCAAGAGCAGACTTTCACCTTTCGCTTGTTTGTCAACAGAAGGCATTTAAGGCGGCTGCCACTTTATGACCCGGTGTATATAGATTAAAATACTGGAACAGTTAAAACTGGACCATTTATGTGAATTCTTCTCAAAACAGACAGACATTTAGATGTATATTTGCACAAGATGCAAAAGTGACACTGCACACTTGGTGTGCGAACACCAAAGAGCCAAACCATGCACTCATGTACAGAGCTAGGTTGCAGCTTGTGTTGAAAATGACTTTGAGAGGACACTGCAGCGACAACTGTCTTGAGTATTTCTTATAATGGCCCCATCAAATGGTCCTAATTGTCGAGCCCTGTGACTGTATTAAAAGGAAACAGCAAGTCTATCAACTCGCCTCCTGCTCCATTTTCTCCTGGACTCCATTGCCGTTGTGGGCGGAGTCACCGCTGCCATTAACTGAGGTCTCCTGTTTAGTCTTTTTAGCATCACTGTCCTTTTTTGGACTCTCCTCGTCTGGTTTCCTCTGTGCAGGAATAAAGCAGGACAGAACACGTACTTTATTTTTTGCACTAAACACCTAGTAACTACTTGCTACTCAAGCACACATGGCCACTTCAGCACCACATGCCAAGCCACAATAATGAAGCACAAACACCATAGAAGCACTAAGCAACACCAATCCTAATCTAGTTAGCAAAAATCAGCTCAACACGCAGCATGCATAATTTGACCTCAACTAAAGGGAAGGTAGCATTGCAGATTTCCCTTTATGGGCAGACTACCCTCGTTCACTCCATGCTAATACCCCTGAACCTCAAGTCTACTGCAATGGTTAACACTACACTTCAGTGGATAGATACTCACCTTTTTGCGAACAAGGTGAGAAATGTCAGACGCAGATTTTGAGGAAGATGCACCATCAGCTGGCCTCACCGGAATCTGAAACAAAACCAGCATTTGCATTTTAGAGTGGCATAATGCGCTATAGGCTTAAAGCACCCATAAAAGAAAAATACCACTTGGAGCTTAGTCTGAGACACGCAAAATGAGAATGCCACACTTCAGAAAGAGTTATGGTCCATTTAAGAAATTTGTAACAAAGTATCATCCATCACTAACATTAAGTGAAAGTAACATTATGCACACACACCTGACTAGCAGTTGATGAGGATGGGCCACCATTTTCAGCTGTGAATGCAGATGAAGTAGATGCTCCTGCCTGTAACAAATCGCAAACCATTCGTTGTCTCTTTTGCATCCTGGATGTCCCACTTGATCTCCACTTTGTGTACCAAGACCAACGTTAGGGATTGATGACATAACCTTACCATATTCATTAAATGTGTAATAAGCCGATACCAGAGGTCATCAGCCACTGAAAAGCGTTGAAGCGTATAATATGCATTTGCATTATTGCCCTGATGCAACTCACAAGGGTCTGATGGATGGCCTCAGATGCTGCAGCAGCCGTCCTCTGGCTCTCCTTGGCATCTTCAATCTTCTCAGTGATTTCTGGCAGTAACTGTTTCAACTCCTCAAGCTCGTTCTTCTCCTCCTTTGCTGCCTCTGCACCTTCTGCCTTGTGTATTACCTCCTGAAGCATAGCTGGAAGATAGATGTGGAAATCAATTGAGTACCATGCTTGCTCATGGCAACAAGTGTTATCAGCAAGCAAATTCTCAGTTAAATGCATTAAGACTGGCAAAACCCACTATGAAAATGTTCCTACCAAGACGGCTCTCAATGACTTTAATAGAGTTGGAGAAATGCTCAATGGATTGGCTGTACTGGGCGGTGTAGCTGTAAGTTGTGCCCAGCTGGTAATGAGTCTCAGCCAGAAGACGACTATGAGAGGGAAGGTGTTTCAGCTGCAAGGTTAAACACTCATTGAAGTCGTCCAGGGCCTGGCTGTAGTTACCTACATAAAACAAAATTGAGAGAGACTAGTTAATGAAGAGTAAATAATGAGTACTGGAGGGTTAAACTTAAACCGTACAGCAACTTGCGAAACCCAAAGAGGTCCTTAAAATTATGTCATAGTTTCAGCTACTCCTACCACACACACCTGACTCAGCTCCAACTTCTCCAAGTTTCAGGTAAATCTGTGCTGCCATTAGCTGATCTTCTTTGCAGTCTTTTCTTTAAAAACAAAAAATACTAAATTATAACAAAGGTTGCACAAATAAAATCATTTTTAAACAGACATGCAAGAGGACATACCTTTTATAAATCACTTTTGCAACCTCAAGCATCTCCCAGGCCAACTGCAGGTTTCCAACTTCATCCTCCTCGCTCTCCTAAAAGCACAAGACAGTGATAGACCAGTAAAAATCAAACAAGATGGGGGACAAAAAAACAAAAAAAAAAACACTTTTACAGTGGATTACAAACCTTATCTTGTGTTTCACCCTCTGCAGTTTCATCATCTTCATCCTCATCATCATCGTCATCTAAAACAAAATGATTATAACTCAAATGACATTGATCTAATGTGAAAACCAATCACCTCAGACACCCTTAGTGACACTGTAGCTTAAAAGCTAAATACTCCATGATCCACCAGTGTTTAGAAAATTCACCAGGTGAAGTTTATCAAAAGGTATTTAACACGCAAATCTTGTGCTTCCCAAACTCCACTGTGCTTCTACCTCCATCCTCTTCCATGGGTTCTTCATTCTCTTCATTTCCATTTTTCTCCTCAACCTCTTCAGTCTTTTCAGTTACTCCATTTGAAACAGCGACATCTTCCTTTTTAGAAGAGCTTTCATCAACACCTTCGGATTTCTCAGCATCTTTTTCAGCAGGCTTCACCTTCTGTTCAGCTTGTTTATCCTCATCTTGAGCAGGTTTTGTCTCATGTTCAGCTGGTTTCTCAGTTTTAGTTGATGCTGCATCCCCCTCCTTTGGTGCTTCAACCTTCTCCTGCTTCTCCATTGATTCCTCTTGGTTCTTCTGCTCACCTTCCCCCACCTCTTTTCCTACCTCTGACTGAGTTTTGTCTTCTGACATGGCATCATAAACCTGTGCTCGAAGCTCATCTCTGGTTTTTTCTGCATCATGATACAAATGGAGGAATATTTCTAGGTTAAAGTTAGCCTGATGAAACACAGGGCAACTTGAAAGCAATGTTTGGGTAACATTTCTATCTGGATACCTTAGACCATGGGCGTCCATGTCTCACCTGGTTGCCCATTGACACCAACATTAACCAAAGTTGCCCACCTATATTGCTCATTAAGCTGCCCCGCATATCATCAGCCTTAGAACCCCTCTTAATCAGAATCAAGTTGTGTTAATTTGCTGGCTTGTGCAAAATGATATTTTGCAAACGTACTTCTTGCAAATGTGATAAAGCAGAGAGTGTTATATTTATATATATAATAAAAAAAAAAAAACACACACAACAAAAAATAAAAACAAACAAACCATCCAAGGAGTCTGCGCTTTCAATCTTAGAGTCATCCTGTTTCTCGCCCTCTTCAGAGGACTCTTCTGGGACTCCCTCTAAAGCATTACCAAGCACCGTATTCTCCATCCTAAAGTAATGTTAACAAAAAGTTAGAAACACTGATATTTTTAAAATAAAAATCATGCATTAAGCTCCAATACAGATACCTGGCAAGCTCCAGAAGGGCTTTTCCACACAAGAAAAAAGCTTCACCGCATTCATCGGCCGTGTCTCCATACTTCTCAGCTCTAAAGGGGGAAATGGGTTACACGTTATGAAAACGGAGCGTAATATTAAAGAGTTCATTTGCTGAAATAATGCCAGGAACCACAAATTCAAGTCGCATAATATAGAAGCATTGAAGTATTTTATCACAGTTACTCACAGCTGGGCACAAGCCTCTTGCAACACACTGACTGCAGACACAACATCACCCATCACCAAGTGCCGGTTTCCTGTACCAATCAGCTTCTTTGCTTCTTCAGAAACATCGACGGAGCTGCAAAAGTAACCGAAAATGTGAGTAAAACAAATTATTTTAGTGAACTGGGCAGTTTAATTAAACCGAAGTCCAAATACAAACTCGCCTGTCTGCAGCGCTTGACGAGCAAGGTTTTTCCTCCATACTGCAAAGACAAACAACACAAAAACAGAGTCATACATTAAACCTTTCTCGGTCTGAAGAATCGGTCCAAGATTTCCCTAAAGTTGCTTCAGAAGTTCACGGCGAACGACCGATGTTAGCACGATGCTACTATGACTTCTTTCTTGACAGAGTGTCAAAATTACACACGGTTCTAGTTAACATCTAACGTCACTTTCTAATGCCAGTAGAACACCCAAAGTGGGCAATTTAAAGTGATTTGCGTTGTTACCGCCACCTTTCAAAAGTTACCGCTCGACTTCAGCGCGTGTGCAGTAATTTCAATGCAGCGCCAGGCTCACCGACGGGCTATTCATGACTGCGTGTCAACAGTGCGGGAATTTGCCCAATTACGATAAACAAACGAGCTAGCCGTTCGTATTAAACCCTCTCCCGCCAAATGAGGGCAGCCAAACACAGCACGTCAACGGGAATCAACGGTGATGCCATCCCGTCGCGTGCGACGATGTCCGGGCGCGGGAGAAAAGCGAACAGAGGCACGAGGGCGACACATTTTTCCTGACTAGGACGGAGCTGCTGCAGCTTTGTTATCAAACGAAACCAACCAAAACCTCTCGCTCCGACTTCATTTAACTTCTGCTAACTTCACAAGGAGCGCACTCAACTTAAAAACGATATTTTACCTTTCGGCAGTTGAAGCAGATGTGGTTTCCTCTGGCATTTTAATGCGTTAAATAAACTAAGCTGTAGTGTGCTGTTGGATGATGCGAGTACAGATGGCAGGTTTGTGATGCTGTTCCTGAATTAGTCTTTGTTGGCGCCTTTAAATACGGATACAAGTCGTACTTCCGCTGAACTACGACCCTGTCATAAAAACGCGGGAGAATAAATTTAAGGGGCAAGTAACCATATTACGCTTCTACTGAAGCCATATGAACTATAAAAAGATGTTTATCTGGACAAGATGGATGGAAAGTCTTTTTATCCAGATTTTGTGAGATTTGTAGTATTATTCATTTTTTAAATATTATTTATGTTTTTTTTAATACAATTAAACTAAACCTTATTCACTTTCTTATTTAAAATATGTTCTTGGTGTTATTGTGAATAAAAAACAAAACAAATAAAAAAATTATATTCTATAACAAAAGTAGTAATTATAATAGTTATTAGTATTTTAATATATACCAACTTTCTTTATCTGTTTACCTTTCCAAGAGGGAGGGTAATAAAAATAGTTGAACCTTACAATAAAATATTTTTAAATTATATATGTCTGATTAATTGACATAAATAAAATGTGTATTGTGAAAATGTTGTTGTTTTTTTAAGTGATAATCCAGGCATATTCTTTTCATAAAACTCACTTTTAAACATTGTGAATGCATTCAAAATATGTTTCATTCTACACACAAAAAAAAATCAAGCACACATTTCAATATGTAACAAAACTGTTTTTATTATGTTTAGAAGTATACAGAGTAATGAATGGGCATTGGTTTCAAGGCACAGAATCACGCAGAAGTGTGTATTAATAGGGGTCATTAAAAGGGTAGTGAGGATGTCCTGCATCCCGGGGGACAGATTTGCCATCAACCTACAAAAACATATGCAAAAACATATGTAATCACAAACTACTTTTTGAATGCATTTGAAGTCTCTATCATTATCAATATTATATCTCATTTTAAAGTTACCTTTTTATTAATGACCATAACTTTTTTGCACTGTGTTGTACAATGTGGCTTACAGTAATGAAACTTACAGTGATGGTTGGCACAATGTAACGCCAGCCTCTGTGCAGTGCTGTCACTTGATTCATCTCCTCAGTTTCAAGAGTGAAATCAAACACCTGTAAAAGAGCAGAGCAAGTGTTTTGCTTGGTTACCATACATAGTCATAAACACTCTAGAACACGAAAGAGTTAAGAATAACATGCAGAAACCTGGATATTCTCTTTGATCCGAGACTGTGTAATGCTCTTTGGGATAGTCACTACTCCTCGTTGAGTTTGCCACCTGGCAAAATATCAGTGAAGAAATGCTATGTAATAATCAGAGATGAAACCACGTTCAACTAGTGCAAAATCTTAAATTTACCTGATGATAATTTGTGCAGGGGTCTTGTTGTATTTATTGGCTAGTGCAGCAATGTCTGGCTCTTCTAACAGCACAGGCTCTTCTGGATGCTTCCAGGCTCTGTCAGGAGATCCCAGGGGACTGTAGGCGGTCATCACCAAACCCCGATCCCGGCAGTGAGTTAACAGCTCAACCTGTGCAAGGTATGGATGGGACTCCACCTGCAAGACACTATTGTTACTCTACAAACTGATATAATGGACCACAGAAATTAAAAAAAAAAATCTGACCTGCAGAACAGTTGGTTTGATGCTTGCAACCGATAATACGTCATCAATCTGTCTGCTATTGAAGTTCGAGAGCCCTATGGCCCTGACAAGGCCCTTTCCCACAAGTTTTTCCATAGCAGCCCACGTCAGCTTGTAGTCCATGTTGTCATACAGAATGGTTCCATCCTCCTTCCTAGGAAAAGAGTTATCGCCTCGTCTGGACAAAAATAAGAAGATTAAACACTTGACTGGTATCTGAAAAAGGGCAGAGCAAGTTAAAGGGATAATCTAAAAGGATGATATTTTTCACCCTCATTCCAACTTGTACAACTTTTTTCCTCCGTGGAAGATATTTTGATGAATGTTGATGATACCCAAACCGTTTCACTTCCCATTGACTAACATAATTTTTTTTTTACCATACAATGAAAGCCAATGGGAAATGTTCAACAGTCTTCAAAATTCATCAAATGATGGCAGAATTTTTGTGTGGACTATCCCTACTAATGAGCACTTCATAATTAATTCCCCAAAGGAGATAAAGAAAACATCATGTTTATATTAGCAAAAAATAAGTTAACCAAGGCTATTATAACATGCACCCTTTCTATCTTGCACCCTTTAATATTTTTTTCTTCTATATTCTTAGAGTATAATCATTTATACATAGCACTGTGTCTGTGTGTATACTGAATTTATGTATGTGTGTGTGTGTGTGTCTATATATATATATATTCATCAGGAGAACAGCAGGAGGCTTACTGGAAGGCATATGGCCAATGGATGAGGTAAAGGTCTAAGTACTCCAGCTTCAAATCTTTCAAAGTCTTTAAAAGAGATGGTTCCACATCATCTGGGTGGTGTTTTGTGTTCCACAGTTTTGAGGTCACAAATACATCCTCTCGCCTTATGCCCTGAAAAAAGGCAACATTTGTAATGCACACATGCATTATATATTTCAGTATGGGCATGTGTCATGTTTGTTATCTACTTGGTTGACCTACTTTTTCAGGTCCCATCATTTCCTGAAATGCTTCACCGATCTCTGGCTCATTCCCATAAATGGGAGCACAGTCAATGTGCCGATATCCAGATTGCAGTGCCCAAATAACTGCCTGTTTTACCTGCAATTGATAACATATGTATACAAAATACTTTTTGGAGTTCTACATGCTTACACGATAATTAAAGCAAACGATTAGTGTAGAACATTACCTGCTGTCATTCTCAATACAGCATATTCAGGTTCTTTCATAATTAAAGCTGGGATGAGGAACAGAAAACTTACCTGTCCTGGATCACTCTTCCACGTCCCGAGTCCCACAAGGGGCATCTTTCTTCCAGTGCTGAGAACAGCAAAGTCATTCATACTCATCTTGTGTGCCTTCAGAGAAAAGTAAACAAAGAACACAATCTCAACGGTCTTCATAAATGGAATAGACTTTAGGAAATCAAAACTATTATTTAATCCCTGTTCTAGTAAATCGATCTTAACTCTAAACATTCACAGAAAGGTTGCAGGAGGCGCAATGAATGCAAACTGTGCAGTGCTCAAATTCAGGAGCAAATGAAAGGAAGTGTAACCTGCTGACTTATCAGCTGACTTCCACAGCAGCTCTAGCAGGATGTAAATATTGTAAACTATCCTGAACTGCATTTTTGGGACCGCATAACCATTGCTTTAGCAAACATTATAACATTAATAATTACATTACTTTGAAACACGTCTTTGTGTTTAAATATAAAGTAAGGTTTAAATTGTGTCCAAATCACGCCCATTTAACTTTATTGCATTCCTGGCACACACCCAGTCATAGGATTCTAGATCAGTTTGTTGTAGTTTCTGTAGTTAGTGCCATAAATCACACACACAGTTGGATAACATACCATTCGACAACAAGACTTGTGAGAATGAATAACAAGACGCAGAGCGCGTTGAATATGCTGCATTTCTGACCAACTAGTGTCCCATGTGGCGTGTCACAACAAGGAATATTTTTCAAAGGTCAGGGATAGTAGATATACATTTTTGAGATACTTACCGGGTATTAATAAGTCAAAGCTTTTCTCCACTATATAACAGTCCGGGTTGATTATAAAAATGATTTGAATATTTTCTCATAAGGTTGACGCATCTACTTCCTGTTCGCTGTTCTCTAAAAACACCCGTCAAAATAAAAGTCTCTATAATACATTACAACATTTTCCTTACCGTCGTGCTTTCCTTTTTACTTCAAGTGACAAGATTTGATGTTCGCTGTTTACCAAAAAAACTAAGGAAATATTTAGACCAAGTATTCTTTAACCTATGAAGTCCACCAATCCGATGCCTTCTAAATGTCTTTTCTTTAGAAATTCAAAAATAAAAGTTAGGGTTGCCTTTATGTTTTGCTTATTTTCTTACTTTATATTAAAAATGAATTTACATTTAATCTCTTTCATTAAAATAATTAAACGCAGTTTGGCCTACTTAATCCCAGAGCACTAAAACAGTAAAAAAAGGGGTTATGTCCTGTCTGCTCTTGGCTTTAGCTGTTCAACTTCAATTTTGTTGAAGAATAGAAAGTACTATTCTCAGTAACAGAATTCTCCAAATTCATACCAAAAATAATAGCAAATGAAATTTTCTTGGAGACGGTTTCAAATGTTGGCTTTATAACAGGAAAAAATGTGAAGTACAATACATCAAATGTTTATTTTACACAGTACAGTTAATTCAGGATGAAAAAAAATCAGCAATTTCTGGCTGTAATCTTCAATTAAAAGTATAAAACGGCACCAAAAACCTATGAGGACTAACCTGGGCTTAGGCAATTTACACAGAGTAAGATCAAGCTTTTTGTTTACAGAGCAAATCTATAAAACAAGAGGGGGAAAAAAAAATCTGACAGAAAACGGAGTTCACTCATTTCCTCTTCGACTTCTCTTGTGACTCTTCTTTGACCGACTAAAACAAAGAGAAAAAAGTGCAGTATGAAAAAAAGAGTTCAAAAACAAAGACAACCATTTAAAGTCATTTGATATAAGCTGCTTGCACACAGAGATTCCGGAAAATACACGGGTAATGTGTTAGATATGCCTAATTCTCACTGCCATTGATTTCCCGTAATCTGAGCTTGCTTTCACACACAAACTTCCCGGAAAGGTCCCGGAATGACAGCTGACGACAATCTCTTTTGTTCACACAGAGCTCGTTCTGGGACTGAACCTGGCAATGTTACTAGGTCCCCAACCCAGGATGAATCCTGTATTCAATCCCGGGACGGGTTTGCGTTCACACTGAAGGCACTCCTGCAATTTTCCGGGACCAACGTGCAGTGTGAAAGGGGCTTGAGTGTTACCTTTCTGGGGACTTGGAGTGACTGCGATGCCGGTGACTTCTGTGGTGACCTGGAATAAAATGTGCCAATATTTCTTAATAATTGGGTTTGCTATTTACTCCAATTATTCAAGATAACAAAAAAACTTGCGGTTTTCTTTGAGCACTTCAAATCAGCCTTGCTGTACCTGGTGATTTGGAGCGATGCCTTCTGTCCCTGGATCTGCTGCGGTGTCTGCGGGGACTTTTACTGCGGTGACGCTCCCGATCTCGATCACGTCTGGGTGATGGACTAAATGAACAGAGGAATCAGACAATCAGTTACACTGTATAATCGTCTCAAATAACATGCCCCACTAATAATGTATCTAAGACAATAGCTGCGTCTCATTTGGAAGGCTGGGTCCTACGGAAGTTGCATTACAAGGCTTCAAATGTCATCTGGGAAGTCTGGTTAAGCAACCATTAAATTGCAAAGTAAAAAGAATAATGCTGATTTTTATTGTGGTTACTATACTTTAATAAGACATCCTTAATGATGTGTGCATCCTTCCAATGCGACCTCCGTAGGACGCAGTCTCCAAAATGAGACGCAGCTAATGTGTCTAAAACTATTTAATTAAATACCTTCGTCTTTTAGGTGACCTGCTTCGTCTAAAATGACAAAAAGAAAAACAATCAGAAGATTCAATTATTCATCTGTTAAGACAGAAAATCCTGTAATAATTTAATATTAATTGATGACTAGCACAATCACTGACCTTCTGGGTGAGCGGCTGCGTCTGTAGCGAGGAGAAGGAGACCTGCGTGGACGGTCCATATCTCTGTAACTTCTTCTGTGTGGCTCTGGTGTTTGCGCTCTCTCTTGCTGCAGTGAATATGGAGAGGGTGTGTAATAAATCAATTATATATGCAAACCCGATTACAATAAAGTTGGGGCACTGCACAAATTGTGAAAAAAGGAATGCAATAATTTACAGATCCCATAAACTTATATTTGTTTTTACAATAGAATATAGATCATATCAAATGCTGAAAGTGAGACATTTTGAAATTTCAGGCCAAATATTGGCTCATTTTGGATTTCAAGACAGCTACACATTCCAAAAAAGTTGGGACAGGTAGCAATAAGAGGCTGGAAAAGTCAAATTAACATATAAGGAACAGCTAGAGGACCAATTTTCCACTTATTAGGTCAAGTGGCAACATATATGGGTATAAAAAGAGCCTCTCAGAGTGGCAGTGTCTCTTAGAGGTCAAGATGGGCAGAGGATCACCAATTTCCCCAATGCTGCGCCAAAGGGTTTTCTCAGTGAACACATCTGGAAAGGCACCATCAATGCTGAAAGGTGTATACAAGTCCTAGAACAACATATGCACCCATCCAGACTCCAGACATCGTTGCTTTCAGGGAAGACCTTGCATTTTCCAGCATGACAATGCCAGACCACATACTGCATCAATTACAAAATCATGGATGCGTAGAAGAAGGATCCATGTACTGAAATGGCCAGCCTGCAGTCAAGATCTTTCATCCATAGAAAAAATGTGGTGCATCATAAAGAGGAAGATGCGACAAAGAAGACCTAAGACACTTGAGCAGCTAGAAGCCTGTATTAGACAGGAATGGGACAACATTCCTATTTCTTAAGCAACTTGTCTCCTCAGACGTTTGTAGACTATTGTAAAAAGCAGAGGGGATGCCTCACAGTGGTAAACATGGCCTTGTCCCGACTTTTTTTAAATGTGTTGATGCCGTGAAATTTAAAATCAACTTAGTTTTGTCTGTTTAAACATATGACATGTCATCTATGTTCTATACTTTAATTAAATATTGAAATTTGGAACTTTCACATCAATTCATTCAGATTTTATTCACAATCTGTCCAGTGTTCCAACTTTTTTAGAATCAGGTTTGTATTTAAAATAATATTTGTATTTTGCTTGGACAGATTGTCAGATATTGTGATTTCACTTGTACCTTCTCTTCTTCCTCATCCTCCTCATCACTGGTTTCCACCTCATCCAGATCTTCTTCCAGAGCACTTATACGAGCATCCAGCAGCTCAGCTTCCTCCAAGACCTGTCTCTTCTGTGAAAAGAAAAACAAATAAATGCAAACATTATTATAGAACATAAATTACTCAATACATTTTCTCTGAAATTCATATTACTCCAAAAGGACAAGACAAATACATTCAATTTATGTAAAAGAAATGGATAGCTATACATATATGTGCACACACACACAAACTAATAAGTACAGCCAACCTGAAGCCTAGGGAGGATGATGTCACACATTCGCTCTGCATGAAGCAGCTCATCTATAAACTCATCAACATGCATCAACTCAAACTCTGTGTAAAGAAGAAAAATTATTTGCACATGTCTTTTTCAGTAAGAGTCAATTATCTCATGCCACAAACCCACTAAATACCTCCATTTCTGTTCTGGCTTTTGACTTTTCTGTAGTCATTATATAATGGTTCTAAATACTTGTAGCAATCTACAGAGGTTCCGGTCAGGCGCATATACATCGCTCCAAGCAAACGGACATACCTGGTGTTGGAAAAAGCGGATCAGTAATGCAACACACAGCAGAGTGTAAACAGGAAAATGACAACAAACTATACAGATAGAGAAGTATTTTTGGCATACTTGAAGTCTTCATTCTTGATGAATTCCACAATAATGTCCTTTTCAGGCTGGATCTGCAGCATCTTAAGGGTCAGACATAAGAATGGAGTAGGCTTGATGTTTCCTCCAAATACACCTCCAACAAACTTCAGTTCCATTGCTTTGTCCACGACAAGTTCAGCTTGATTTTACAGAGGGAACAATATTAGTGACATTTAAAATGATGCTTGGCCCATTCATTTCACAAATCCATACATGCATATGGCTTGTGTTGTATTGCATCACACCATTTTTGAAAAAAAAAAATAATAATACTAGTACATTCTTCTATATGAAGCTACAAATAAAAGGTCAAAAGTTTAAATAAACCGTTCCATTTTATAACACATATTCAAAGTTATTCATTTCTCGGGCATTACTTATGTTGCCAGCAGTAAACAATAAACAACAGCAGGTCATCTCTAAAATATAAAGAAATAAAATGAGGTAGTCAATAGTACTTGGAGGTCATTTCTGTGAGTAAGGTAAACAACTAGCCTTGTTTTTAATGCCACATTCACAATTACAGTACGTATGTAACGTTAGTCCACCACACTTCTCTCACCTGTAAGTCCAAAACATTCCTCTTTCCAGTACTTGGACTCATAAATACGTGTTCGTATAATCTTCTCGACTAGATACTGAGGATTTGTTCCGTGTATACTATTGGCATCTTTTACCGTTCTATTAGCCATGGTTCAAAAGTGTAAATGAACGAACGGATAATCGGACCGAACGCTAATATGCCATAGAAAAATATCAAAGAATCACTTCCGGGGAAAAGCGTGCGTCACATCCGTAAGGTCAAGCTGTATTTTGCTGTCCAATCAAAAACACCTCCTACGTCATATGCGCGCGAAAGAGTCGTGTGAGTTGTATGATTGTGCTCTCCAACTAACGTTACTTTGTAAGATGCCTTCATATATACAATAATTTATATTCTTGAGCGTTTAAGTGAGACAGAGTTACTGTTTCTTGTGCATTTATTTAATAAGGAGATTTTATACGGTTGCAGAAATTAGCGGCTGGTAAGTAAGAAAGAGGGTTGCTGGGGATTTAAAGTTGTGTACATAGTGAATTTTGAAGCTTAATACCTTATGTAAAGTAGATGTAGTTATTTTATTCGTTTATTCTTAGCTCTTTCTGATATATTATTGCCTTTTATGAAAAACAAAATGAATAATAATATTTAAAAGCTACCTTAGATTTATTCCTGTCGCAGTTTAAATCAGATGGAAAACTGCGAGTTTAGTTTAGTTCAGTTGCGAGTTTAGTAGGTCAAGTACAAGTTTAAAGTTATTTAAAGTTATTTTTAATGTTAGGTAGTCAAGGTTTAATATATCACTTTAAATTGTTGCAGTTAATATAATAAAAAAGGTTACAAAGCCTGCAATTTTATATTTGTAAACAACACACACACACACGTATATATATATATACACATACATGCATAAATAGTTTCATACCTACGTTTGTGTACGTGTATATGCACATTTTTTTCAAATTTCTGTTTTCTTCAGCTTGCCATTGTTACTAGTTTCACTTTTAATGACATAATATTAAATTCATAATTGAAGCTGTGCTTTACAGACCTCGTATCATACCTGCACCATGAGCCGCTACATCACAAGACAGAGAATGAGAAGGACCTACAAATGGAATGGGAGACCAGTTTGTGAAGACAGGAAGCTGAAAAGGCAATACTATGAGTAAGTGTGCTCACCACATTCAAATTAAATCACAAGACGGTGATATGAACAAATATATTTTGTAATTTGATACTGAGGCTTTGTGAGTGAGATTGACATTGAGCTGAGATTTTTTTTTAGAGTCTCTAAAGTGTTTTTTTTTTTTATCCTTAATTAGTAGTCACAGGATTTCAGATGGTCAAAATGTTTTAACCATGAAGTTAATTCTTTGATCGATCCTCACACAGATCCATGTCCATTTCTGTGGAGGGAAAGGCAGAAGATGCAACGGTGTCTTTAGGCCAATACATTTTGATTGAGGGCGATAACGATGACAATCCTTTTGTGGCACAACTTTGCAAACTATACACTGATGGTAGGAGTATGCCCTGTTTTTCATGCAAAATGTATATATTTGCATGCACCCTTGAGTCAGACAGTAACCTGTGTTGGGTTATGCGACATTTGTACCCAGATTCAGGAAAGAAGAAGACTGCAGTAGTGCAGTGGTTTGTGCGGATGTGTGAAGTTCCTCCGAATAAACGTAAACTCTTAGGCAGAGATCCCCATCCACAAGAGATATTTTTCTACCAGGATCGCTCTTGTGACAACGAGGTAGATGGAGAGACCATCCTTGGAGCAGTACAGGTGAGCTAGCATGGTATGGTTCTATGTTTTAAATTATGAAGGGATTGGTCAAATTTGTAAACGATGAATATGCATCACACTATGATGAAGAAATGCTTGTGTAGTTGATTCAAATGATTAATTCTAGTTTTTATATATTAAAAACAGGGTTTTATTTGATAAAAGTATTTCCTATTACTATCTCTTTTATTATTTAAAATGGTATTTATATATTGAAATTGAATGATTTTAAATCCTTCTTATTATTATTTCCATTATGTCCAACAATTATTTTTAACTTTCTAGATTGAGTATGTCCCAGCTAAGGATTCTTTCCCAGAGGGCAAGAGCAAAGACATACTATTTGTCAAACTCTTGTGGGATACCAGATCCTTCAGTGTGTTGGACCCTGAGCTGATGCAGCCCCCTCAGAGCCCTAAATCTCCCCCACCATCTTCACGGGGACCTGTGACTCGTGCTCTTCCAACCCCAGACCCCTCTGTAATGAAACGGGCCGTGTCCGTCACTCTCACCCGCGGCAGCATGAGCACCGGCAAAATTAACTCCGAAGCGGAGTCGCTTCACTCTGCCTCCAAACTCTCTGCAGCTAAAGCACTTAGTGCAAAGAGAAGAAGCAGAGCGTCCTCTGGACCACATGTTCGAAAGAAGCTGGACTTGTGCAGTGAGTGGCATCCATCAACATATATTTTGCTTTTAAAGAAATAGTTCACTCAAAAATTCTAGTTTGTGTATAGAATTTATTATTTTGTTTCTTGATCAGAAGACATTTGGAGACGTTCAATGGTTTCAAAAGCACTAAACTGACTAACCAGTGTCTCTCTTACATTATGATAGGTCCAACTAAAAACATGTCCCGAGATGATGTTCTGGGGGAGATTCTTGATGAGCACACAGGGAAGACACTGACATCTAAGTTGAACACGTCTCCAACGGGTCGCATCTCCATCTCTATTAGATTAACTCCTCTAAATCGTAATGAGCATGTCTCTCCAGTATCCTCACACAGCCCTGATAAGCCCAAATTGACTACACAAGACAAAGACGATGCAACCAGGTACATCTATTTACATTGGGAATTATATGCATTCATCCTATATGTTCTTATATATGGCTCATTAATTCTGCTTGCTGATCGTTTTAGTTATAAATAAGCAAACCTGTTTTGTTCTTCACATGTTAAAGACTGTTTAAATATCCTATGTCTATATAAAACTGGACTATACGTTGAATTTAGTTACAAAAGTCATGCTGCCCTCCTAGTGTCTTTCTTGGGGTGCAGCCAATTGGAGATGATGATCCAAAGCCGCTAATTAGCACAGGCAGAACACCTCGGAAGAGAGAGGCAACCCCTAGGAGAGCAGGTCTAAGAAGCCTGAAGTGAGTCCTGTTCCTCTATTGCTCCACAGAGGGGATACAGACTCATTTATTTCTGGATGGGCTTTATCTGTCTTTATTAAACACAAAGCCATTTTATTTTTTTCACACTTAATGCATTGTTTGAGCTTTCATCCAGTGCACTGGTGTTCCCTGCTTCACTTTCTTTATGCGTTGATATGTTTAATTTGAGTATGAAACAACAGAGTAACCTAATGCGTTATCTTTTTTTTTCTTCTCAAACAAGGGCAAGAACTCCATCCAGGAGGAAAGAATCAACTGCTCTCAGAGAACCTGCACTGGCTGCTTTGTAAGTTTTGCAGTTGCCTTTTTGATATTGTGTTTGCTAATGCAGTGTGATATTGCAATCAAGCGGTGTTTTTTTTTTTTGTGTACTGGGTTTAGAAATTGAAAAAATTTGAATAATTTGACCAGTGGGGGGCAGCATATAACTGTTAAGGTTGTGTTGTCATACAGTAAATGAATGGCACTCATCCACCATGACCATGTCTTGAGGCACACAGAGGGATTTCTCAACAGCCACATTTAAAAATTGCTTCTGAATGCACTTGTCTTATTTGAATTATATCTGTTGCGTTGTAAGGTGCATTTAAACTTGATTGCTTAGTGGCATGTAATTGTAACTTGCAATGCTATTAAAATCTGTTACATGTGACACATTTTTGGAGAAGAAGAATTGAGAATTTTAGTTCTAATAATTGAAAAAAACAGTTTTATTAATTCAGCAGGCATGGACATGTTCTTGGGAAAACATGAGTAAGAGGCATGTACTGTGCAGTATGTAAAACTTTGACCTGCTTTGGCATTTAAGTTCCTAAGGCACCTTTTGGACAGTGTGACCTTGTTTTCTAATTTATAAATTCAGTTATCCTAACCAAGTTGAAGTTATTGCATCTACTTATGTGATCTCGCAATGGTTGTGATATTGGATCGTTTGAACCTGGTATGCATGGATACTATTTGTCATAGCTGTGTTTTTTTCCCCCTCTCTGTTCTTCATATTCCTGTTAACAAACTGATAGAGCTGAAGAGGAGCATGAAGATTCACCCGTCCAGACTGCTGCCACTCCTCGCTCCAAAAGGAAATCTGCCCAACTTGTGTCCTCGCGCATCAGAAAGCAGCTGTAGGTCCCACTAAGGCTGTGTATCTGTGAATTAAAATGCACACAAACATGCATACATGAGGCTTTTTAAACAGGATGTTGCATTCTAGCTGCATTGTATTGCTAGATGTTGTTTTGCATCGAATGACCTGTATTATGTTTTTATAGAAATTTAGGCAACAAGTTTGACCTCCTGTCAGATGGTGAGGATGGTGATGATGATGACTGCTTCCTACCGACTAAAACTGATCTGCAGAGTAGCAGCGATGAGGAAGAGGATGCAAAGATTGACAGTGACGAAGAGCTTATAGTAAAGAAGGGCAGAGGATCCCGAACACCCCGGTCTACAGAGAAAACCCGAGTGTCTGCTAGAACCCCACGGAAAACGCCCAGCAAGAAGGTTCAAAGAAGTTGATTTCTTCCTGCTAGCAGTTAATGCACCTTCACAAACACTGGATGTGGCATTTCATTTATCTTTTAATTTAACTCCAGGCCGCTCCAGCCACCCCACGTACACCACGTCATGCCACTCCCAGCATACCCAGCCGGAGTGCACCGGCCAGGAAGCCAGGGAATGTGCTGGAAGAAGCACGGGCACGGTGAGCAACTCCACAGACTAGAGTCCCATAAGTTTGTTTGTTTAACCAGCAAAACAATTACATTTGTTTATATGTAAAGACTTTTGCACTTTTTGTTTCGAACTTTCTATTCATAAAAGAATGCTGAGAAAGTTTCTTAAAAATATTAAGCAGCAGCTGATAAGAAATCACCAAACAAGAAAATGAAAGTTATTTCTTGAAACGTGGCTGCTGAAAATTCAGTTTGTCATCAGTGGAATAAATGTAATTGTAGAATATATTTCACAACATTATAGTATTTCTATATTGTCTTTTTTTTAAATTTTTTTTATTATTTAATCATTTTTTTACACAGGTTACATGTTTCCTCTGTTCCTGAGTCTTTGCCATGTCGAGAACAGGAGTTTCAGGACATCTACAACTTTGTGGAGAGTAAAGTCATTGATGGCACTGGAGGGTAAGACTCAACTTTAGCATCCATCATAAAGTCATAAAGGTTTATTTTATTATATATTTTTTAAAACAAAAAGGTCTTAAAGCTAATGTTTCTTCTGCAGGTGTATGTATATCTCAGGTGTTCCTGGTACTGGTAAAACTGCAACAGTACATGAGGTGATCCGGTCCCTTCAGCAGTCTGCTGAACAAGATGAGATCCCTCACTTCCGCTTCATCGAGATCAATGGAATGAAAATGACAGACCCCCATCAGGCTTATGTACAAATACTGCAGGTCTGTATGCTGCCTCCTAATTCTGACATCATTTCCTGCTTTTTTTATAGTCTCATTTAGTATTTTCTATGAATTAATGCTCTGATTCTGCTCTGGTAGAAACTGGCTGATCAAAAAGCAACACCTGACCATGCAGCTGCACTACTAGAGAAACGCTTCAGTGCTTCTGCACCCAAAAAAGAGACTACTGTGCTTCTAGTAGATGAGGTGAGACATTTGTTATAAGTGACACTAATAATGTCACCTATATTGCATGTTTGTAGCTAGTCATTTAGTGTTATTAGCTGATCCAAATCGGTCTAGATTACTCAGGTACTCAACCTGTTTGTTTGAAAGGCACTCAGTCTCCTGTTGGACAAAACCATATTCAAAGCACCCTCATCAAGCCCTAGACTAAAGACTTTTCTGGTTGACTAGTAGTTGTTAATTGTAAGAAATAGTCATGTAATCACATTTATTAATTAACCCTTTAAATCATATTGAGCCTTTAATTGCCTACATAGCTTAAGTGTTTAAGAGCATACACAATGCTTGCCACAGCACAGAAGTAATGATTATGAAAGTGTCAGTAAAAAAAAAGTACGGAGGCTGCATTAACATTTTAATACTTTTTTGATAAATTAGTGCTTTCTTTGTTTTCGGTTGAATTCAGCAACATGTATGTTTCATACAGATGACATAATCTGAGAGTATTTGTTTTCCATTTAAATGTTTATGTGAAGGTAGAAATTTCAATCTGTATAAATATACTCTTGCATGTCTGAAAGACAAGTATATTCACCTTCAAGTTCACAGAGACCGAGAAAAGAAATAAGATTTGAGTTGCTAACTTTGTGATTTATTAATGTAATAATTAATTAATGTTGTTCTGCAGGTCCCAAAATCCGAGCCCTGCATTTAAGCCCGGCCCCGACCTTTTTTTTTTTTACCCCCTTTCGGGCCGGGCTTTGGGCCAATTTTGATGTCATAGTTCAGACGCGGGCCGGGCCTTGGGCCTGTTTTAGGCTTCTCCTTATTTTTATATTTTCAGTGCACACAGATAAAATTAGACCCTTTACAGTTCTAAATGAAGTATTACTCCTACCTTTTCAGAGAAAATTAAGGCAAAGGCTATAAAATCCAAGTGCTGGCTGCTGCCTCTATGTCCTGCAGAACGCGCTTCATAGCATCACTCTCACAAACCATCATGACCAACATTTATTCTTTTAGTGTTTAACATTTAATATGTTTGAACTGTTTTAGCATGCCTATCGATTTTTTTTTAAGGCAAGTCGTGATGATTTGAGAAGGCTAAATTGATCAGTCATACTTTCTGATCAGCACACTGTCTGCCGCTCAGTACTTTAAAAAACACAAAATTTTATTTAACGAACAAAACATTTCTAAATTAGCTTAATAAAAAACGGAACTAAATATAATCATTCTGCAATTACACTCAAAACTGAACTATTTTAACAGCTGAAAGAGCAGTATAAGACGTTTTGGTAGAAGGGGAAAAGATGGGCTTGGGTCGGGCTCGGGCTGGCAATTCTAATAAACTGTCGGACACAGGCCGGGCTCGGCCCTAAATTTGAGGCCCTTGCAGGGCTCTATCCAGCCTGGCCTTAAGCTCAAATGAACAGTTCTTTTTCCCCTCCAAAATACTCAATATTTTCTCATTCACATGTTGCCTTTTTTAAATTCTGATCAATTCATTTGAAACATTAGGTTATTTGTACTTTAAATGTATCTGTCCAATCCCCTCCAGTCTGAAACATATCTATTTTAATGCCTTATTTTCATATATTTTTTCCAGCTTGACCTCTTGTGGACCCGTAAACAGAATGTGATGTATAACTTGTTTGATTGGCCAACAAGGCGCAACGCTCGTCTGGTGGTTCTTACCATTGCAAACACTATGGATTTGCCTGAGAGGATCATGATTAACCGTGTTGCCAGTCGACTGGTAAAACCATTTTACAACAATGAGATACCATTCTGTTATAATTGAAAGGACATTGGCTGCTGTAAATAATGGAAATAAAACCTAAATGTCATTTGTTTATCTTTAGGGACTAACAAGAATGTCCTTCCAGCCATATACCTTTAAACAGCTACAACAGATCATCACATCAAGACTGAACAGAGTGAAGGCTTTTGAGGAAGATGCTCTCCAGTTAGTCTCAAGAAAGGTATGAAACCATTTTATCTTTGGCATTGTGGGTTACTTCTTGAGCATTCTAGGTGTCTCTCTACTGATTTTGTGCTATAAGATATGTCATTTAAATGTAACGTCAGTTACATTAAGAGATTGTGGTCTTCTAGGTGGCAGCACTTTCAGGTGATGCACGACGTTGCCTTGATATCTGCAGACGGGCCACAGAGATTTGTGAGCACTCTGGAAGTCAGAAGAATGGCAGTGAATTGGTGGGAATGAGTCATGTGATGGAGGCTTTGGATGAGATGTTCTCCTCTTCCTACATTGCAGCTATCAGGTGAAAAGAAAAGTGAAAGAACTATGAACTATTCTATGCTCATTGTTCCTAAAGGTAATAAAAAAACAAATGTAGTAATTTGGCTCCAATGATTCTTTTAAATGTTGTTGTTGTTGTTTTAGGTGTGCTTCTGTTCAGGAGCAGCTTTTCCTGAGGGCTGTTATTGCGGAGTTTCGTCGACTGGGTCTAGAAGAGGCCACTTTCCAACAGGTAGTTAATTTATTTATAGCAACCTTCATTTTTATCATGATCTGTGTTTTACTAAATGCAATTTTGGGATTTGTATAACCTAAAAGAATGAACGTATGTTTATTTCCTTCTTCACAGGTGTTTGTTCAGCACCAGGCTCTGTGTCGTGTTGAGGGTTTGCAGCCGGTGAGTGTGTCCGAAGGACTGGCCATCTGTCAGAGACTGGGTTCCTGTCGCCTGCTTCTCCTTGAGGGAAGCCGCCTGGACCTGTTTCTCCGTATCCGACTCAATGTTAGTCAGGATGATGTGCTTTATGCCTTGAAGGCTGAATAAAACTCAGCCCTACCAAGTCACATGGTCTAACTGGCAAACCTGTGTTCCCACTGAGTCTGTCCACGTTTGGACGGTCAATGAGCAGATTTTACCTGGAGCTTCAGTTAAATCCTTATGAGTGGAATGTAGATATTGTCCTAAGTGTGTTTTTGAATAAATTATACATTTTAAATGCTTAAAATTATATGTGTAGTTCTATAAATAAATTTTAACATACCTTTTTGCTTTAGATCATGTCTTTCGGTTCATTCTTTAATGTAGTTGGAATGTTTTCAGAAAGGCTTTATTCTGAATCGGTTTTTATGTGTTTTAGTGTGGGGAAGCAAGACCCACGCATTTGTTGTTTACCATTTAATGACTCTGTAAAGGTGAAATGTACAATTCTTCATTATATGCACAAAAATGTTGGATATTTTTCAGATTTTACTTGTGTAATGTCTTGATACAATAAAGCTTTTTGCTGATCAGACCTGAACATGAGACTTAAATTGCTTTCTAATCAGTGTTACAGATAACATAATACAAGTATATCAAGCATAATATTTGTTAAAGATTGATTAAAACAAATATAGCTAAAACATATTAGTTCAGTTTAAGGAATGTTCAGAGTTAAATAAAGCCCAATACAAAGTACCAGTAACATTATTAGGAAAAAGAAAAAGGTCTGGCTTGCTTTTTTTTTAGGTTTAGCAATAACACTTACCGATCACGTTAACATGAGTCTGGTGTCATAAATGTCTGTGCAAATTGCAACCATTACCATAAACACCTGTTAACATTTCTATGATATCAATTTAAATATCAGGAAAAAAATACTTGTACTTCACAAACAGGAATGGTGAACACAACCAAGATGTTCAGCTATTAAAGTACTCCCATAACTTTCACTGAAGAATCTAAAAGATTCTGCAAACAATACAAATGTCACATTTTTGCTTTTGAAGCCAAAAGATACCCCACAGACATACTTAAAGTACATGTTTGAGTTTGCAAACCGATTGAACTTTAAAAACATGCCATTGATGGTGTTTTTCTATTTGTAAATGAAAGTTGTATTGGATCTGAAGCATACCAATAATATGATCCACATTCACTTATTTTGCAAGCCAGTGGTCTGACATTTGGCATGTCTAGATATTGTTGAATGTTTTGGTTTGTGGTATGATGAAACTTAGGTGCAGTTCCTTCTTAGTGATGATTAAGGTCCATGCATTGAACAATCTGCACTTAACTTGTCTGTTCCTTAAGGTCTCGCATGCTGCTTTTCTCATTCCACAAAAACTTTGAATTTAAGGTTTCACCCAAAACTTAATATATATGTATTCATGCTTATGAGCTTAATTTCTGACCAATTGAACCTCACTCTCCACTTGCTTCACACGCTATTGCTGTGATCTCCATATTAGTATACTGGCGACAAGCTGAGTGATGCTCTTCAAGGTCAGACTGTTCTGCCAGAAGGAGATAAGAATGGTTGAGAATATTTGTGCTGCATTCTGGGAAGGCGGTAGAACAGGCACTGGGGATACAGTCTAGCTTTTCATTCGCCAGGTGAGATAAAGCAGCATCCCCATACACATAGTCATTCCCTGTAAAGCATGGCATCATGCCATTGTTTAAAATGACATAATCTTGAGCCATCTCCAAATCCTCTCTGAAATTCTCATTTTTTACATCTGCTAAGAAGCCACGATCAGGGAGAGAAAGACAGGTGGACTTCTTACAGGATTTTACTGAAGCTTCTTTCTCGGACAGAATCTCCAATACTGATGTAGCAGTGTCATCGTCACATTGCTTGGTGTTGAAAGTTGGCTCCTGAATGGAAGGCAGTATAATAACAATAATGTGAGAAACACCATGAAAATAATACTTAAATTAGCAATTTCTTTCAAATTGCCACAGAAAAATGTTATACTTCGATAAAAAATTAAAGTGATCAAAGCAGAAATCAGTTACCCAGTGTGATCCACTGATATCAGTCAGGAAGCTTTCCAGCACTTTGTTAAGGTTTGGGACTGATGGCCACAAGGACTTTTTGAATTTCCTAATAGAGTAAAACAGGACATATTTCACATTTCTTTGTTTTATTTACATATGCTTTCAGTCATAGAGCATAGTTTTAACGCATGTTTTCCAGAGTAATTAAGAGAGAATTAGATTACCGGAAGTATCTGGAGAAGAAAGAGATCATTGCAGAAGCAATGATGAGCAGAGCCACTGGTATACAGACAATGAAGATCCACTCTGCGATAAAAAATGAAATGGTTTAAGTTTCAGAGTGGTTAAGCATTGCTCATGATACAAAGTCAGAAATTTCTACCTTTGCCTAAAGGTAAGAGGGCAGTGAGAGGTTTGGACCAGTCACTCCAGTCTCCGCTGTACACTGATCCATTAGGTTGGGCTCGAACCTGGATAGCGTATTGGCTCCCTCTGTGTACATCCAGGCAAGTGCTGGTCTTGGGACTGGGTGTTGTAAAATCCTACCAGAGAATTTAGTTTTGACATGAGTTATGTGGCTATTAGTCTCGCGTAACCAGACCTTTAGACTGACGGCTGAGGCTTAGCCAACCTTCCGTGGGCGTGACGTCTGAGACTGAGATTAAGTGGCTATTTAACACAGGGCTGTCCGAACTCAGTCCAGGAGGGCCGGTGTCCTGCAGAGTTTAGCTCCAACACTTATTAAACACACCTACAGCAGCGAATCAAGCTCTTACTAGGCATGTTAGAAACACCCATGTCGAGGCAAGTTGGAGTTCAACTCTACTGGACACTCCAGGACTGAGTTTGATTTAACACATCCGAAATGAGGAAAGCCATGATATAACTGATGTAAATGTGTTCATATCCATCTGTCCACTCTCAGTGAACACTGAACTGTTTAAACGCACTGAATTTCTTATTTCACACACCTTCCACTCACTCTCTCCATTACGCTGGTATCGAATCTGGTACTTCAGATACTGCGAGATGTTCAAAAAAGGAGAATCCCATGTCAAACAAAGCCGTTCTTCCTCAGGCTGTGCCTTCAGACCTTCTGGAGGCCTTGTCTTGACTGTCAAAAACAGCATAGAGACAGACCCAAAAACTGTTGTCATTATGATATAATGTTGTTGTCATTAACGATTTAAAAAGAATTAGTAAATAAACTTAGCTATTTGAGTGCATTTTTGTAGTATCACTGTGCTGCGGTACAGTGCTTTTTAGATATCATGGAACGCTAAAGGAGACCTGGGGGGGTTGCAACACTTTTTGCTTTGTGTCTGCAACTCTGTGGTTTTTTGAGTCATGTGAAATTTTGATATCATTTTCGAACATCTGCCACAAGTTATGCTAAAAAAAATACAACTTAACATGGCATTTCTTATTTTTTACTTACTGCTGCTGTTCATACTGAAGGTTTCTGCATAAAACCTTCTACTGGATGGTTGCAATCCAACACTGAGGTAAAACTGATAGATACTGGACTCTTGCCCATGCAAGACACATTGATGAACAGTGTCGTCATCTCTGGAACACAACTTCCAACTATCCCACCGACTTCTGAAACACAAGACAAGGACTGTAGTTAACAAACCAAACTAACAACTGTGCTGGGGTTTCTATAAGATGCAACACAACATGATACCTGTTTATTTGTCTGTAGTGGAAGTTGTATCTGCCGTCATCATAAATGTCTCCTCTCCATTGGCATGATACTTGGTGCAGATCTGGAGTGTGGCACTGCAACTTTATGTCATCTGAAAATAAGCCAGATACTGAAAAGTGACTGGACATTTTACTGTTTGCTTTACCTAGGTACATTTCTTTGCTTATAGTAGAGGATAGTTCACATGAAAAAAGAAAAAAAAAAACATTGTCATAAATTACTCCTTTTCCAAATCTCCATGACATGTTTTCTTTAATGGCACGCGAACCAAAGAATGACAGCTTTAGTAATCATTCACTTTCATTATGAGGGAAAAATGCTAAATGCAACATTTTGTCTAACATCTGTCACTGAAGAAAATGTGTCATTCACTTAGTTTACCAACAACAGAACAAGCACTACATTTAAAGAGCGCAAATTTGACAGAACCTGCATATTTAACTGTATTTGTACACTGTTCGTTTGGAAAAGGTGTCAAGTACATTTTTGGACTGATTTGGCAATTTTAACCAATAGATGTCACCAGCTGCTAGTATGGTGATATGAGTGCTTAAAAGCAATGCATCTCTTTGCAAGGGAAATGGTCTAGTTACTTCAGACAAAAACTCTTATTTTCTGTAAAACCTTAGCGAAACTGCCACAATATTTAGACATGTCCGTGATTTTTCAGCGTTGTGTATATATTGTGGTATAGAAATGCCGCTTTAAAAACCAACTTGTTCAGTCAGGCATTTTTCTGCAGTTTTGGCATGAAAAAGCTAGCAATAAATTATATTACAATATTTAAAATTAAAGTTTAGTTTAAATTAAGAACATATTTCAACCCAGATCCAGAAATGTGGTAAAAACTCTGGTAAAAAAAAAGTCCTTGTGACATCAGCGACATCAAAAATAACATAATACACTCAACCATTCTTTCATTTTTAATTTTTGCGTCATGAAATGCAGTTTTAAGAGTTTTTTTTGGAGGTAAACATGTACTTAAAAAAATATAATTTAAATTTCACGTATGCAATTTGGTTATAAAGAAAACATCTATTTGAAATTTTTCTTCAGCGTTTTTAGTGATTTGAGTTTTGTTCAGTGTCCACCCACTGAGATCAATCTCGCCTCAGCCAGATCTGCTGGAATTTGAATTTTGATTTGTTTATTAAATGTCATAATTAGATATGATTAAATATCAAATCTTGGGAAAAAGCAGGCCAACTCAGACTAGAGAAATGGCTAAGAACAAAGGCAGAGTTTCTCAGCACCTGGAGAGCTTCAGCGCCACGGATAATTTAGTTAACAGCTATTACACCAGCAGTAAAGACTTTTAAAATAGCCTAATAAAAACTCAAAACTTACTTTCAGACAGTAACAAGTGCTGGGAATAACTTATGTTTAAGATTCGATTATGATCACCTTAAAAGGCAGAAATATTTATAAGCGATGCAAAAGACTATTCACCAAGCCACAATTAAAAATCACCCTGAACAGATGAAAGGACAGTATGACAAAGATATTGCTTTCCACCGCGGACATTGAAACTAATGTTTTATTATGAGTATAAGATTTAGCAGAAGAAAGCATGCTGTATCAGATGCAGGCAATCACACTCGCTTAATCTCTCTCATAATACTCTAAACAAAACAGTGAACTTTTAATACAGAAATACAATTTGCATTATTAATCAATCAATAAATCACTTTTATTTATAAAGTGCTTTTAACAATACAGATTGTAGCAAAGCACTGAATATTATCAAACAGGAGATCAGAGTGATGGTAATGTATAATGATGAGATTAAACTATTTATTTATTAAATGCAGAGACGGTCTTTGTAACCAAAACGATGATAATCACTAGAAATCAGGTGTCCCCAACTAAGCAAGCCAGAGGCGACAGCGGTAAGTTACCAAAACCCCATACGTGAGAGAATGGGGAAAAAAACCTTGGGAGGAACCAGGCTTAGTTGGGGCCAGTTCTCCTTTGGCTGGACGCTCAGC
>JAUCMU010000104.1:13015344-13026943 GCA_032275025.1 Enteromius treurensis
CTTAGTTGTGAACAAATTAACCATTAATTAATGCTTAACTAATGCATTATTCTGGACCCCTATTCTGAAGTGTTACCCTGAACGGCAAGAAAAGTGTGCTCTCGCCGGTACAGAAGACCACTTATTTAGGCGTGGTACGAGATTCGACTACGATGCAGGTACGCATGTCCCCTGCTCGAGTAGATTCGATTCTCAAATCAGACAAGAGAGTGAGAGAAGGCCGGTCACTCACTGGCATAAAGTCTCAGAGACTGTTGGGTCCAAGGGCAGTCGTGATATCGTTCGGCCTGCTATACATGAGACCCGTGCAGTGGTGGCTCAAGAACAAGTAGTCTTCCCTGAAAGGGAATCCACTTTGAATGATCAAGGTCTCCCGAATATGTGTGCGAGCTTTAGACATTCTAAAATAGGGCCCGGTGATACAAGCTCCTGGTCGCCAGCTAAAGTCAGCGACAGATGCGCTCACCGGTGTGAGAGCCGGGATGAGTGGCCGCTCAGACCGTGGTCTGTGGACTGGTCGCCATCACACGTGGCACAGCAATTGCCTGGAGATGCTGGTCGTTATTTAAGTAGTAAAACACTTCTTCCCAGATCTAACAAATCACCATGTCTTAGTACATACCGACAACACAGTGGTGGTCTTTTATATCATTCACCAGAGGCTTCTGCAAGTATGGCCACTGTACGTACTGGCTCGCCAGATCCTACTGTGGAGTCAGGGATAGATTCTCTCTCTGAGAGCAGTGTTTTCCTGGCCATCTGAATGTAGGAGCAGATGTCTTGTTGAGGCAAGGTCCGGGGACGGCATGCTTCACCTCAAGGTGGTGAAGCAGACTCGGAGAACATGTTATTAAGCAGAGGTGAACCTTGTCACGATCTAATGCGAGTCATTAGATCGTGCAATGTCTCCTCTTGTTCTTTCTAGCTCCTCCAGCTTCCTTGGGACTGGAAGCTATGGTACAAACCTGGCCGACGCTACGGCTGTATACTCTCACCCAATCGTTCTGCTCCCGGGAGTTCTATTAAGAGTGCGCTGACACAGTGTCCACTTTCTGTTAGTAGCCCTGTTCTGGCCGGGCTGAGTAGGGTTTTTGGACCTGATAGATCTCTTAGACAGATGGGAGATTCCCATCAGGAAAGATCTCTTCTTATAGGCAATACTTCGCCCCCGCCCAGGGTTGTGAAAGCTATGAGTGTGGCCCCTAAGAGGGCGCAACTCATGGCTTTGGGTCTCCCAGCTGATGTGGTAGAGACTGTTCTCCAATCCAGAGCCCCCTTAATGAGGAAAGTGTACTACCTAAAGTGGAAGTTCTTCACTTCATGGTGCAGAGTTCGCCAGCATGACCCTGTCAACTGCCCAGTTGGGACAGTTCTTGAGTATCTGCAGGGCCGATTCTCTGCAGGGGTATCCCACTCCACCTTGAAGGTGCACGTGGCGGCTATATCGGCTCACCACTCACTGTTCGATGGAAAGACAGTTTGTAGACACTCCCTGAGAGTACAATTCCTCCGTGGTGCAATAAGGTTGAGACCCCCAGTACACTCTGACTGTGGTGCTAGAGGCTCTATGCAGAATGCTATTCGAGCTCATAGAGGAGATTTTGCCATCTTACTCTCAAGACTTTGTTCTTGCTAGCGATCTCTTCTCTCAAGAGAGTAGGAGACCTTCAGGCCCTTTCAGTGGCCCCTTCCCATTTTGACTTTGCGGCTGGACAGGCAAAAGCATTTTTGTATAACTATACCCGCGAGCGGGTTACACAGCGAAGGTCCTTACTACTACCGCACCACGCCCGATCGAGCTACAGGCGTTTCATCCTCCTCCCTTCCGGGATTCTAATCAGGAAAAGTTGAATTGTATGTGTCCTGTGCGAGCAGCTCCACTTTTGTCCAGTTCTACGGCCTGGACACTCATATGACCCCTGGGTCATCAGTCCTCTTATCCTAGTGGTGTATGTTGAGACATAGACACAGGGCAGGGACCATGGTTCCTTGAGGGAACGTCTCAATGCCATACATCCGGCGCCCCCTGCTGGCGCAGTTCTTCGTGACCTTTGAAAGCTAGCGCTGGATAGGCAGCATGTGCTTTATATACTTCCTGGTCTGACGTCACATGACGTCACGCCCTTTCATTCTTTCCATCCTTCTACAGATTCTACAGCAGATTCAGAGCGTTCACGCAGGAGGCGTTGCCATAGCGTTTCAATGCAGTGTCTCATTCCCTCAAGGAACCATGGTTATATTCATAACCTGGATACATTTTTCAGGCACCAAATGATGCAGGGTACAGTCTGGATTTATAGTGTTTTAATATCCCCATCACTCAAGGTAGCAAACTGTCATAAAAGACAGATATTATACTCTATCTATCTATCTATCTATCTATCTATCTATCTATCTATCTATATATCTATCTATCTATCTATATATATAGTCATACTCAGGGTCATATTTGCCTACTGGATAAAACATTTTTAATACATCAACCCCACACATATTTTTGCAGGTATAAGCAATAAATCAGCTGCAAGATAATCATTGCACAAAATGGATAATTCTATGTAGACTTCAGTTAAGTACATTTGCATGAAACTCTTTTGCCAAAATCATGTATACCTGTTATGAAACGGGAGCGTGAGAGGTACAAGTTCATGTGCAAAGTGATTTATTAAAGCTCAGGGTCAGAATAGCAGTGGTCGATCACCAGCAGATACAACAGTGGGGGCAAAAGCAGAGACAGATTTGATAAACAAGCAAAGGGTCACAATACCGGTAATCAGAGTCCTTAGGGAGAGGCAGAGAGGATATCCAGAAACAGGCAGAAATTCGGCAACGAGTAAATCCAAATGATAACATAAACTGAGAACAGGAACACGAATGAACACAACCATGGTTGATGGCAATACACAGCGATTGTCATGGCAGATAAATATTCACTTTTTTCACTATTTTGTGGCACAGAATGTAGTTTTAAGAGAAAGAGAGAGAGAATGTAGTTTGTTTAGATTTCAATTATAGAATTTGTTAATAAAATTTTTTTTTCAGAGATTTGTCCAGTGTTCATGAATCCACTGAGATCAGTCTTGCCAGTCTGATTGATGATTTAGTTTTGGGGAAAATCTAATGGGCAGACTTCATATTCGTTCCAGAGCTAATAGTTTTGACCGAGGACAAAAAAATCTCACAAGGATATATTTTTTGTAACTTTGATATTTTGTATCACACTCTACCTTTGTACTTTTGACTGCATTGCCTAGAATTAGTTTGATGTCTGTTGTTGTTTATTAAATATTATTACTTAATAAATAACATATTTATATAAATTTGATATATAAATAATAGTACTATTTAATGTATTAAATGATTTTGTATTGAAATGGTGTGTGTGTGTGTGTTCGAGATGCCTGTTTTAGTTACCATCATTACTAGATGGTGATTGTTGTTCCACCATTGGATTGCGACAGTTTGTATGTTTTTATATGAGTGAGTCAGCAGTAAAGACTTTAATACTGAAAGAGCCTAAAACAGGGTTGTAAGTATAATAGTAATATAAGTTATTTTTACTTTTAACACCAGCTTGTATGAGCAGCTAACAAATGCACTGAATGCGCTGTCATTGCAAATCACAACAAATGAAAAGATATTGCTTTCTTCCACAGACATTCAAACTAATGTTTTATTGTGAATATGAGATTGAGCTGAAGAATGAATGCTGTACCAGATGCAGGCAATCACACTTGCTCAGTTCATCTTTCTCTTATTATACAGTAAGCTTTTAATACAGAAAAACAATAATTTTTCAAAGAAGCAACTAAATGTACCTTCTTTACTAGCTTGTATTTACACACTCATGCCATCAAATTGTTGTATAAATGCAGTGTCGCAAATGAGCAATATAAGTAGCTACAAGTAGCTGTGTGATATGGCTGTATATCAGCACACAATGATTTTCTATACAATGTACTATGACGGAGGTTGTGTTGAAGCTAAGTGTGGAAACGATTCTACATTTAATTCAATCCAGACTTCAATAGTAGAATAAAAGAAGGATGACTGGAAATATGGCAGAGATCAAAGGTCCAAATAAAGGTTTTTATTGCTTTATTTTCAGCTCTGACCTGCTGTTTGTGGCACCATAGCTGTTACAGGACTTGACCAGTCACTCCAAAAACCTCCTCCAGACTTGACTCTCATTTGCACTGTGCAGTTCTCTCCTGCGACCAGAGACAAAAGCTTATGGGAGTTTTCTGACACCTGTAAAGAGTGAATGTAGACTGCATTTAGTAAATGAGCTGGTTTTCTGTGTGCTATTCATAAATTAATATTTCCCCTTCTCTCATAAAAATATGTCCCTCTGTGCACTTTTTGTGCAACACCGTTTTATGTACCTTACTTCAATGTCCACTGAGTGGCGCTAAAACACAGGTTCAATCATAGACTGGAAAAAAGATGTGACCCTGGCACATTTTGATTACGCTGACATAAGTAATGCTGTGTTTTTATTACGTTGCTTCAGTTACAAGACACAAGCTTATGGAAGTGTTTGTACACTTATGAAGAGTGAGTCTAGACTGCTTTTAGTAAATGCGCTGCTTCTCTATGTACTATTCATAAAGTAATATTAAGATAATGAGGGTATGTGTCAGACTCACCAGTTTAACTGTGCTTGATGTGTTTTTGGATCTGTAACGAATTTCATACTGCATGTTCGATCGAAATGTGTTTGTTTTCTTCCATTCAACTACCATTTGGCCCACTTCTCCATTGGGATGAAGGGAAATATTTGTTGGAGGATACAGGAAAACTTGGAGAAACACAAACAGATATATTTAATTTGATTTCAGACATTATACAAGAATGAAAACTAGAAAGTAAACTGTTGTTCTCCTGTTGCACTTACGCTGGTCTTCCACACTGACGGTGCGATTGTAGACGGTTGTGTTTGTGTCTCTGTCTATCACTCTGAGAGAAACCTCCACATAAAGGAAGACATCACTTGGTGGGAATGTGCAAATTTGCAGGACCTTTTTCCCCTCATAAGATTGCTGTTTCACATCACATCTTTTTTCTTCTGATGATCTGTATGATAGAAACATGTTTGCTTGAAGCAGGTCCTCAACCACCATAGGTGATACATGCCCCATTTCAAACTTTTCAATTCTTCAGTGACCCAACAGACTCAAAGCAAACAGCTTAACTTCAGCCATTTCTTCACAGTAAATTATGCTTTAATTGCAGTTTTAATATACAGTACAAGACGAAAGTACTTAAAAAGTTTTTATTCCTACATTATGTAGAAAAAATAATAGGACTTTTCAGCAGGTGCTTCCCAAAAGCAAGTAAAGTCGTCTAAAGTCCTGGTGAAACATTTTGGGTCCTTATCCACAGCCAAGAGAACAAAATCTGAGTGAAAAAAAAAACATTCCATCTAGTTACAGTACTATTTAATTGCAGTTTCACTGCATCTAACGTTCACTGAAGATTTTATACTTTGCTGTACTGAATGACCCTCAACATTCATGTCTCAAATTGACAATTATTTCACTACTAAAACACAACTAGAACAGCTATAAAAACTCTTTAGGAGCATTAAATTAACATTAAATAGATAAATACACAATTAACTAAAATAATGTATTACCTTGCTTTGTTAGGTGAGGCTCTAAAAGCACCTGCTTGATCAGACAGGAAAGAAGTATCCACCAGGTGAGCGCTGAATCCATCATGTACACAGGGCATCCATGCATACGACTTTATAAAAATCTAGATATGTTAGTGTTCAGTTCTTAATGTTTTTTAGAAGAGGGAGGAGAGGTTGGTAGGTGGTCATCAGACAGGGCCCAATGTAATAGGAAGTGGTTGCACTGGGGATTGAGGCAGGCACCCGGACTGACAGAGTGCCTCCTTCATACGCACATGTATACTCAAGCATTGAAACAACAGTTGCACAAAAGAAAATACATTATACTATATTACATTACACAACAGAATGTCTAAAGCATTTGAAGAGGTCAAACTTACTGTAAATAGATAATATATAATTTTTTTTTTTCGTATTGAGACTGTCAAACCATGAGAAGCGCAGTTTTAAAATTTCTGTTCAAGAGTGCAATTCATTATGTTTTTACATCATGAAATTGGGTAAAATATGAACATACTGATGCTTTTGACTCCTTTTGACTGTACTTGTATGTTAAGGCACTTTGGTTCATCGTCCAACAAAAGAAAGATACTAGATATATAAAGTGAAATCTATTACTTGACTGTGGAGTTTAAGGGTGGGGGGTCTGATGTGTTTGTGTGAGTTGGAGGAAACTGAGTTGCCATATCCTGACTGACAGCTCCTGGTCCTGTGGCAGAATAGGAGGAAATACCCTTGACAGATCAGCAAGCTGCAGCAGGGAAGGGGTCTGACCTCAACCCCACTACTTGAAGAAGCGAAAGAAAGTGTGAGTACATTCTGTTCCACAGCATAATCTACGACTGTCTCCAAATGCCTCTGAGATGAGTCCTGTCACCACTAAGATGCTTTATTTAGCAAAGTAAAGACATTCTCTTAACATGATGATTAAAGGATGGCTATAACATGTCATAACTAAAAAAACATTTGGAACTTTGACGGTTTGATAAACAACATAAACAGAACTCACTCAAGCAAAATAAAGGATTTTCAATATGGACGATACATCACTTTCTCAAGTGCTTCATTGAATGTTTTATTTTTCTACGGAAAGAACTGCATTATATGAATGCACGTTTCAACAACCTCACACAATGAATCTCCCAATAAAAGATGGAAAAGAAGTTCAGTGCATGGTCCAGATGCCCACAGACCCAGTTTGCTACATCTGTAGCTTAAAGGTTCCATTTCCTCTTCCAACATGTCCTGAGATACGAATCCTTCGTGGATCGAGAGTCGTAAAAGCTCATAAGAGTGTCCTTTCACAGTCTGTTCTCTATAGCCATGTGGTTTTGGTGGAGTGTCTCTTTGAACAGTGGAACCTGACCACAGGGGAGTGACAGTAGCGTGAAGCTCTATACTGTGATGAGCCTTGAGTTCTTCTTGGATCTGGGGGGCCGGTAGTCAGGTCTCTTCAGCTGTAGCATCTATTCCAGCATAAAGTTCTCACAGAAAGCCATGTTGACATACGCCTGGATGAAAGATGAGAGGTTGGTTTATGGCTACCTACACTTTTACATTGAAGAATCATGTGACAAGTGGAGGGTGAGAATGTGTTGCAACAGCTGTTCAGCTTTGCTCTTAGAGGAAATTATTACATTTTAAACTATATTAAAATAGAGAATATTATAATATGTATTTTTGATTAAATCAATCTGAGACCACCTAGCAACCACCTATAACCACATAGCATTTCCCCTGGTATGAACCCAAAAAACCTCCACATGGTGGTCTGAGTTTTAAATGTAAGCATTACTCTGTTTTTTTTCCTTGCCTTTTGTGCCTCTTGCCTATTTGTGAAAATGATGGTCCCTCATAGGGTCTATCTTGCCAGCACTGCCTCATAAGTTCAAATCTATATAGATTATTAATGGTAACACTTTACAATAACAGTACATGAATTATTAAATACTAATGCATGAATCAACAATTTCTTGACTATAAACTAATGATCAGTTAAGACATCTATTAATCAAGAACTAATTTAACTACAACATGATATGCATGAAATAATTAGAGTTAGTAATAATGTGCCCTCCCAAGTAAAGTCATGACATGGCTGCTCCATTCTGTAGCCCTGAGGAAGCTTCTCAGAGAGTTCAGCACAGGTCATCCCACAGTATGGAGTCCCACATTGAGGAGAACAGAGTCATAGCTTTTATCTAACTGAAACATGTTAATAATGCAGTAGACAACAATTTATTCAAATTGTTATGAACAAACTTACCTAAACTTACAATTTCCCACAGAAGAACTCCAAAATACCACCTGAACAAAAGAATAAGGAGGATTAAGAGAAAAAAGATGTGTAAACAATCTCTCTGATGGAGGAAAAAGAAACGGCTGGATGGATAGCAACTGAATGGAACAGACATCGGAGGTCTCACAATAGTTTATAGTTAAAATGTAGTTATTTTTATACTTGATGCAATGTCTTAAAAGAAACGGTGCAAGACTCAATGCAATGACTAACATATATTTAGCATGTTCACACAGTTTGTAACTGTTTAAAACAGCTAAAAAAAACTTGGGCTCAGTAAAATTTTGAAAGTTTCTTATCCTCATCAAGCTTACATTTATTTAATTAAAATACATTAAGAACAGTAATATTGTGAAGTATTGTAAACAGTGATACATTTTTCAGGATACTTTGATGGATAGTTTAAAATACATAATTATTGACCCTGAATGTTTGAGAGTAACAATTAAAACCCAGACTTTGTGGGAAATTCATAACAAGCTGATCTAATGGACAAAAGTATGTTTGCATGTGATGTTGGTCGTGTTGTTTTCAAAATGTTCAGTGCATAATGTCCTTGAGGGGGTAAAAATAGGTAGTTTGGAAAGAGGCACTGTGGTCTTATGGAGCGTGCTACTCTAAATTTGAGCTTCCTGGTTCATGTTATCAGTTCCTTCCTGCTTATTTATCAGGGGTTTTGTTCTCCATACCATTACATCTATATCCTAACAGGTCTTGAGTAGAATTTGTTTGTGCTTTAGTATTAGGGCGTATATGTATTTGGGTATATACAAAAAGTGGCAGATAAAGTGTTGAAAGTGTTTGGATGAGGAAGCAGTAAAGTACACTGTGCCAAAGTATTCTGTGCATGCGTAGAGCCAGGGTGGGAAAAACACTCACAAGAACAAGGTACTTAGAGGGACTACACTGTGTTCTGAAATATTAGGCAATTTGAAATTCTGGTCATATTTTGTTTTTCCAAGTACACTTACCAATCACAAAGCACATAGTTATAGTAATAACTACTATTGATTTTGTATTTAATCATAAATAAGTGATATATAATTGCCTAGCAGGCTGAAAGTCAAAAACTCCTTTTATTTAGGTGTGTCAAATTATTATGCATGTTTTCTTCTTCTTCTTCTTCCAGTTAGCTGAGTCAGAAAAAACAAATGTAGAAGAAAAGACACATGTAAAGAATTAAAAATTAATATCAAGAATTAGGTGAAAAACCATCAGGGAGTCTCCAGCGTCATCATTTTCCGGAACTGCAACCTTCATAGAGTCTCCAGAAGTGCAATGTGTCAGGTTCTCAGAGAATCGGTTGATTCCAATGAGTAGGGTTGGGCACCCCCGAGGTAAACAGTCTAGGGTCATACACGATAAATACAATGGCCACAGGGAAATTGTTCAGAAATGTTAGCTGAGGTAAAAACAAGATTTTGCACTTATTGTTGTGAGCTGGCAGCTTAAGCAGGAGAGATAATTGGGAACACCTGTGCAGATGTGTGATTAGTCTCAGGTATAGGGTATTGTGGGAAATGGAGTTTGGAATAGAGTTAGTACTCAACTGAGGGTGCCCTCTGGTAGTGATCGGACAGAGCCGCAGAGGTCGGACTTGTGACAATTATCATTATTTTACAATAATTATAATTATTATTATCATTATTTTTTAATGGAACGCAAAGAGTTAACCAGAATGACAATTTTAACTATCATTCACTTTCATTGTAAGGGACATTTCGTCTAATATTGTGTCACTGAGGAAAATGTTTAATTGACTTATTTTACCAACACCAACCCTGAGTCATAGAATGTCATCGAGGAGGGATGTTCTGGGGACCACTCTGGCCTGGATTCGGGGCTAGGACCCGATAACAGCACTCCTGGCCGTGACTCGGACACCGGACCAACAAACGGGAGATTGAACCGACATTACGTGCCCACACTCTAGCTCCAGTTTGGGGCTCAACTTCCCGGATAGATCAACTTCCGGTGCTCCTGACCGAACTTCGGGATCTGGATTGGAATTCTGCAAATCCGGTTCCGCTGGACATGGGGTCGGTGATATATATCACCCTGCAGCCCAAGTCTGGTTGCTAAGCAGTGCTGAGCCTGGTCAGTATCTGGATGAGACACCTCCAGGTAAAACTAAGTTGCTGTTGGTAGAGGTGTTAGTGAGGCCAACAGGGGTGCTCGCCCTGTGGTCTGTGTGGGTGCTAATGCCCCAATTTCCTGTCAACTGTTGTTCCTTTTCAGGAACTCGAATTGCATCGAAACTCTATGGGAACGCCTCCTGCGTGACCGCTCTGAATCTGCTGTATAATCTGTCCAATGAAAGGGCGTGACGTCATGTGACGTCAGACCAGGAAGTATATAAGGCACATGCTGCCTAGCCAGCGCTAGCTTTCTGCCATTCAGAATGTGCTCTCTGTGTCTCTGTCTGTGAGAAGTTTGTGTGTGTGTTTGAAACAAGTGAAAGGTCCTATTCCCCCTTCCTGAAGTGTGTATGTGAAAATAGTGAGGAAGTATAATGAAAAAGTTTATTCTAAGACCGAAGCATGCAGTCAAACAAGGGCAAATGCAAGCCACAGTCTTTCAGGCGGTGTGTGTCTCCTCCTCTTCCGCCTGGAGAGTGAAGCCGATGTCGATGACCCGCCCCATTCAATCAAATATGAGGAGCTGTTGGAGGTGGTTACACGTGCCATAGACAGATTTAAAATTGGTTGACCGGCCGAGAAACAGACCGAGTCACGCAGGAGTAGGCTAGATGAGCACTTCTTGCGTGCTCGGCCACCACCTCCACATCGGAGCCTGCCATTCTTCCCAGATTTGCATGCAGAGATGTGTAAATCATGGAAAAGACCTTTTTGGCTCCGACCTTGCCTACGAAGCCGTTAAGAACAACATCAGCGCTAGTAGGCAAGGGGTATTTGGCAGCAGGTCAGGCTGGAGCATGCCTTCACACAATGGCTGTGCTTCAGGCGTAACAGGCTGACTTGCTAAGGGATTTAGATGAGGAGGAGGACGTGAGCTCAGACGATATGGGTGAGCTCAGGAGGGCCGCTGATTTAGCTCTCTGCGCCACCAAAGAGGTGGCTGCGGAAAAGCATATGTGGCTGATCCTGTCTGACATGATAGATTTAGACAGGGTCTGCCTCCTGGACGCCCTGCTTTCCCCTTCTGGCCTGTTCGGCGACGCTGTTAACTCAGTTATCGACAGGTTTCAGGAGGCGAGGAAACAAGCGGCGACATTCCAGCGGTTCCTCCCTAGCCGCTCTCTAAATCTCGGGACTGCTGGGCGGGAGCAGTCCCAGCCGAGTACCAGCTCATCATACAGTGAAGCTCAAAAGCAGAATGTTGCCTTGCGCATTCCCCTGAGGTAGAGTCGCAGCTCGAGGCTGCCGCTGAGGTAGAGTCGCAGCTCGATGCTGCCGCTGCTGCTGGAACCCCTTCCAGTAGCAGCAGAAGAAGAAGAAGTCCTGATAATCTGGGGCTCAGGACTTCCGAGGGCAGGCCCCTCTGGGGTATAGGGCTGTCCACCGCACTCTTCCCAGTGCCCTCGACGGTGCGTTCAGTTCAGCCAAAACATGGCTGTAGGACTGAGCAGCACGTCACCCCTGACGAGGTCCATAAGACGGTTAGTTCAGGCTCTTCCTGATGACGAGCCATCAAAGAGCATC
>JAUCMU010000104.1:13036204-13052484 GCA_032275025.1 Enteromius treurensis
TTTGTTGTTGAATGTATTAATGAACATAGCAGTAGTGATTTACTCCCGACATCTGAGTGACTGAAGACGCAGAGGATTAATGTTACGTTTGGTTCTGAAGGGAAACGCGCCCTTGATCAACTGAAATGCGTTTATGTTTACGCGAATCATTCATGATCCAGCCTCACTTACAGAAGCAGCGGGGATAATGTCTTTTCGCCTTTCCTAATAATGTGCTAATTTGCAAATTTCACTAAGAATACGGATAAAAAAAGATCCTCTGAGAGTGCCTCGAAAAAGAGAGGCGGGGTCAGCGGAGCTCGTGAAGAATTAAAGGAACAGAGTGATTTCAAAAGAGCTCTTTCTGACAGGGTAAAATTTGCATTTTAAAAACTATCTTTTTAAAAACATTCTATATTACAAACTTTACATTAAGACCCTAAAAAATCATATTAGCTAGTGGAAAACTGGGTTTGTATGACCCCTTTAAGTCTCTACAGATGCAAATGATCAGTTTCATATAAATGGTTTTCATTTACCTGTCTCACAGCGCATTCCCATAAATCCCGGAGGGCAAACACAATCTCCATCTTTGTCATGGCACACGCCTCCATTCAAGCACTCGGGACAGTCTTTGTCACAGTCGGACCCCCATTTATTCTTTGGACATTCTAGAACATAAATAAAGCACTTGAGTACAAAATCCAAAGTTCTTAGTATATTTAAATTGGTCATATGATACTGATTATGTTACCACGAACGATGAGGCGGACCCAGGCACTATAAAGAGCACTGTCCCCAATATAGTTGACACTGTAAATTCCTGAATGGCTTTCATCAACTTTCATCAGATCCAGAACTACTGTGCGGTTTTGAACATCAGCAATAGGAGTCGTGTAGTAGTAGTTACCTAAAACAAATCAGAATATTCTTGTTTATAAATTACTCATCCATTTACAGATTTTTGGTAATTTACAGATCATCTTGTTGGAGACATCCTGTTGGAATTTTGGATTTTAGCTTTTCTGTTTTTTTGTATGTATTTTATTTTAAAAGATTTTCTCATGAATCTCATATTTTCATGCATAAAATGTTGCATACACGCTCTTTTCACACGCATCTTGCTACATCATTAAAAATAAGATTAAAGACATACTGACCATTGAATTTCCAGTTAATGTCTCGTCTTTCTGTTTTAACAACATTCATGATTAGTTTCGCTTCTTCTCCTTTACTGGCCGTCACAGTGACTCTCACTGGTTTAAAGTGACCTTAAAAAAACATATAATAATAACAGTATTCTGGGATAACATCAAATTTGTAAAATCTTTTTTAATCTGATTGGTTTTACAAATTTATTTCAGGAAATGTACATATTTTAGATTAGATATTTCAGATATTGAATATTAGTGTTGTTTTGTGTTTAAGGTTTAAAGATTTCACTTAAACACAAACATTCTGTCATTATTTATTAACACTCATGTCATTCCAACCTTGTATGACTTACTTTCTTCTGAAGAAAACAAAGAAATGCTTTTTTTTAAATATTGTTTTTTTCTGTGTTGTTTTGAATCTCAGTGACTCTCATTGTAAGAGCAGAAACAGCTGAAACAAAAATATTGTCTTTTATGTCTTTTTTTTTAATCACACATGTTTGTAACATGAGGGATAGTAAATGATGACAGAATTTAGATTTTGGGTGAAGTATGACTTGTATTTCCATGGTATGTCATCATACCTTTGCTGTAGTTGTTGATAAGTGTAATGTTGCCAGGTTGGTCAGAGCCCCTTTTTGAGTGACAGTAAAAAATTCCACTGTGGTCAATGCCTGAGAATCCAGTAGCCACCACTTCTTTATTCTGTGGTTTCTGCACTTCAAAATGTGGTGAATATGCAAGAAGGACAATGCTGTTGTCCTTTGTGATACTAAGCTGAATCCCGTCTTTATCACGCTCTCCATAAATACAAGAGAGGCGGAAATGATGAGGAGATGTGTCCCCATTAGAGGTCATTGTGAGATCCATGACTGCATCTGAGAGTGGATTACACATTACATACAGATTAAAGCAATGCAGTTTACTAAAACTGGACAACTATTGGAAAATATTGCTACAGAGAAAAAAAAGTCAGCTTGTTAATTAATACTCTCATTGCTTGTGAATTTATTCGATACAGTTTCCTGTTTATTTACTTAAGGATCAAGAAAAAACAACAACAATGGAGCCACTACAGAGGAACATCCACATTCCTGCTTTCACGCATTTCCCCTGGCTGTCTGCCACTGTGTGCCCTTCTCAACACAAGAACAATATCAGGAAACAAAGAGGATCCAAAACCATCATTCCACCATGCGTACCATTAGATCCCATGTGCAGAATGATAAAAATAAGAGCCCAGGACTTGTTGTCACACTTTTTCCTTACAGTGAAGTCAATATCTATATAGGCATGGTAAGCGTGATTTCACCAAGTACAAGATGTTCCTGGATCCTTGTTGATCCTGGAAAAACATTCCAATCAATCAGAATTGGGGTGATTACATTTTTCTGGAAATATCTGTTTTAGGCTTATGATCAGGGTTAGGTGGTAAAAGTCTATATTTTGGGCAGTAATGTTGATCAAGGATCATGTCTTACTTGGCAAAATCACGTTGATCCAGGATTACGTCTTACTTGACAAATCGTTTAGCGTGATTTCACCAAGTACAACATGTTCCTGGATCAACATCCTTGTTGATCCTGGAACAACATTCTAATCAACCTATCAGAATTGAGGAATGACTTTTCTGGAAAGATCTGTTTTAGGCTTATAATCATAGTTAGGTGCTTCTACACCCTTGTTAATCAGCTATCATTTCCCACTGATTTTAGGCAAAAGATCTACATCTACAAAAGATGTTGATCCAATATCACATTCTACTTGGTGAAATCACGGCGACCAAGTTGCTATCACAGCTAATAGATTGTGAACCTGTCATAAACAACTATAGCATAGTGACAACTGATGTTAAAATAAAGTTACATCTACCTTCTTTGTATAGAACTTACATGGCATTGTCAGTGCAGTTTTAAATATGTTTATGTGTGTGTTGTATAGCCTATTATAAGGATAATGTGTTTTGCATATAATTGACAAATGTCATTCTAACATAGACCAAAATATAGTAGCTATATAATATTTAAAACCAACATACAAAATTACTGCTAGATAACATTCTTCTGAATCAAAAACAGTTAGACATCTTATGCGAGACGGCCTTGGCGACAACTAACCAAATTCCCATTGCAACTGTACTCTCCTAATCAATAAATCAATTAATAATTATTCTCAAATCAAGTCAAAAGAAAAACACCTTTTTTCTAATGGGAAACTAGGCTACTTACCAGACATGTCCACGAAGCACAATAGGCAGAGTAAATGCAGCATGGCTGTAATCTTTTGTTCACTTTCAGATAGTCCGTTAGAAATGATCCAAATACAGGATTTGTCATTCCAGTGGGGTTTTCCAGCTCGCCAGCCGTCGCAGCGCGTAATTGCGCATTTCTACAATCGCTGTGAATGAATGCACGGGCACCACTCTGCGCGTGGAAATCTGTGCTGCTGACACGCAGAAAACTCAACTCTTCTGCTTTCTCCACACTCATTCTTTGGGTGGGAAAGGAAGGAAGAGGCGTAGGGGATGAGAGAGAGAGAGAGAGAGAGAGAGAGAGTCAGTACTACAAACAGTTTGTACTATTTTCACTTAAATTTCAGTTACACAAAACTGTGTCTAATGACCTACAGTACAGTCAGTTTATTAAGATCAAAGTTGTTCTATAGTTACATATCTGCGAAACGTTTACTCTTTAACTGTTATGTGTATTAATAATATATTTGTTCAACTGTACAGTATTAAGCATCCAAATATATTTGTCTGAACTTTTAAACATTCTTAAAACAAACCCCACTCCCTTGAAAATTTTAAGTATACTTAAATCACAGTGAATTTTATTAAAAAGACAATGAACTACAAAATGCTAAATTAAGACAACATACAGAATGAATAGGAAAATTGCAGAAGCTGTTGCACAGTCCCATTAGTAAACAAAAGGTGCATGATATATTATAATTTAAAGGGTTAAGAGTTAAGAGAAAATGTTAACTTCACATATAGCTTTTATATATGTATAGGTTATTAAGAAAGGTATGTGTACCCAAAATACTGTTAATAATGTCAGCATGGTCAGAGGTTAAATGTAGACTGATTAACTAAGTCAGGTGGCGCACATTATGTGAAAATTCAGATGTTTCCTGTCAACTGTTCTTTTTCGGGAAGCTAATGATGCACGGGTACAGTCTGGAATTATAGTGTTTTAATATCCTCATCACTCAAGGCACCAAACTGTCATAAAGGACAGATATAACTGTCATACTCATGGTCACATTTGCCTACTGGATGAATAAGTGCCACAGTGCTGTGGGCATCTTTTAAGTACGTACATCAGTCATGGCCAGGAAACGAGAAACAATCCCTGACTGTATGTTTTGTCTAAATGGTCAGTCATCTCTAGTTTAATTGAAGAGGAAAAGCCCACCGCCGCACGTCTACAGACCCATTTACACCATCTTTGCACACTTCACTAATTTGTAGATGGATGGTTTTTGAAATGCGCACATATATGTTTCTGTTTGTTTCTTGATAACATCATACAATCGAAGCTGACTCAGACTGACATTGTTCTGACTTTCCTGTTTTCCACTCCAAGAGCATGGGACAGATAAAAAGTCATTTCTTTTTTTGCAGATAATAAAAGTTGTAGATTTGTTAGTGCTGATTTAGACAAGAACTATCTAACATGTTACTGTTTTTAGAAGGGCTGTTTGAGGCAGAGGTCTTCTTGCTATTGTGTGCATTGTCACCTTTGGTACACATACCTATTAACTCTTCACTGCTCAGACACAAATAGCAGGTCATCTTTAGAGGTCACACCTACATCCTGCCCATTTGGTCACGTAAATGAATCAAAAATGTAAACACATTACATTTATCTTCACATTTTAAAAATGTTAAGTTACTGCAAAGAGTCTTTGGATGCACTGTAGTAATTATAATATTTATTTGACAACATGATAAAAAAATGCGTTATTGTTTTGAGTAAATATTAAGTAACATAGCTTAATTATCATTGTTCTATAATAACAATAGCAGTAATATTTCCAGAACACAAAATCAGCATATTAGAATGATATCTGGAGGAATAGCTGCTGAAAATTCAGCTTTGGCTTTACAGGCATAAATTAATAAATTAATTTGAACAAATAAAAAAAAATAAAAATGGTTGTTTTAAGTTGTAATTATATTTCACAGTATAGACTGTTGTTGTTGTTGTTTTTTTCTTTTAAAATAAATATTTTCAGCACAAGAAACCTAAATATACCACTCCCCACAAATTTTGTTTTTGTTGCATAAATAAGCAATAAACCAGCTGCAAGGTAATTATAGCTCAAATAATTAATTCAATATAATAGCCTCAAACTAATTACGTTTATACAGTAACTACTGTACATTATACAGTATGGCAGGCTTGTATCAATATTCGTAGTCTATGAGTAATACAACATTTGTAAAAATTTTATTTGCATTGTTGCTTTTGTACTTTATCGTATCCTAAAATGTCTTGAGTAGAGTATGTTTGTGTTTTTGTATTGTGTATTTGTATGCGTAAAGTGGTTGATAAAGTGTTTAAAGTGTTTGGATGAGGAAGCCGCACGGGAAAGTAGTAGACACTGTGTCAACATGTTCTGTGTATGTGTGGCGCCTGGGTGGGAAAAACACTCAAAAGAACAAGGTACTTAGAGGGACTAGATTTAACTTCCGAACTCCCCACAGACTGCCACCTATTGTCCTAGTCACCTTTTGTAGTCCCGCAGTAATTGCTTTACCTCCTCTTTATTATGAAAGTGATGATGAATGCTGATTATTTTCTCTTGTCGGCAGACAAAGATTTTCCTTTGTGGATTCAAAAGACAATGCACACACTGTCGGCCAGTAAACATGCAAAGGGAATCAAAAGGCTTTGTGTAGCTTCAGTGTTTGTTATTAGATTTAATACAATTTTTTGCTTATGCTCATATTTTTTGCTTATGCTTAGTTTCCCTTGCCACAATTTTATTACCTACAGAATACAATAAGGATACACTTTCTTATTATAAACTTAATTAATAATTGTTAAATAGTAAACTGTTTTCCTCTCCACTGCAAGGGCATTGATAATTTGTTATTTGTAGTTGCTAGTTGGTTTTTACACCAAGTTAAAAGACCCCCAAGTAAGAGCAATATGAACAATATGCTCCTTTCTCTGCACTGCTAAAAATAACTTCTTAAAAGTCATATAAATTTGTAAAAAAAAAAAAAAAAAAGAAAAAAAAAAAAAGAAGCTATTATAATAAGCAGGTACATGAAATAAAATAAAATAGATAGATAAATAAATGCATGCATACTAGCTACACAACTTAAATAAATAATAAATAACTAAAAAAAGAACTAAGTACTATTAAAATTTGAGGTTATTAAAATAAAAAATATTAAATAAATGCATACATACTAGTCACATCACTTAAATAAACAACAACAATAATAGTAGTAATTATTAATTATTGTTGTTTATTATTGCTATTATTATATTAAATTAAAACTTAGAATACAAACTTTTAACAAATAAAGAGATAAATAAAACTCTTATTTAGAAAGGATGCGTTAAATTTAACATTTGCAGTAAAGACTTTTACATTTAGTGAGTAAAGTTGTGGGAATCTCAAACATAGTGTCACACTCAGAACACAGACACAAGAGTTCAGACAAAGAAGATGAATTTAATCACAACGTAAATATCTCCATTCAACAGAGAACAGCATGAAAACGAATGAAACAATCAAAGTTCAAAGAGGCTTATCCAAGCAGGGTATATCCAATGGTAGGTCTCTTGAGCAGAGACTAGATCAGCGGTAGCGACCTTGAGCTTAGCCGGTGCACAACTGAGGAGCGTGTGCACTTATGAAAGTGGAGGGTAAGTGGGTGCAGGTGATCAGTAATTAGGTGAGCGGGACCGCGTGTAAGTGGCTGGTTCAGCTGATGACCTGAGTGATGGCGTGACACATAGGAATACTTAAATCATAAATTCAATACAATTTTTTTGTACTTAAATATATTAAGTACTATTTATATGAGCTAAAATAAATGTTCCAAAATTATTTTAGAATGACAAACAAACAAAATAAAATACCAAAAAGAAATAATTATTTATGCATAAAATACATTCACTACCATTCAAACGTTTGGGATCAGTTCAGCAAGGATGCATTAAATTGACCAAAAGTGACAGTGAAGACTTTTACATTTTTTAAGGAAGATAAACTGTGGGAATCTCATACATTAGCATGATTAAGTCATGAATACAGCTATAATTGTTACAGACAAGGGAGGGGACAACTGCGAGTGTTATTGGATGTATTGTGACTATGTGAGAAAGTTTGTATTAAATTCCCATTTCCACCCATTGTGATGGGAGCTGGCAGGCCTCCACACGCACTGACTCACTCCTTGAGCACCACTGCATTGAATGTGGAAGTGTGAGCTGGTCTCATGGGCATGAAGCCCTGCTGAGGAAGCTCACCATGGGACCCATACCACTATAGGTGCTCTATTATACGCTTAGGTCACTCCCGGAATTCCTCTCACGATAGCGGGGCTAAAATTACGGCATCAGCTCTAAAAACTCTCCTTGAAAATCTGTCATCTCTTCCCACACGTCTTCAAATGATGTTTGTTGAAAACTCATACAAGCTCGCCATCGACCCAATGGAACAATCGTGTAAAAATTTCCTTCTGGCATGGATGAATTCTCCGTTCGTATCCTTGAAATAATACACATGGAGATTTGAAGGAAAAAAAGGGATGTCTTTGTGTTTTTACCTAGTCAGCCAGATGTAGAGTGACAGAAATAAGAGGATCTTTAACAGATAGGGTCAAGGATAGGAAAGCTGAAATAGTAGGATGTGGAGAGTGTAAGTACAAGAGAAGGAGAGAGAGAGTTGAAAACAAAGCACAAAGGAAGGGAAAAAGAGGTGAGAGGCCATGTCCGCTCCTCAGCTTTTGTCTCAAGAGTGTGCGTGTGCAGCCAGAGACATCTTCACCCTGCCCACTCTCACACTCTCTGTTCATATTTCCTTTCATGTCTATACAAGCTATACAAATACTTTTGAGATATTGTGGGCCATACCTCCCTAAATGCTTTCTCAAACTCTGCTTCTCTGGACTGCATGGAATATTTATACATTAAGTTGTATTTAAAAGTTTAAAAAATATATATTACCAAACAACACTTAAAGCTGCCGTCTGTACATGTCTTTTGTTAAAAATGATCCAGAATCAATATCTAAGAAAGTAAATAACCAGCCAGTGTTTGAAACTATCACCTTACCTTTTAGCCTGATTTACAAATGTTTGCTTCATAATAATCCTTTCTAATTTGATTTGTACGGATAGGTTTGTACAGATAGGTGACACTGCGTCATTATGTCATGTCTGTAAACATAAAGAAGCTTTCCCGGCAGGCATGGGCTATCGCAGGGTTGTCCGAACTCGGTCGTGGGGGGGTGGTGTCCTGCAGAGTTTAGCTCCAACCATAATCAAACATAATCAAAGTTCTTACTAGGCATGTTAGAAACTTCCATGCAGGTGTGTTTAGGCAATTTGCAGCTAAACTTTCCAGGACACCGACCCTGCAGGATCGAGTTCCGTCAGCCCTGTTCTATCGTCTCATTCGCCTGGGGATCTAGCAGGTGGTGCATCGTTTCATTGCAGTATATTCTCACAGCAGCTGGAATAATTAAATGTCAAAAAAATATTTTGATGGCGGATTGTAATCCAGAAAGGATAATATGAAACACTTGTGAATTTAATTAAATTGTATTACCAGTTTTAAATGTGCTTCTGATTACAGATTACAGTTCCCCTGATCACATTGCACTTAGCGTCCCAGCTCGTTCTTGCGAAGTGGACATCTTGGCAAGAACTATATCTTCTAAGACTTACCTGTATACTTATCTTGTGATTTCCTCCCTGTATCCTGCAGTCTCTCCCAGGCTCCTTCTGTGTATCTCCAGCGTCTGTGGATGTGTGGTGTCTGGCTGGGTCTCCTCGTCTCCATTGTCTCTCATTCGCTCCTGTGTTCTACTACGATCTGTAACAAACCAAAATCAAGACAACTGCACTGCCTGATATCCATATAAAGTAACATGTGAACTGTACATCACTCCTCCAAAACCCTCTCTTGGACCTCTGACACATCTCAAGCATTCCAAACCTTGAAAGAAGCCTTCACCATCCGAAGCTCCGCCGGCCAGGCTTTCCCCGTCACCACCGTTTCATTCCACGCACAGAAAGGATACCCCTCATACACTCTTCTCACACTTCACTGGGCACTGGACATCCCTGGTCTGGAGAGCCGTAGGACGTTTCATTTGTCGACTACTGGTTCCAGGAGAGTGAGAGAGTCTGGGACGAAACCCACCATAGTAAAGTAAAAAGTAAAAAACTAGTAAAAAGCTGAGTCTCACTGGCACCAGTGGAAATTCATGGCAGGTGGGGATACCACTTGAAGAGGCACCGCGAGCTGCCTTTGCCAGCATTCATTTTCTCTGATAAAGGTGACAATAAAAGATCATTGGGTACTTTAAAGGGTCTACTTTTATTTGTGTCTACTCACAATATCAAAAAAATATAATAAAATAAAGAAAACAACCATGAAGCAGTTTTCTGCCTTCTCGTCTTGAACAGGAGCTGCAACTCATCATCACCCAGGGCCGTGCACAGACCTTTTGAGGGGCATGTGCTGAAACTGAAAAAGGGCGGGCACCATAATCATATTTATGATTATTACAAATGCTGTTGTATTGACATTTTGATTAATCAAAGAATCATGAAAAAGAATCCTTGAGAAAATTTTGCATCATTAATAAAATTATTATTAATAGGTGTTTCTTGTAGCCTACAGAAAAAAAAAAGAGCTTATGTGACAGTAATGGCTGCTGAATTCCTTTCTGTCACCGAATAAATTATATTTAAAAATACATTTTTACTGTTTATTTTTAATAAAATGAATGCAGCCTTGAATCTCACCACAGACTTTTGATTGGCGGAACAAGTTTATCAACAACCCATTTGCATCTATAATTCGCTCTTTTATGACTGTTCATTTGCAGTATTGCTTACATGATAACCATTGTGCTTTTAAAATGTTAACATATAGGACCTTATCTAAGAACAATAAACATCAGTCTAGCCTTTCATTTCCATGTTGGCTCAGGGTGTGGTAGAACAGTGGAAATCCATGTTCCGCACACAGTAGGGCATCTCGCCACGGGTCCCTCTCTCTGCCAGCTCCTCCACTGCCATTCACATCCATGTATGACATAGGATGGAGAGGATGGGGGGATCAGCGAGGGGTCACTTCACAGACTGAATCTGTAGAGCATGATGAAGAGGATGGACAAAAAAGCAGCGCTTCCTACAGATCTCCTCTGTTAGATCTGTTACATCTGTTTGTGTCATTTCTGACTGTGTATAAATGAATGATTTAGACTGCTGCTGGCACACACTTAAAGCAAACGATCAAGGAGACGGCCAAAATATGACTCTATTATGTTCAACATCCACAAATGGATATGACCCCTGTAGAAAATGATGTGAGTGCACAAGTTGTGATTTTGGAAACGTTTGGTTGATAGGTGAACACGTCTGACCCATTTTCCTCAATCAGTAAAGAATTCCGCGTCATTAACTCAGATCAAATGTGAGGAAGTTCTAATCATAACAGGACTGAGTAGTGTAGTTTTGAGAACTCTGGATGACTTACAGTATAATTCCACAACTGTTTTTAAACACGTACTGAATAATGTTCAAATATGAGCACTATCATTGACAGTATCTTTTTAAAACACTAACATGTGATGTCAGAAATGATTTATTCATCTATATGCTATTTAATCCATCCATCCATCCATCCATCCATTTTTCATTTTTATTTTTACATTTTTGTTGTTTTCTGCTGACTTTTTGTACATTACACAATGTAACAGTAATTTGTTATAATTAAAGATATTTTGTTTTTGCAGGATGCAAATGGATGCAAATTGTCTGCAACATTATGGAATATTCAGTAATATTACAGTGCTTACTAGAAGATTTCTAAAAATTGTGGGATTGTAGTCATAAAAAGACACAAATCATGCAGCGTGCACTTGTGAAGTTTTGGTTGATTCACTTGACTTTAAAAATCGGCATTTAGAAAGTCTGCTTATTTCTGAAGGTTTACAAATGCTATTAAATCAAGTTGTGGTAACTCTGAATTTTAATTATTTGCTCAAATTTGGATTAAAGGAATTAAAGATTTAAAGGGATAGTTCACCCAGAAATAAAAATTATGTCATTAATTACTCGACCTCATGTTGTTTCAAACGTGTAAGACCAAAATTAAGATATTTGTGATGATATCTGAAACTTTTGCATGTACTGTACCATGTCATTTTTATTCACGAGTAATAACATATTAGCTTATAAGTTGTCAACATATTATTTTAGTTTCAATAAACACTGTTAATGATACACAAAAGAAAGGTGTTTTGCATATTTTACATGTCAAAAGTAAAAGCAAAACTTATTTCTTGTGCTATTTTATATTGAAAACGGCTGTATGTCTGTCTTTTCATTAAACAGTATAGTGAACTTTTAACTGTATTATTATTATTAGTTTATTAGTTTATAACTTTATCTTAAGAGATACATGATGAGGACGTGAAATATGCAGTAGACCAGTGCACAGTAAGACTGACCACGGACATGAATATGATGTATAAAAAAACCAAAGAAGATAGATGACAAAAATTATTCATCCACAGCGGACAAAGAATGATACAATGAAAAATGTAAGAAGCGTACATGAGAGCGTGGTTAGCAGCGGCAGTCACTGGAGACTCTGTTGCAGGAAGCAGTGCTGCGGGAGCTGATATGTGTCCAGGAAACTGGCAGGAATCAAATAGTAAGCACGCAGAAACAGGAAGAACTGCTGGTCTCCTGTCTGCTGAGTGTTTGCTCAGTCCACCACCCGGTTCCCATGTGACCCACTGGAAAACAGCTAGAGTAATAACCGCTTGCCTCTGAACCAGCATGCAATGGGTCTGAACCAGAACTCACAAATTTATTTTTGAGTTCCAGCTGGTACAGTGGTGAGCATGCAGAACTAAACACTTCTGCACAATGCTTCTTAATGACGTCCCAAAGGCTGCTAAAATTACAGAATCAATCATGAGAGTCCTAATGGTCATTTTAATGAATGAACTGTATTGATGGCTGCAGCCATCAGTTTTATGTTTGAATGAAAGGTATTTGAAAATGGCACAAAATGGTACTCACAGCAGTGATATGTATACCTAAGAATGTCCCCTGTTGTCCAGCATGTAGTTTCATTCCCAGAAATGGTTATTACAAGGAACTTTCACTGACAATAGAAGCGTTGTTGTATTACTTACAATTATATTTAAGTTGGAAGATTTTGAAACACATTTTTCTAAGAGCAAGTTCCCTTTCATATCTTATCATTTCCCGAACCCCCTGTAATGTTTTTAAACTGATAAGGTCTTGTACAGAGATTCATGGCCACTGTATATTACAATTAATAATTCTTTTTGTGCTGTTGGGGAGCATACTGAAAAATGTAGATGGCTAAGTAAGCTTTAAACTGCTTGCACTACAAACTTTTTTATGTTTGATATGTTTATAAAAGTAAGCTGTTTTTACCAAGGAACAGTTATCTGTGTAGTTTTGTGTAGGAAATGACTACATGATTCAGTGGAGTTAGTCAATTAAGCTAGAACGCAGAGTGCCTTTTTGCTCTAGAGGTGTGGTTCATCAAACAATAAAAATACTGTAATTAAATCTGCAGTTCAGAACTTGTTTGGTTAAAAATTATACAAAATCAATATTTGAACAAGAAAGTTGTCCCGGTAATTGCCTCGTTTGTGTCACGATCGGCGCGCTGTGAGAGCTCGCGCTCTCGCTTCCTCTCTCGAGAGCAAAGGCACGGCAGGCAGACAGGACTCGGAGACAGATTATCTATAAACTGAAACATTTAATAAAGAAAGAAAACAAGGAAGAAATGTGAAGAGCTTCGCAGAGCTCGGACACGGACAAACATAACTTTAACCAAACCTAACAAGAACTGAACAGGACACGGCTTAAATACACAGAGCTGATGACCAAAACTCACAGCACCTGGGGAGACAATTACACACTAAGGACCGGGGCGGGGTTTACAGAATGACAGGAGCACATGAGGGAGACTGAATGAAAACAAAACACAGAACACGATGACATGGAACGCCTGGGGGCGTGACAGTGTCCCAATGAGGGTTAATTTGTTTTATATGCCCTTCTGAAAGATGAAACTACAAAGAATGAGTAATTAACATTAACCATTTTTACAACAACACCTCAGCAATACAGTCTCTTGTTGTGTTCGCGTCATTTTACTGATGACTGCTTTTCCAATTTTGGAGTACAACACGATATTCACAGAACGCTTGGTCTTAAAAGAAGGATCAGAGCCCAGTTTATTTGGACCTGCTTGCTCCTCTGAACTTCTACCTATAAGTAAGATTAATAATTGATGATTGTATTTTCTTGCGATCGTTTTTGTGTACCTGATGTTCTGTAACAACCCTGCACGTCTAGCTTGCGATTCTGTAGTTCTGTTGTTCGGCTGTGGGCCTACTGTAGTCTAATATTGTGATTGATGCAGCTTGACTGTCTGTCTGTCTCATCATTAGGTCCGTTTACATGAAGGGGGGAGAAGACGCAGGTATTTCCCTGCGGTTTGGTTATTGACAGAAAATGCTTAACGTTATGTGAGCGATCTATTTAAGGTGACATAGGTTTGGCATAGTTATTATCGCGCTCGACTGCGTAATTATAATATAAATGACAAGTTTTTTGAAAACAATGTTGTGTGCAGAATGTTATTATTGTAAACGGATGGGAGGAATTATTCATTTCACTAAATACTCTGCTATGTGTAAATGTGGCCAAAGTAATGATAAACGATGGCTTAACGCAGTGTTATGCTTTATGCAATGCTGAAGTTCACTACGTAGAGGTGTGCCCGATTCGCTTATAAAAGCACTGTCCATGTTAGTTTTGGTTCAAGCTTTGAGTCTGTGGAATGCTGTAGTGGTAGACCAATCATATAGGACTGCACCATCTGGCCAATGACAGTGAGGGATCACGGGAGGGAGGGGTTTAGAGAAACTGAGTCTTCGAACTGCTTCACACGAGTTGTTTACGAATCATTTAGAAATGGGATAAAATTAAATCTATTTTTAGAAAAAAATAAAGTGTTTTTTGACCTTGCATACACATAAACGTGTTTTAAGACACTCATAAAACAATATTAGCCACCTTTAAAATGGCATAATAGGGGCACTTTAATAAAAATCCCACTTTTATTAATATTATTAACATCTACTACAAACCATTTATAATTAAAATTTTAGTATTATTATTATTATTATTTAAAATGAGCAGTTCCTTTAACATTTGACTGCCTGTTCTTTATTAAAAAGTGTTGTTTGCATGCATTTTAATAGAAAACAATTGCACATGTATACATGTATAGCAGTTTCAGTTATTTTGACAAAATGTTATTCAGACACTTATTCTTGATCTGAAATGAAAGTAAAAGAAACGAATAAAAACAACACAAAAACAAATTATGCGACTTATTAAAGCAAAACATAATTAATAGCAAAAGACAAATGCAAATCATTTGAAGCTCTTGAAAGTGACTTTATAAACATGTATTCAAGATTTGAATACATTTAGAAGATAGATAAAATATGCTTTAGGTGTTATATAGACATAAATAGTCATACATATATACATAAATTGAGTCACCACAAACCCTGTGTCCTTCAGAACAATTAAATATCTATTTAATATCAGATCTATTTAATAGATTCTACAGTGGTTCTTTCCCCGGGATAACAAACCAGTCCACTCTGCTTGGAGCAAAAAAGTCTCCTTTTTAGGCTAAACGTATTTTATTTAGCTGGCAGTCAAATGCTCTGAAATATGTTTCAGCAGAACCACATCATTTACTGATTCAGGGTTATAATTCAGACTCTATCCCCTGGAGCCCTTGACAATACAATAAATAAAACTCTTGATATGCGGTATTCAAAGCTTATTTTTTGCCTATAAGTGGCATTTTCTGAGTGTGTTGGTAGGTGAAGATATGACTCATGAGAGAGCTAGAGGCTGAGTCTGATCTGTTTGTGAGGGGTTGTGTGTGTGTGTGTGTGTGTGCGCGCCATGAACAATGTGCACTGAGAGAGAGAGAAGAATTCAATTCAACACTCATATGACCCATTTTAAAACTAGTGTTCTCTGGCACCATGCAAGGACACGGGTCCAGGAGCTTTATGAAAAACAAACAGATGTCAGTATATTACCGTAAGCAAGTCAGTCAGACTTTGATGCATTCCTCTTGCAGGGGTTGTTTTAGAGCTTTTGACCCAAAATAAGACAGGGTCAGATTACTGATGAGGGAAACAAAGACATTTCTTGCCCTTTCCTTTATGAAAGATTCATTTAATTCAATAGCTTTGATCTTAGACTACAATAAAGAGTTTTTTTTTTTCTTTTCCATTTCTCTCTCATCTTTTGCTTTGTACTCTTTTTTCATCCTCTGTCTCCTATTTCTGTCTCTGTTCATTAGTTAATTAGTTGCACCTTCAGGTTTCTGCTGCAGTAAAATGAATGATTACTCTCCATTTATCCAAAGTAAAAAACCCACAGGCACATAATTGTGACGTGATAGTTAGGTTTTTTTTTTTTTGTTTTTTTTTGCTTTATTGAAAATTGCAATATAAATGTATGACAAAATGTTGAGATCAAGATGTAAAATCATTGTTTTTTTAAAAAAGTGAATTTATTATTATTATTATTATTGGCTGCAAGACAAGTTTATGCATATGGTGCATTTCATACAGAATAGTAATTCAGTGTTTTTCATAAAATGAATTAAAATAATCTTAAAACATAATTTAAAATAAAAACAGAAATTTAAAAACGTTTTAAATGATTTTAAGATTGATTTAACCTCTTACACTGTGCGGCTATTTTGGGGAATTGCCCCTGCATTTTGCCTACCAAATTAAAAAGCTTCCCATACCCACATGCAGAGGTGTATATACAAAAGATTGGTATCA
>JAUCMU010000104.1:13052584-13068619 GCA_032275025.1 Enteromius treurensis
GGCGCTACTAAACAAGGATATCGGCCGATGCCGATATATTAAAAAATGACAAATATCGGCGCGATATATCGGCCGACTGATATATCGGTCGACCTCTAGTTCAAATTGTTATTTTCTAACTCTATATTCAGAAGTATTCATTCAAATTGCACAATAATTACTTTGATATTTCATTCAAATCTTCTGCAAAGATATTTAACTCGAGAACTTGTTTTACATTTATTTACACCTTGTTGACCAATTTATGTATGGTATGGCCATTAAAAATACAATGTTCCTTAAACAGATGGTTTTTTAAGTTACTTATAAAGAGAATGTTCCTTCAGTCATGTTGTAATGTTTTAAGTTGACTAGTTACACATAAAAAAAATGGAAATCGTGAATCGGCCAAACTTTATGAAAAAATCTAGATTTTTTTTATTTTGCCATATCACCCAGCCCTAGTACAAATCATGGGTCAGCTGAGTCACTGTCAGACATCCAAAAATAGGGAAAATCATGGAAGTCTGTTTAGCAGTCTGTAACCCTAACACCCCAATATTGGGGTGTTTTAAGATCAACAATCTTCATGATTGTTGAAAACTTGAAAGTGAATGACGGATACCATCAGACACATTGAATCATTGTTTCCTAACAACACAGAAGTACTGCAGCACAGATTCAGAAAACCTCAATAAATTTACCCTAAAGAGCCTATTTCCAAAAAAACTTCAAAAAGAGCTGCACCTGCTAAAACTTTAATCAGACAAAGAAAAAGAAGGTGTCATTATCAATAAAAGGAGGATGTGACATGTGGTTTCCCATACTTGAAATTTGTGCTGTGCATTTAACCCATCCAAGTGCACACACACACAGTGGTGACAAGTGATCATCCACACACACACACACACACACACTTATAGCAGTGGGCAGCCAGTGCTGCAGCACTCGGGGAGCGGTTGGGGGAACGGTGCCTTGCTCAAGGGTCTCACTTCAGTCGTGGTATTGAAGGTGGAGAGAGTGCTGGTTATTCACTAACCCCACCCACAATCCCTGCAAGACCTGGGACTCAAACCCACAACCTTTGGGTTCCAAGCTCAACTCCCTTTCCATTAGGCCACAACTGCCCCCCAATTTAATCCACAATTGTCTTGCTAAAACTGGTATAGAGCTGCTGAGTGTGTAAACTGTGGATTCCTGACCTTCTTCCGGTCCTCTCCAGCAGCTCTGAGAGCGTCCAGATCTCTGTATGTGTGGATCTCTTGTGTCATGAGCTTGAGCTGATCTCTCAGAGTTTGCAGCTCTGTGCTCACTTTCCCTTCCAGCTGCTCCACTTTCAGAAGATCCTGCTGTAGACGCTCACTTTCTGCATGAAGAAGCACACCACACAAACACACATCACAATACATCCCTACAGCATCAGCATTTAACATACAAACAATGTATTTGGAATATGCAGAGCTGCTGTTTATCCTACAGCTGTCACTACAAACACATATTGTGTCACCTCCATTTACTCCCTGTGGCACTTCACAGAATACAAAACGTTTCACAACTTCACAGTAATACAGAAGAAAATAACTGAATCAGTGATGCACACTTCACTAAACATGAGACAAATCCACATCTGCAGTAAAGAAGCTCTACACAAGACAATAATGTCATTACTCAGATCCGTGTAATAATGTGTAAAGTTCAGTTCAGCGGTAAGCGACTCCTCAGAAAACAACAGTGCCGTTAAAGCGACAGCCAACATCATGAAGCTTTACTCATTAGGTGTCTTTTAACATGACGACTTTGGCTAATTTCCACGATCATTCCTGTGCCACATGAACATGTGTAACTACAGTGTGCTGCTTGTGAGGAGAGCAGGAAGCAGTACAGGGTTCAGAGGTCATGATCTATATCCTATAGATTCTAGAGGCTACTCTGTTACAGAGAATCATGACACACTGAATACGGCTCCGCTGCAGAAACCGGATGTGCCTGCTGGTCAGTGTGTGATGGCCGTCCTCAGGGACACTGAGCCCTGAGCTGAGTCTCACCGCGAGACCTGATCTGAGTGCTGGGGGGGCATTACAGGAAGGAAGTGGAAGAGGGCCGCTTCCCTCTGATAGGCAGAGGCCCAGCTCACTGTTTGGAGAGACAGAGTATGTGTGTGTGTGTGTGTGTGTGTGTGTGTGTGTGTGTGTGTGTGTGTGTGTGTAACAGTCAAAAAACCCTGTCAGCACTTCTAAGCATTCTGGACTGTTTCCTTCTCCAGGTCTCCTTTCACCAGTGCTCCAACCAGACCATCAACACACACACACACACACACACACACACACACACTCTCTCTCTCCCCCTTCACTGTCTCTACACAGGGACTCTCCATAGGTGTAATGTTTTTAAAGCAGTTAGCTTACGAGGATACAGGAAGTGTAAAGTTCCTGCAGTGTGTCATTACATTACATTTGTGTCCTTATGATCCATATTTACAAGAACACGCATACACACACACTTTATGTGTTTCCGCAGCTGCTGTCATCTCTGGGATAAAAGCAGGGGTTTGAAATACTGGAAATATTTCTCCATTATACAGATGACTGCATGTTTAATAATGTCGTGTAGTGCAGCTTTATGACTAACAGTTAAAGTTTCTCCCCACAGATATTGCCTCCCTCTGTCTCACACACAAACACAGAAAATGACTTTAAAATCTGTGTTTCTGCTGGACTGTGAATATGAAATACAAGACCAACAGAGACTAGGAAGAAAGACACTCGGAGGAAGCTGTGTAGCGTGTTTCTCAATGCCTCTGAGGAGACAAGACTATGTTGAGGTATCAGAGGAGAACGTCTCATATTAATGCTGTTATTTTGACACGGTCTTATATGACTGTATTTCTCAAACAGGCCCTTCTGTGTTAGTCTGATGCAGATCAGTACTTACACAGACAGCGGTGAGCGATGGACATCGCTGGAGCCAAACCGTTTCTCACACACAGACAGAGACTCACCTGAGGAAAGGCCTTTCGCTGTGCTTTGAGACTTCTGCATCTCTGTCTCTTTAAAGCTCAGGTCCTCCTGCATGGACCGCAGCTCTTGAGCGGTGACTGCTGACAGCTGCTGCAACCGATTGATGTTCTGGAGAGAAAACACACAGTGGATAAACATAACATCTGAGTCTCGTGTAAAACATCTAATCCAGTCTGGACTGTACCCTGCTGGAGTGCTCCAGTATAGCCACGATGCTGCTCTGTGCGTCTCTGATCAGCTGCTGCTCCTGAGATTTATTGTCCTCAAATGAGTTCAGATAGGCTGTAAGAACACACACGATCAGCTCATCGATCAAATAATCAACACATGGACATTTGTTTAAACCTCAGGTGTCCAAATCAGGATCCGCGAGCCAAAGTTGGCCCGTGATGACATTTTTTATATGACCTGTCATTTCATACGAGAAAAAAAAAATTACAAATTAAAACAAAATAAAAGCCCAAGCCATTAAAGTATATCTTGCCTTCTTATTTTGTTTTAACATTTTGGTTTTATTTTTGCACTGAAAAGTAAAAAAAAGAGAATTCGATTTTTTTTTAAATGACTAAACACTTATCTAAAGATATTTAATACATTTTAAGGTAATAGATTTGTAATATAATGGAACATACATTCAATATTAGTGTGAAAGTTACAAAGACTCACAGTCGATTTCATCTTCTCTCTTCTGCAGCTCCTTGTACTTTTGTGTTCTTTCTCCTGTAGATATTAATAAATAACACAATAAACCAGTATTTCTCAACTCCAGCCCTCGAGACCCACTGCTCTAGCCTGGGCCCGCCCATACTTCCTTTGACGCTACATTCATTTCGCGAGCAAAGTTAGTCTGGCAAAGCTGCCGTTTTACAGCATTTCCATTCCCAAAAAAGTGAGAACCAATGAGAAACGAGGACCTGATCTGAGCATCTGATGGACGCAGGTTAATCCCAGAAGGTGGGTAGTAAGGTAGTTTGGCCAGACTAAGCTCCTAAGAGCTTAATAGTCACGGAAACCAGGCTAGCGTTTGTCTGTGATTTCTCAAAACATGTCGGCGAGTCAAAATCGGGACTAAAATTGTGCAGTCTGAACTCGCCATTAGCTATAGCAGCCAGATGATTAATAATAGTATACTGTAAGCTAAACTAAATTACTATAATCACTTAAATGATTAAGGACATCATTATTATTAATGATTTAGCAGACAATTGTCAATAAACATTGTTTCATAATATGTTTAGAGAGAGCAAGGGCAAATAACAAAAATTCTAATAAAAAATCATTGTTATACCATGGTATCATCAACCATGGTTTTGCGACACTAACCATAGTCTAACCATGTAATTAAAATGATTGTTGTAAAAAAAAAAACATATGATACAATCATTTGTAATTATTGTACTAATTTTTACATTTAGACAATTTGTACTGTATAGCTTCATTAAATCTATAGTATTTAAGTCATTAGATAGAACAACACCTCATGGTCACAATGTGATAACTTTATTTGAGTTCAATTTAAAGTATGTTATTGCAAATTTTGCAAAGATGGTTTGAGTTTGAATTATTCTACTTCAAATTTGAAATATTGAAATTTCAAAGATGGTTGTTTTGCAACAAAGTGGAGACAGGTCCAACACAGTTTCACGACCAATTCGTGCCAAATTCGTACTCATTCGTACGACCTCACTCTTACGATTTTGTATGATTCGTCTAAACCCTGTGATGGGTAGGTTTAGGGGCGGGTTAGGTTTAGGTCATTCGTACAAATTCATACGAATTGGCAACTCGTAAAATATGTACGATTTAGAAGAAATCGCATGAATTTGTATGAGTGAGGTCGTACGAATTTCTACGAATTAGTCACCTCGTAAAATACATACGAATTGCCGTAAGATCAGGTTGACAGTTCTGTTCATAACAGTAGATGACTGATTGGAAAAGTGACAGGTACAAAAGAATTAGTGAAAAAAGTAAACACACAGAAAGTGAGATGTAGATATAATAGAAAGTGAAGAGACAAAGGAAAATGGAAGTGAACACCAGTGAACAACAGATCGATGGAGAACATTTAAAATAATTGTGAACCTTTTTTTTGATGTGATAACCATACAAAACAAAACAAACAAACAAACAAAAAAACGGTTTCCATGGTTTCAGAATTTGTTGGTGTATGGGATGGGCTGAATGAGTGTGAGATTTCTTGCCCTGATCTACATAGTGGTTGTTCAGTCATGATACATTCATTAGCTTACAAAATATTAAATGTTAGTTATTTTGGATTAATGTGTCAGTATGACGTGAGGTCAAGTTACCAGCGTGATACTAAAACAGGTAGAAGTAATGGGTGCTTTTTACTTAAGTACATGTCAGAACCCATACTTTGCACGGTTTGATGTGATATAAGCTAATTGATTGTTAGATTTAATCACCACTGGTAGCGCAATTTATTGTAATGCTTTTTTCCTCCGTTTGTCAGAACAAAGAGTGGCAGACTTGTTACTTGTTCAAATTACAATTTCCGGTGAAAATTATTCAAAGACATAGTCTAAAATCTGTAATCACTAAGTACAGGATTCAATGGTGTGGTGACTGACAGCTACATGTCCACCTCAAAACATCAGATTTCCATGCTGGAGCCATGTCTCAGCACAACCCACGCATGCAAAATAATTCCGCAAGGAAGTGCAATTCCAGGTTTTTAAACATAGTGACAAAGAGGCAAAACTTACAGACAGCAGCTTTAATTACTCACTCTGATGACATTCCAAACCTGTAAGACCTTCGTTCATCCTACAGAGCTCTCAGAATGCATCAAAATATCCTAATTTGTGTTCAGAAGATGAACAAAGGTCTCATAGGTTTGGACCGACATTAGGGTGAGTACAAAATTTTTTAGGTCAATTGTTCCTGTAAGACATTTTGGCAACATTTCATGGGTATACTAGTGTATTGATGTATTAAGCACAGATCACACTGAAGTGGAAATATGTGTGTACAGTGTGCACATACCGAATGAGGCCAAGCAAAACACTCTGGTGATAAAATCACAATTAACGTACCACTATAGGACAAATTACTTTTCTTTTGCAGGAACTTGATTTTCAGCTGCCATTACTAAAGGAAATGAGTGTTTTGCAGATGCAAAAAAAGGGAGTGTGGGACGACCGAAGTGATTAGATGCATGGGCTTTCCCAGCTAGGTCTGGTACGTGAGATGCTTGGGTCATATCATTTAACAAAAACATTGGGGCGGATTTGTTGCAAATTATAGAGATTAATAAACATGGATAGATGAGAAAAACAAATTTGGCAGATGCTTTTATGTAATGAATTAAATTGCATTTAAGCTAAATTTGATCAGTTCATGCATTCCCTAAGAATTTACCCTATATGAAATTGGTTTTGCAAGCATCATGATCTACTGTTTGAGCTGCAGGTATGTATAATAAATGCAGTAATTACAGACAAATGTCTTCGGTGTGGTTGTGGTGGAAAGAAAGAAAAAAAAAGTGTTGCATGCCAGATACTGACAGATGCTCTCATGCAAACAGCAATAACAGCAGTTTAAGTGCCAAACACAGACACCTTGACCATTTATGTCTCCTATAAGACAAACTGTCCATTGTTGTGGAGCTCAGGTTGTTTTTTCCTGTTAAAGAAAGTGAAGCCATCACAGCTGTACTCATACTGTGCTGTGATTCTCCATCCGTCCTTTCCTCTTTGTTTTTGTTTTTTTTAACACCAAGTCTTTGTCTGTGGTCTGCAGCGAGTGAGTGTGCTAATTCAGATTATAGGTTGTTCATGCAGATCAGAGCTAATAAACATTCCTTAAGTAATTTGTGCAAATGTTTTTTGTTAGTGTTTGTTAAAATATTTTCTATAGAATAGGACTGATATATAGCTCTCAATAATAAAAAAAAAACAGTCAAAATGATATAGTTCCTCTTTTCTTTTCCTTATCATTAGGGTGTTACAACAAGTAAACAAACAAACTTTTTCTATCATAAATATATCAAAGCTTAATTTTTTATTAGTAATATGCATTGCTAAGAACTTCATTTTGACAACTATAAAGATGAATTTCTCAATATTTCGATTTGTTTGCACACTCAGATTCCAGATTTTCAAATAGCTGTAGGTCTATCTCAGCCAAATATTGTCCTTTTCTAACAAACCATACATCAATGGAAAACTTATTTATTCTGCTTTCAGATTATAAATACATCTCAGTTTTAAAAACGCGTGTGTTACTATATTTTGTGTCATCAGTTCAAATGTCAAATGCAAGGTGAAAAAGACAAAGTAGAGCTTTATTTGACATTCAGTTACAAATTAACTTTATCTAAGAATGACAAGCTAAAGACACACCTCTAGTAACCTTTGCACAGCCTACCTGCCATTTCCTTAATCTTGAAAATGGCTAACAAAAATGAACCTGTCCATGTTAAAGTGTGATGCCTGAGGAGAAAAACTATCCGTTTTGTCATATTCTAAATAATCAGAAGAGCCAAATCTCAGGTAAGCTGCCTCACAATATATCTTTCACTGTATCCTGATGCTTACATTCACATCTATATATCTGTGAGTTAAATCGCTTTTTAACATGACAAAAGCAATGCAAAGCCCAACATGTGATCTCTTTGCCACATATGAGCAACAAGACAACATCTTAATACATCATTCAAGGTTGTTAGTTTAATATTTAATTATCTCACATTTCCACCTGTTAACCCTCATGTTATATTATATTCTGTTGTGAACCACAACAAACCAACTGCTTGGGAAGGTAAAGTTGACTATTATGGGAATCAAAATAGTTAATCGCACATAGGCTACTTTCTAAGCTGATGGATAAGACTAAATAAGATTGTCACAGGAACATTTAAAAAGGTAGGCCTAACCCGTTTCCTAATGTATTTTGCGCTGTGCACTTCTTCTCATAAAAAACGATTAAAAAATATTAAGGATAAACGTTAACATACAAGTTTCAAACTCGTTTGAACTTTTCCAGAACTTCATGCAGGTAACATTTTGTTTGATGTAATGTGATTTGGGTTGAACAGTATAGCTTTCAAATTTGTTAAATGCAAAAACAACAATGCAAAGTCCTTAGTGCCAATGTAATCAGTAACATACAACCTAGGAGTAAACGGGGGAGGGTGTGTATGTAGTGTATACTTGATCTTGAGGAGGTCAAGTCAAAGACTCCTTTCTGCACCGTATTTCCGCAATAAGTTCAGACCCACACAGCGAGGTCTGGGAAAGGATCTGGGGGCTGTTAGTTTGCAAGTAGCATAAGGAGATAAAAATGAGTCCGATAAAAAAAGTCAGGATCCTATCAGTTCTCCACACCTTTTCTGAAGCTGTTTTTCTCACATTTATAATTATACGCACATGTAGACACTTCCAAGTTGGCTGAATCTCAGATCCGGCAGGTAAGCTGTTACAGGGGCGTCCTGAGACAGGAAGAGATAAAAGCAGCTCCTAAAGAGTGTTTACAGCCTGAAATCTATAGTCGGAGAGGGAGGGAATGAAAGGAAGGGCCCCTATAAAAAATATTAAACACTCTTTGAAATGTGGCCCCTGTGGAAGCCACAAGGAGAGAAGCAAATACACTCTGTTTCATACATGCACACATATTATTCCAATACATTTTTATGGCAATCCATAACTATATTACAATATAATTTACATGTTTTTTTTACAAAATGTAATTTAAAACACTTTGTTTATGCTACTCTTAAGATGGCAGTTGATCTTTCATTAGTTGTTTTAAGATAGCAGTATTAACAAATATTCTTACATTTATGATTCATTTTCTTTTCTTTTTTTCTTTTTTATGCAGAAATGCACACACACTTCGTATTATACAACAAAAGAGAAAACAACAATTGTACATAAAATATGGTTCATTTAATCTAATGTATTTGCATTTATTATATATCCAGATATCTGTAATGTTTTAGGTTATCTATCTTGTCGTTTGAACAAGTTTTTGTAATGCATTGTGGCAGCACCATCAACTTTGTTGCTTTATATTGCACTTTTTGTACTTTATTACCCTTGTTGCACTTTATGTGACTCAGTAGTCTTGGATTCTTATTGGTCAGTTTTAGCATTCTGTGGTTAAATATGTTTGTATAATGATGACTAAACTGACCATTGTCCCATGCAGGGAATGTCCTAAAAAGCTTGTGCCACTTCTCAGGTTTCTGGTGGTTCATGCTTCTCGTATCACTTTAGTATTTAATGTCCATTTTATTTATTTATTTGCTGAAAACAAACACATTCAGGGTGCTAAAAATCTTGGTACTTTTTGACAGGGTCCTTATCACACTTTACCAAGTGCACACTTTTCCTTTATTGTTTAATTTGTGTGTTTTACATGCACAAGGATGGTGTTTGCTGTAGGGTAATGCTGAGTGTTGTTGTGGATCACTGAATGTGTCAGCATGTTACAGTTTCTGTTTTTAGATTTATTATTATAATTTTTTTTTTTTTTCATTTTTTAAAGAAGTTTTCTATATAAATGTGAACTTTCATAGAGCTTCATTCAAGGGGTAACAAATAAAGTTTTTAAGTCAAAATTATAATTTAACTTAAATTAGGTTGCACCCATAACTGTAAGTTTGTGAACAGTGGTAAATGTGTACCATTTTCACATTTTGTATTGAAAAGCAAGTTACAGTACAGTCTGTATGCAACATTTTGTATGCAACATTGCATTATACTGACAGTGTTAATGACCTGCCTTAACTACCCAATAAAGCAAAAGTTAGTTGATATGACATTTTATAGTTATGAAATGGCACCAGAACTCAAGCTCTTGCAGTGCTGAAGGCCCTTCAGTGTATGTCATTTATCTTCTTTAATTGTGATTTCTGCAGGAAGCAGGAAAACATGGGGTCTGCTACACACACCGTGTGTGTGCTCCTGTGTTTTTGGGTCTCAGGATCATGCTACACACTCCAGACCGTGGGCCCATGTAGGGTCAACAGAGAGACGGTGAGGAAAAACAACACACACTCTGGCCTCTTTTGTTCTCTGAGCCAGAGCAAGTGCTGCTACATCAGGAGTATCCTGTTTGTAGGCACTTGTTTCCTGTTTTTCAGTGACAGAGGTTTACAAATTCTGCTAGTTGTCCAAGTCGTGAGAAACTAAATGACTTGTTTCTTGTTTGAAACTTGCATGTGGGTAATCTGCCTTTTTTTAAAATCTTAATTGAACAGGGCAAAATTATAGTATATGTGTAAATGTGGATTTTTTTAAAAATCCCTATACTATTTAAGTTAACTGTTGTGGGTTCCAGAAGTAAGTTTCAGACATCCCAACCAGCATAACCTCACACTTTCAGGGAGATTCCGGGATATTTTGTCCAATTCATAACCATATACCTTTTTGATCTTTCTACAGGCCGCATTTGACTGCAGTGGGAAAAGACTTACATCGGTACCAAAGCACATCTGGTTAAACGTAACTGAACTGGACCTGTCTGACAATCTGTTAGACTTAACCCACATTAATAGCTTCAGTCGCCTCAACCTCTTCAGCCACTTGATCTCACTGAATCTATCGGGAAACTACCTCCCTCTACTGTTAAAAGACCATCTCTACAGTCTTTCTTCTCTTAAAGTTCTTGACCTGAGTAGGTGTAAACTGGCCGCAGTGGAAGCAAACGCTCTGGTCAAGCTTTCCAGTTTACAGATGCTCCTCCTGGGGGACATCCAGTCGACTGCAATCAAAGACCTGAGACTGAGTCCGTTGGTGGAACTCAGAGGAGAAAAGAATTTCAGACAAAAAGTGGGGGACAGAGGAATTATGATCAGAGCATCAAAGGCTGTTACACAGGATGCCCGCAATGATGGTATGCGTTTTAGATTATCTTTATCTGTTTTATCTGACTTTTATCTGTTTTAGATTTTGTTTGTTACTTGGATTAGTGACATATACTGTTGAAGTGAAAATAAGAAATCTAGTTTCTCTTCCTGAGAAATGTATTTGGTTTCATGTTGGTTTCATATGAATTTGAAAAAAATGTTCTATCAGTTTCAAGGTATCAAATAAAAAACAGTAACAATTGCCTTACAACTTAAATGCAATGAGTGTACAAATCTTAATCATCATCAAAAAAACCGCCAATCACATAGCATTTAGTGTTAAGTTTTTTGCATAACTTTTGTCAACAACATTTTTCAAAAATTGTAAAGCTTTGTAAACATTTTATTATTCCAATAGCCTACAACTACTACTACGTCTTACTTTTGCCCCAGCCCCAAAACAATAAAATGAATGTGAATTAAGACATTTTAATCTTAGAAGATGTGTATTGAAGTCAATGTATGAGCGAATTGCATTTCTTATGTATGTTGGAGAATTAGATGAGGACCAGCCTTTTCTTAGTGACATAAATTTTCTCTGCATTAATGAGGTTTATATGGAAAAATACGATATTTGTGTGCCAAATATAATCTGACATCTTTTTTTTTGGAAAAACACTAATTTCAATATGATTCTTTTCTAATGACAGGATATTTTAAGGATGTCAACTATGGAGTCCTTCGTAAACTACTGCAAACAGATTCTTCAAACAGTTCAAAAAATGGTCAAAACCTTTTTTGCCCTTTAGTGTTAATCTATTATTTCCTGTTTTTACCAACTTTTATAATCATGCATACATCTGAAATCAGCTAACCAATATAAATGTCATTTTTAGGCACAAAATTAAAAACAGAAGATGATTCTAAAACATCTTCAGAAAGCTGGAAGGTCCTTGTGGCTGTTCTGGGGTCAGCTATCGCCTTATCTGTCCTTATTGCTTTGATGGCCAAATTCAAAGTCGTACACAAATATCTGGCAAGCTACAGACACTCCAGGCTCAGCGAAGTAGATGCCACGAGTCAGTGTGACCCTGCAAACTTTGAGGTGGGATTCTCGACCCATGGGGGCCCTGGGACTCGGGCAGCTGCACCTACTCATGACATTGAAGAGGATGATGACGGGTTTATTGAAGATAACTATATTCAAGCAAGTGAGAGCGAGAGAGCAACAAGAGCAGTAGTACTGACTGATGATGAGGATGAGGAGCAGGAGATCGAATTTAGTATTGGCTAGCGCTATTAAGTCCAATGTTGTAAAATCTTATTTATAGTAACTTGCATTAAGTAGTCTGTAAAAAAAACATTCAACATTCCATAATCACTAAACTATTCGTTGAATAATTCATTAAAAATATACAGTTGCCCTGTTAAGTATTTGAACACTTAAACTTAACACACACATACACACACTCACTGGGTTTGATATTCTCATATTTTGACAAAGATGTCCAAATAGTTTTTCTAGGGCCACTTTGTTGTTTTTTTTACATTAGAAAATATGTGAATTAAAGTTGGATGACAGTAGGCTTTACAAAATAATCTTTTGATGAACGTTAATGAAAGTTATTGTAATTTTTAAAAATGGCAATATTAATAATCAATAGCATTTAAAAATTTGTCCTTCTAGAATTTGCATTTACATTATATTTTAATTGCTTTCTGGACCATACATATATATTGTCTTTTGTATGTTTCATTTTATTTTTAAATTACATTTGTTTTTTTGGGGAGAAAACGCTATTATTTCATTGGCCACCGGGCGCCGCCTTTGTGCACTTTAGTCTAGAAATAAATGTAACAATTGTAATTGCTGATATTATATATTTTTGACATTGTTTGTAAATGTTAAGTAATATACAGTAACACAAATTAAACATTATGTATCATTCATGTAATCCTAAACGAATGCCGTTTTTATTTGGATTTTTTAAAATAAACTGTTCTAAACTGAAAGTATTTTAAGTTACGTCACACTGCTTCTACATTACAACAGAGCGACGCGACGAAACGGCATAGATGACTTGGTTAATTATAATAGCAGCGTTCTAGTTTTGACGCGTCGTGTCTCTCGCAGTTTACAGCACAGCAACAAGCTCTAGCTGCACAACCGGTTAGACGCCTGCAAACCCGGAAAACGAGAGTAAGGGATGGGGAAGATCTCTCATTTCACTTGATCAAACTTTATCAAATTTCATAAAACTTCGACTCCTGCCAGTCACTTCTGGTAATACAACAGCTTTGATAAGAATGGCAGCGTCCGCAATCTTCATCCTGGACCTTAAGGGCAAGGTAAGAGCGCGTGCACCTGTCAGAGAAAGGTCGTACAGTTTAAACTCTCCGCGTAGACAATAGCCAGGTTTCCATTAACGTTACAGAGTTGCGTAAAACCTTGGCAATATTTGATAAATGTCGATAAAAACGTATCGCGAAATGACGGCGTTTCCATTAACCAACGTTATGCGGCTGAAACGTAAACTTTTGCCTCTCGTGATAAGTCATAGCAACGAATTTTGGATACATTTATACAAAGGAGGCGTATACATCTATCTTCACAGAAGCAGCACGGACAGATACTTAAAAAATGTGCGCGGCGAGGCTGGAATAAAGACGAGTATCAACCGAATGACTGCAAACAGCTTCAGTGTATCAGTATCTAAGCATTAATGGCAGGGAATGCCCTTACACTCGAGATTGAACACGTATTAAGTGTTTATTGGAGGTTATGATATATTTAGGAATGATCACATGGCTTTTTACACATGCCATGTGACGTGTATTTTCAATTCGCAATTGCAATTTGCGCAGTTTGAAGGGTAATGCAAACGCGGCTGATGTGACACTTCATTTGACACCAGTGGGACAAGTTATGCAGCTACAGATAATCGAAGTTTACAGATCAGTTGCCGAAGTTTATTGTTTGTATTTACTCACTTGAATGTTTCTAAAACAGCTAATGATGTAAATATAGTGAAAAACAGAAAGATCCTACCCATTCATCAATGCTAATGTTTTATTTATTGCGTTTTTCTATGTTTAAAAGTTATATTTAAAAAGTTATTACTGTTATTTTGTGGACATATGATGAAAAGAGTAACTCATGCTTCACATTGTTAAAACTCTTTTATATTTTAAAATATTTTGAAGTGTGATTTATTCCTGTGATAATGAAGCTGAATGTCCTCAATGTCACATGATCATTCAGAAATCATTCAGATTAAAATTGCCAATGTTTAATTAAAGGGCTGCTTAATTTCTCTCTCCTTTTTTTTGCGGAAACTAATTTCTTTTTTTTAATAAAAGTTAAAAAGAGCATTCATTTTGAAGCGGAAATCTTAAAATGTATTTTTTTTTTATTTTGAACGATAGACAGTATCACAGTTTCCACAGAAATATATATATATAAAAAAAGAAATTCTAAAGGAGCATATGACACTAATGACCTGGAGTAATGGCTGCAGAAATGTATAATAATTTATAATATAATAAAATATATCAATATAATAAAATATATCAAAATAGAAAACAGTTATTCTAAATTGCATTAATATTTCACAATATTACTGTTGTTTAATTTTTGTTTAAATAAATGCCTTGGTGAGCATAAGAAACAATTAAAAAAAACATACAATTAATTATATATCAAGACGATTAAACATAAAGAGAAGCTCTGAACACACTTGTAAAACGTTGAAGGTAGTAGTGGGTGGATGGGAGTGTTTCCATGAAAACAGAGCCTCAGGGTCTCAGTGGAATGGATTACCCTTCAATATACCCCTGGATTTTGGCAGTGCTGATGAAAGCGGTCTTGTCTGTGCCCTAGAGCAATCCAATATCTCCATCTGAAGGAATACCTCAACACCAGTGCACGTTAAAGTCAGACTTCACTTATCTTTAAGTTTCACCCTACTATACACCCTGCATGTATCTGTCGGTGAAAAAAGTGACCAAAGCATTTGATTATATCTTGGATTGATTCATAGAAGTGTTAGTGTAGATATTGTTTCACATATCATATTGATTGAGCTGTTAACATATTCTCAGGCTGATTTGAGTCAAAGAAAACAAACCTTGTGCTGTAAGTTTCCTTATGCCCTGAGAATGTATTACAAGTTTTTGCGCTTCTGAGGCCGCAAGGAATCCATTTTGCATGATGATTGGGGCCAAAACATCTCAATGAAAAATAAAAGATTCTCTCTATTTATTGAAAGAACCTCAAGGTTTTCCAGAGTTTTTAAGATAGCTTTTGTTTGTTGAATTTAATAGAGAAAATGTCTTTATATAGATTACACTGACGTAAAATAAGTGAAAATCTCATGCTTTAAACTTGTTTCCATCTCTAAGGTGCTCATATGTCGAAACTACATGGGCAGTGTGGACATGAATGAGATTGACAACTTTATGACCATAATGATGAAGAGAGAAGAGGAAGCTGATTTGTCACCAGTGGTGATTCATGGCTCTACCCACTTCCTCTGGATCAAGCACAGCAACCTCTACTGTATCCTCCAAATGCTTAGTATAACCTGTATTTGTCTTTATTAAAATATATCTTTATTTGTGAATATTTGTCCGATTGTTGTTACAGTATCAACACTGCAAAAGAGTAGCATATTTAAAACTTAACAGATTTTACTCAGTGGTTGCAATAACAAAGAAGAATACCAATGCTGCTCTTGTATACTCCTTCCTGTACAAATTAGTGGAGGTAAGTGTGCTTTATATACAGTGAGGTCAATAAGTATTTGATCACCCTGTGATTTCGCAAGTTCTCTTACTTAGAAATCATGGAGGTGTCTACAATGTTCAGCATAGGTGCATTTCAAAGACCTGTTATTTAGCTTTTAAATAGTCCAGCTACACTCTGCGCATGATTCTAAACTAGTGTGCACCCCTCAATCAGCCAAAGTCTAAGTAGCAACATGGGGAAAACTAAAGAGCCTTCAAAAAAAACAAGAGACAAAATTGTAGACCTTCACAAAGCTGGAAAGGGCTGCAGGGAAATTGACAAGCAGCTTGGTGAAAAAAGAACAACTGTTGGAGCAATTGTCAGAAAATGGAAGAGGATAATGACTGTCAATGTCCCTCAGACTGGGGCCCCACAGAAGATCTCTCCTCGTGGGGTATCAATGATGCTAAGAATGGTGAAGAATCAGCCCAGAACTA
>JAUCMU010000104.1:13082859-13097648 GCA_032275025.1 Enteromius treurensis
ATATACATAGTTTCATTACGTTTTTGTTTTAGTCATTTGAGTACTTAGCTGAAATAATAATAATAATAATATATATATATATATATATATATATATATATTTTTGATTTATTTTATTTAAGTTAATGTTTATATATATATATATATATATATATATATATATTTTTGATTTATTTTATTTCAGTTAATGTTTATATATATATATATATATATATATATATATAGGTTTTGTTATATATATATATATATATATAATTAAACTAATAAAACTGAACAAAACACTCAGCAAAATTACTACAACTAACAATTTTTTTTTGTTTTTTTCAAAATATATGAGATTTATATATTTATATCCTCATTTATATGAGATATAAACAATATTATGATAAACGTTACTAGATATAAACACTGTACTTTGATTGAATAGATTGTGGGCTTACAGTAACTACTATGTACATTCATATACATTAATTATGATACAGTGCTAATACTGTGTACATATGTGTTTTCACATCTGTACTTGTATTAAAAAAAAACTGTAATAACATCTGTAATTAATTTCTGTAGTTACATTTATAGTTTAACTGTTGACCAATCCCTTATACCTTAACCCAGAGGTCTTGAACCCTGCTCCTGGGGACCCACTGTCCTGAAAAGTTTATTTCCAAACTGTTTCAACACAACTGCCTTTTGTATTTTCGAGCAATCTTTGAGGAGCTTGATTAGCTGCTTCAGGTGTGTTTGATTAGGGTTGTAGCTAAAATCAGCAGGACAGCGGGTCCCCAGGAGCGGTGTTGAAGACCTATGCCTTAACCTACTCTTAAACCTAATTATATCACCCAATCTGTCCCTAACCTTACTCGTATTTTGCAATACAATATGAACACAATAAGTACATTGGACTTGTTTTCTGATGCAAGTACACAGTTGTTAAGGCCACGTAATATAAAGGGGGACCTTAGAAATAATCACAATTCTGGTGCACTTGTAAATGTAGTTTGAGAAATTAAAATATAGTGCTGGGCAATTAATCGAAAAGTAATCAAACTCGACATTCAGAACCTTTAATCGATCAAATTTTTCCAGGTCAATTATTTCAATTACTTTCCCTTTAAAAACACTACCATGTGTGAAGTCACAAGACCCCGCTCCGTTACGTTACCCTAAGTTCACACCAGATGCAACTTGGATGCTTGAACATTTTGAGTTTACTCGCTTCATTCACATGTGCATTACGCTTCACAGCAAACGTGAATTTGCGTCATGGGAGGGGCTTCTGCCAGGCGATTCCAGTCTCTGTAAGAATATGACTCCCTTGGCTACAGTGGAGCAAGGCGGGTTTAAACACCTGGTTAAAACTCTCGCCAGAAGATACTCTGTGCCGTCGCTATCACATTTTTCAAAAACTAAACTGCCAGACATGTACAAGACATAACCTGAAAAGGTTAACATGCTCTTGTTTCTTAGTAAGAACTTAGAGTAAATTAACTAAGAACACCTCATGTAACTGTTTTCAAATCAAGTAATGCACCCTTCATTCAAAAATCTCTCACTTGTAATATGTGAGCTTATTTACTGTACAAAATTTGTCAGGGAACTATGAGGGCAAAAAAATAAATAAAATAATCGTTCATTAATCGTAATCGAGTTTAAATGTTCAATTAATCGAGATTTAGATTTTAGGCCAAATTGCCCAGCCCTACTAAAATAACATTGGAGGTTTGGAACGATGTAAGATTTTTTTTTTTCCTTTTTTCTTTTTTATTCAGATTATCCCTTTAACTTGTCAGATAAGCTGCCTATTTCATTTCTGCTGTTGGTGGCGGGACTATCTCTCATTGTGATATGATCTTATGTCTGTAGAGCTGTAAACATAACCCCAATGAAATGAATACCTTGTGCTCAGAATCAATGATTAATAAGGCAGCGTACTGTTAGGACACCACTGTAACACAATATTTTCACCAGGGTGGCCCGTATCTTTGTCTTCGGTTTTGGTTCGATTGTGCTCATTCAGAATACCACGAATGCCTACACACTTGTAAAGGTAGAATGAAAAGTGCAAATGCTTAATGGCATTATCATCAACCATTCAGCAAACAACACAGCTGCATGTTGATGCTGTATAAGTTATGATTGCCTGTGTTTCTTTAATCCACAGCGATCAACACATCTGATCACACATCATTTTTTTATATGTCATTGTAAGTGTTCACGCTGGAAAGATCCTCTCAGATTTTCTTTCATTCAGCATGCATTGCACCACTTGTTTTATCAGTGCGACAGTTGTGTGTGTGTGTGTGTGTGGTATACTGTCTACCACCTCTGCAGAGGCAGCAGAATATATTATTTGTCACGTCAAAACAGCTTCCTCGCTCATTTATTTACCAAAGGTCAATGGCGTGACATCACCTGATATTTATTTCACACTGAATATGAAATATGTATTTTTGATCTTTTTTTATTGACAACTTTTTTTGCTCAATACTGTACTAAAGGTCATTGTGAGAAAATAAATGGATTTTTGTTTTGGCAAGCGTTTTTGTGACTATTTTCTGTGCTGTAAAGGTTTGTTTTTTATTTATTTACCTATGGATATTCTAGCTATTGAAATAAACCCAGGGGGGGACTACAGTATGAGTAAATGGATCAAATCATTTCTTTTTCAATCATCCATGAATATGGGTGTTGCATGCATTGCTATTTTTGCTCGCCTTCATTCTTATCTGGTTCAACACATGACAAGCCAACAGATGGGTGACAATGGGTCACAGAGTCAGCTATTGTTTGTGTGGTGACTGAGCAGCTGTTGTACAATGGCCAGTTTGTTGTGGGTAAGAACAGGCATTGCACAACACCACCCAGCCCATGATAACGATCCCTCAGCCCATTACTGACCCTTTCAGAAATGACTTCTGTCTTCACAGGACAGGCTATGGATGAATGAATCAGCTGCACGGTTTCTCAAACACAATTTCTCACACATGCAAAAAGGACCAAACTGAAACATTGTAACCAGCCCGTAGCTCCCTGTTATTTCTCGATTTTTTTAATTTTTTTTTACAAAAAAAAACAATACTTAGTAGTGTTTTAGAAAACGTAGAACGTAAAGAATCTTGCTTCATTATTAATCTTTAAACCAAATCCTGTCTGTGGTGACCTTAAAATGTATTTGGACACCTAATGCATGAATGCCAGTGCATATAAAGCTAAATAACAATCATAATGGCATATGCAATCAAATGTCCTTGACCATTCCTTAGAAGTTTCCTTATCTGAGCCACGTTTACAGTGACTCAGATATGGATCATTTTTTAGATCGTTTTTTAGTTTGGGATGCATGAAATCAGGACATGTCCACAATAGCTTTTTTAAGCATTTACCAGAAGTGAAACATGTAAACCTTTAAACCAACTTGCTGCATGGACTTAAAATGTCATTTATCCTCACTGAGAGGATGCAGAGAGACCCATATGCTATTCTTTGCACAATCATTGCATCCAAAATATCCCACCATTCACTGGTGCATGAAAGTTAAACTCTTAAAACAGATATTTAATGTATGGTCTAAATGCAATGGTCATCAGATGTTTTGCTAGAGGACAGCAATTGCAAGTACAGATTCTGTCTTTTTTGCAGGAGAAGATTGTACTTGTATTTATTTATATTTTGTATCACTATGAAATTGAATAGTGTGTAACAATGCAGCAGGACCTTATATAAAGGTCAGTTTTCACTATACAAAAATGTAGATAAAAAAAAGTGTTTTTTCATTTAACTTGTTTAATTTAAATTTAGCTCCTAATTTAGGTTGCTGCTAAATGAAGTGTCTGCCAAATGAATAAATAATTCCATATTAATTTGGATGTAGCCTCAGTTCTCTTTAAGTGCACAGAGTAACCCAGGTGTAGCTCATTTAGGAACACTCTGCTTTTAATTTTAATGTTAATTTAATTAATTTAGTTATATTTTATAATTCAAAACCTTATAAACCTCATTTGGCTAAATGGTTCCTGTGAAAAGTGTGTTTGTTTGTTTGATATTCAGCTATGAAATATGACATTAAAAATAAATATTAAATGTGTCCAAAGTTGTATGTTGCTGTCTGCTTTTCCAAAGTAATTTCTCCGAAGTTGTCAAGGCAGAGCCTAAATGTTTGTTTATTACGGGTACAAATTGAAATAGATTTCCACTAAATGGCTACAACCTGCCATCTGTTTATCTCCATCTGTTTGTGAATGTTTTTCATAAGCTCTCCAGAACAAAATACCGACAATTTGCATCAAAGTGTAAAACAGCTTCCCAGTTTCTACAAAGAAAAATATCCCTCTTTTCATTCAAAACATTTACAAAAGAAAAACACACCCCAATAAATAAAAAATGTGTTCACATCCTGCAGATTGACATTCTGATCTTTTATTTGATCCATAGCATCGCCTGCACAGGTTGAAGTATCAATGCATACACTTGTGAATTCAACTGACGGTCAATTTGCTCATAAATCAAAGCTCCCAAAAATCTGCAGACATCCCAAGATGGACAACCACTTGGTATGCTCACCATTTCCCACATAGATAAAGCAATCAAGGACACACACATATATTCCAGTAGCGTTGTAGATAAAGCAGCTTGTTTTACCTAAAATCAATTAGAGATCAAACTTTAGATTTTTTTTTGTGCTTTCTCAGTACTGTTAACTGTACTTTATTGGAGTGACACAGGTAAAAGCTAAATGTTTGTGCTTAAATGTTTAATGCCTGGATCCTTGAGCCAAAACGTAATTGTAAATGTTACATACCGTACGATTTGTGACTAGTTTAATGGGTGCAAAGTCTCACTGAGGGTGTTGTTTTTTTCAACTCAGTTCCTGTTTAGTAAAAGAATGGCATATTTTTTATGTAGTCACAGTTATATCAGACGAGCCAGACTTGAAGCAGTCTCTCTCCTTTCCTGCATCTGGCCTGAAATGCTGAAGATCCCCACTGTCCTCTCCCATCGTCTCTGTCCCGGTCCGGACCTCTCTAGGAAGAAAACTACTGCGGAGTAAATCCCGACCCCCAATACTGTAAAACTTCCACCTACCAGCATCACCATCCCGGATATATACATGTCATTCAGTGCTTTCCCAGGTTTGGGCATGTGGTAGGACAGCGCCACATCCAGCAGGACAGCTCCACAAATGAGCAGAGAGGCCCCTGTGATCAACATGAGGAGGACGTCAGATAAACCTCCGCTTTTTAGCATGTTGATTCGGCGCCTGCTGCGCACGCAGTTCATGTCCTGGACAGCAGAGCTCAGCAACTGCTTGAGGAGGACGGCCAGAGCTAGAAGGCAAAGGGCAGTTCCGGCGCCCAGTCGCCACTCGCTGGAAAGGCTGGTGGTGGTGGAAAGGAGGCCCACACCGCCCAGGCCGCAGCCTAAGATCAAGGCCACTGAAGCGCAGTAGCATAATAAGGATTTGCGTGGCTCGCTGAACCACCACAGCTCCACCTGCTCCTCCAGGAGGTTCTGCTGGATGCGAGCCGGGTCAGGATGAGGGTGGCCCTGAGGAGGGGAATAGTACTCTAGTTCTGACATTATGTTCCCTGCTAACGGTGCTCAAGACAGGCCCCAGCTGTGAGAGGACACCTGGTTATAGTTCCTGGAGAAAACAAGATGGAAATTGGGGTAAGAAGGTGCCATGTGTGCAGTTCACAAAATATATATTTTTTTTAAAATCCTGCTAAAATTTGTGATTTAAAAAAATGCAGATGTGGTTGCCAGAAATGACACTAAAATATATATTTATTAATAACTTGTTAAATTCATAATGAAAAAAACCTAAAATAATCAAAATATTAACATACGGCACATCACAAAGGGACTCATGGATATGTCATTTTACTTATCTTGTCTTTCTTTCTTACCATAGTTGCCTAATTCATACTTTTAACTTCTAGAAAGTAATGAAAAACAAATCATCTCTGACTCAACTGGACTCATCAAATCATAATCAAAGATTCATTTTAAAAGTTCCATCCAAAATTCCGAGGGGTAAAATGTCATCAATGTCACCAAACAAAACAGGGAAATAAGATACTGTATGTTAAACAGCACATCACTCTCCCCACACCCCAAAATATGCAAAGTTCAACAAAATGTTGCAAATATTATGTAAATTATTCAGTAGGGTTTTAAAACAGCATTTTGGAGGCAGACCAAGCTGCTTAAAGGCTGCTTTATTTTAAAGCTGTTCTTCAAATCAATTCATGATGTGGTCAAACAATGAACACAAGGTTTAATTGACAAACTTGTGTTTATTCTAAATCTGGTTAATGTGGCCGGGGACAATCATGTGGATGTGTGTGGAGAGAGAATAAAGATTTTAAGTAGTGTGTAAAGACAATTTCCCTTCTGCTCAGGGGCTCCGGCATTAATTCTTTTACAAATGGCCTGTCTCTGTGGTCCCTGTGACCCTCAAGGTTCCAGGACAGACAGCTTGTCTTTACAATCCCGTAAGTGGCTTTGCTTTCACAGTCAGCACTGCTGCACCAGCACACCGCATCTGCTCCTCCACTACATTGCATACATTACAATCAAGGACCAAGGCGAACTGTTTGGCTTTTTATCCAGGACCAGTGACATTATTTTGCACTGTTTGTTCAAAGCCAGTCACTCGCACACGTGTGGCAGCAGGGGTTGTGTACAGGTACATTTGTGAAGCTTTGATAATTAAGTCCCTGTAGACCTGAGTCTCATATCACTGGCATACTGCTTCCTTGTGACTGAGGTGAGGCATGAAGAGGGAAAAATGAAAACAAGAAAGCCAATGAAAGCAAAAACACCATAAGTCCATGCTGAGATTACAATATTGCAAATGGATAGTTTGCAGAATTAAAATTCTGTCATTATTTACAGTACTCACCCTCATGTTACCCATATGGGTTCTTGTACGGAACAAAAAAGATACATTTTAAAGAATAATATTATTTCCTTTCTACCAAAGCCATTACATTGAACAGGGACTTTCAAGATTCAAAAATGAAGCAAAACAACTATAAATCTATAATCAGAAAAGTAGCACTGTGGAACATAAAATTTGTGTGTAATCCCATACTGTTTTTTTTCCCTAAAACCTCTAATTTGTGATTGAATTACTTTAATCTTTAATTAATCTATTGAACCAGCCTGAAAGATTCGTCTGATTGATTCACTTTGAATTCAGCTCATTGACTCAATGATTCTTTCAGCGTTTGCCTTAACTGGAAGGTAACAATATTTTTTGGGTCTGTTTCTCACACAAGTTCGCATCTGACTTGGGGTAGTGTACATACAGCTTGAAAGTTGCATTATGAATGCATTTTGTGTTGCATACAAGAAAGAGCTGACAGAATGTTAATTATGGGCTGAATCATCTGATTTGGCCAGTCTTAAAGATCATCTGGTATGAGAGCTCTTCAATCCTACTAAAACATCAGGGGCCGGTTGCATAAAAGGTTAAGACTAGTCTTAAAAGTTAGTCTTTTAATAGCTAATAGCTAAATTTTTCTTTAAGATTGGTCACAATTTTTAAAAATTCAGTTACATAAAAATGAATATTAGTATAAGGTTAGTACAAAAATAAAACCGATTAATCTTGGCTAACTGCTAGTTGGTCAGACCAGCTCTTAAGACACTGTCTTTACATAAAGGCTAAGTTTATGCAACTGGCCCCAGATCAGCTTTTTGTATCTAGACTTTTATGAAAATATCATGAATGTGATCTTAGATGGGTGCTTTATTGGAGGTATACTCACCCTAAAGAGTTAGAAAGTGTCTGAGATGAGAGCGTTTCTCCATGAGGCAGTTTTTTATTCACTGGTGCATTTACTTTCAGTTATTTCCTCGACAAAGTGCGTAGAGAGAAAGGACAGCAAGGAAATATTCTATATCACCTCAGGGTTGGGATTTGATTTGAGCTTATTTTTTGAGTCCTTCACCTTCCCTTATACTTAAAAATCATTTCTAAAAATATATTGAGTTTTGGTTTTGATTCGCAATGGCTCCTTGGAAAGTTTTCCTCTTTATTTTTGTGATGTCACTGACAGGTGCAGTCCAGACTCCGAAGTATATTTATAACACAGTCAGGCCTACCGGACAGCTGAAGGTGTGCAAGATGCGATTCTTAGTTTTAAAGCATTTATAATTATTAGTAGTAAGATTGCTTAGGCTGACGTGGAAAACCTTCTAAATGGCTGATCTGTCAGTGTAGAGGCCTTGGGGTCGGACAGCCATCCAACTTAGCCCTCAATTTAAAAAACAGTCCACAGTTTGCCTGCAAGGTCTCTCTGAGGTTATTTCATAGGCAAAATGTCCCTGGCTGTCAGTGCGTGAGTGATCCACAAACGAGGACTGAGGTGTTTAGGTTTAGGAGCATTCTGAGAGTGTACCTCCTCCTCTTTCTTGGATCATGTTGCTGGTGGCTATTGAAGTTTGGTGGTTTTCTTGAAAATTTAGAGCAAACGTCATTCCCGACAGGTGTGAATGCTGAGCATTGTGGCAGGCCAAGCACACCATTCATTCTCTAGTCAAGCAGTACGCTGTTGTATCTCTGACTGCAGGTCTCTGATGTATCTAAAAAAGAAGCATTCATAAAGCAGGATCTTGTCTTGTCTCCGGTCACCATACAACAGCTGATGCCTTGTCTAGCATACTCTTCTCTGCCTGGTTGCTAGACACAGACAATGGAGCAAGTCTCTGAGTCCTTCTCTTGGCCAGGATGAGACAGGTCACTATCTGTATGGAGACAAAGGAAGCAAAGAATTGACAGTTAGATGTGAAGGGAATGTGTAAAGGATATGCAGTACATCTAATTCATCAGGGTTTAATGAATTGCTTTTGTTCGTTAAGGAAGGAAACTGCTGTGAAGGGAGATCTGAGCAGGGGTGGAGATTTCCTTTTGCATATCAAGGGGTCAGGTGACAGTTAAATATAAATTCTAATATTTTAACTTCTATGGAAGCACCGTGTTTAAAAGTATCACTATAGTTTTCCAAATAGAAGGGGAATCTAATTATACTGCCTGCTAAGATGCACAAATAAACCAAATCCATATTCATTCATGTTATTTCATGTAACAACTAGTAAAGAGGAAGTGATGATCGGTTCACATAGCAACAAATACCGAAGGAGGTCTCTGAGAAGGGTCAGTCACAACATGATGAGTAAGCACTTATTCAGAAGCAATACCATGCCATTTTTAACACAGTCATTGATTATAAATATGAGTTATTCAGTACTCTACTAATAAGAAACTGTTCAGTTTAATTAAAAATGTACTAATGTACATAATAATTATGTGTGCCATCGTGTATTTTTATACTTATGGAATTAGCCTGATAGAAGGTCTGATGGGCTGATTGTTAGCTTAGCAACATGCTAGCTCCAAATTCTATCTGGAAAATGTGAGTTGAGTTGCTGCCAATGTAGTGTGTTCCAAATCAATCACCTAAAAGTTTATATTTGTTATTAGGCAGCTGCCTAGATTTACGAACAGACCACATTTTAGCACACAAGCTAAACTCTATATTCTACTCATTAGTATTAAATGAGTAATGTTGTGCTGTACCTGAAAGAGAAGAAATAAATCACAAACTATTTTGTACTGTATAAGATTTGGGTCCTGGCGGGACAAGAGTAAGTTGTTATGGTCATGCTACTTGCTGCCCCTCTCTCCTTCTTGCTTAATCCACATTTTATCAGCCTGCACACATGGCTCAAGTTACTGTCAGGCATAACCTCAGGAACAAACCGCAAACAGCAGCTGGCCTGGACCTTGCCTTCTGAGCTGCATAGACCACTCTTGATTTTTCACCCTTAATCTCCTGCTATTTCAACTGAGAAATGCTCACGGTTTCTCTGTTTCTGACTCGATTTCTGCATTAATCTTATCCGTCTCTTTTTTTTTTGTTCTCCTGTATGTTGCATTGCCGTTCTGTTGGTTGGGGAGGGATAGCCTTTTTGAAAAGCACAGCTCCCACTCCCAGTGCTCTTTCTTTTCATCATAAAAGTTAACATATGCCACGTACCTTATTCCATAATTTCACTTCAGGACTCAATGGTGTCATTACATCCTCTACTTCCATCAGTACACTTTCCTCTAAAGAACACTCTTTTATTTCCAACCCCTCACTGCAGCTTACCACTACATTTGTAGGCGGTAACAGCACACAAAATAACGTAAAGATTATTCAATACTTCTTACCCCGTGCAAAATCTCTATGTATGATTAACTTGACAGCAATAGACCTGTTATGGCTTTTATGGGTGTGCAAAAACATGGCATGACTCATATTTTTCTTCATACATGTCAATAAAGGCTAAAAATACACAACATGGTTTTTTTCCGCGATCTGCAGTCTGAACGCATTCACATTAGCTGTTGAGGGAATACATTAAACAACTTTTAAAATTGAAGCAAATTCACAACTACTTAGTGAGAGCTGAAATTGGCTGATAAGTTTCAACTGGAAGGAATCATAGTCTGTGCTTGTCATATACGCAATTGTCTGTGAAACACTAAATGCCAAATTTTGAGACGATTTTAGAGCACATATGATTTTTATTTGTCAATCATCTCCTAGCAACAAGGTGCAACAAAGTCTCTGCATGAGTTTGTTGTACTTTGAACAATGTGAAAGGCTGGCCTTACTCATTTAGTATATGAAGGCCAGTACTAATGTATACCCATTTGTTCTCAGATCTGTACAGATGTTTCAGCTTTAAGGGTGCTGTTTTGTCTGGTAAGGTCTACGATGTTCTGTATTCATTGCTTGATTTTCCTGTTTTGGGCACAGCTGCAATATTAAGCACTAATTAAATCACCAATTAACAGGCCCGTCCACCCAGCTCCACACTGCTGACAAAAGGAAAAACGTTTACCTCTCTTCCTTCCTATCTCTCTCCCCCTTTCATTCTCAAAACAGTGACAGCATCCAGAATATTCTGGCCTCGAGGACATCAGAAATGTGAACATAATCCATAATGCAATACAAAAAAAAAAGGGCAGCTATCCAGCTTGGCCACTGAGCTCCGTTTTCTCTGACCTGCCCTCCATCTGTGACATAGACACCAACCCAGTTAAGACACCTGGACCTGCTCCTTCACTCTTAGGGCACAGTTTCATTCTCACTTGCTTTCTGTAACAGAATTTTCTTTACACTTTTGGGATGTTTGGATGTTACTGAGGGCTGTCATGCACCTGTCGTTTTTTAAAGATCTATTTGCTTATAAGGGATCACTGAAGAAAGGTTGAGGAAGGAGCCCAGAGTGTTTTGGTTTGTTTGGCACCTGGAAGCATAGATTTGAGATTCCTTTCATTCTTTGCAGATGCATTTGTCACAACTCTCTATCAGATCCCTAAATAAGGTTGTTACTTCTTATAAAAATGTACTGGTGATACCATTCTCCAATAATGATATCAGATGGTGTTACTATGAAACTTGAAGACCATATTCGCCTACCTTTGCATTTATGTGGCACTCCAAGATTCTTTAGAGAATACCATAGCGACATCATGGTACATTTGGTCCGCTTTCTAGATTTTTTCTAGACACTTATCTTTTAGTTTAGTTTTTGCTTTGTCATATTTTGTCCTGATTACAGTATGGCCACTGTTATAATATATTATTGTAGGTGTGTTTATTGTTATGTCCAACAGTGAAGTAACAATAAAGCAATAAAATGTCATAAGACTGCTTAATCTTAATTTTATACCCATGATGTGACATTCTGTCAACACCTCCAATGTAGCCAAAAGACCATATTAACCAACACATTAACAAAGGTTTAATATTAGCGAGAGGAACCATGGTTAATTACTTTCTTTTTTCTTCTAAACTATTACACTGTCACTGTAAAGCACTGTTCAAACAGAATTGCATTGAAAGGGCACCCACAGCATTAAAATAATTTGCTTCTCTTTTATTTTATGATGCAGAATAAGATTAACCATACAGAAGGGAAGCATTAATTTTCATTCACTATAGGCTGCATAGAACTGTAACAGTTCTGCAGCTCCTCTTTAGTATTTAACATGAACATCACAGCATCCACAAAGTGTTATCTGATAAATATTATATATATATACTTGTTTAAGATTATATATGTTTTATATAGAAATAATATGATGTTCATATTCTTGATGTTCATGTGTTTTTAAAATCTGAAATATCTTTGCGCTTTTGCCATAATGGAACATTACTGTTATAAGAAGTGGAAAAAGAAAGAAATGGTGAGGGTACTGAATGTTGGTTTGCATAATTGCGCAAAAGAATAACAGCAAGAAAGGAAAAAATGTTGTTTGTTAGTATAACTCACAATTTTTATAAGGTAATTAGATCATAATGTTAAAATATTAAAATACATAGGCTAATTAATTATATAGGAGGTAGGGTATGTAATTGTTAATATTCTATATGATAATTTTATTGACATGCAGTACATAATATAATAATACAAGGATAATATATTTAGTGTGCAAAGTCCAAAAATCCATATACAAAACAGAACATTTACAGTCCTGTTGTTTTAGGAGGTAGGCTATGTTATTCTGTATAACAGCACAGCTAACATCACTCTGCCTTTTGTGTGACATGAATTTGTAAACAATTTTCACTGATAGAGAGGGAAAAAAACTGCGAGCTAGCTAAAATTTTGACTATGGTATTGAACATCACATCTCGGTTCTACTGTACTAGGCTACTAAGTATCCAGAACATGTTAATTTCTGAGCACATAACTCTTTGATACTGCTTGAACTATAATTTTATAACTCCCCGCCATAGAAGAAGATCATCTTACTAGCCTATTTGATATGCAGCAATAAATATTGTATGTTTAGCTATACAGTTCCCATTTTGTATGATATGAACAGATATAAAATCTTACCTTATTTTACATATCAGTAAGCTATATGAATTTCCAGAAGTGAAAGGCACATACTTAAAAAAAAAAAAAAAAAAAAACCTTACAGAAGCAAGTCCTACAACTCTGGTACAAAGTTTACATTTCCTGTGGCGCTCTATCAAGATGGGGATCCTCTTATCTGTCTTTTAGCCTAATCTTATAGCTAATAATAAATATATTTCTATTTAAACCTAAAAGAACGAGAAGGCTTGCTATGAGAACGATTTCGTTCTTACCTGTGATGCGCGGGCAGACAGCACACCATCCCGAACGCACCAGCCACGAACACAGCAGGAAAAATACAGCCAATCCGCCTGAGGTGCAGCGCGCTCAGCCAAAAGAGATATCAAGTTTAATGTAAGTCTCGCACAGCAATCCCGGCCGTATCAGGTAGTCATTGCGAATGGCGTTGCAGGTGCGCTGCTCGTCCAGTCCGGACTTTTGCCCTCCGCTCGGAGGTGTGGTCTCTCCTGTCATTGCTACTCTGATCGCGGAGCGTGTAGTCCAGCTGGGAGTGTGTGTGCGCGCGCGCACGCGCGCGTGTGTGCGTGACCTCCTCGCCGCTCCTTACCAGCGGGACACCTGCAGCGATAAGAAGCTTCTAGTCCAAAGGTCTGACATTAAGTGACAACAAATGAAAACAATGTTCGTTTCGAGCAACGCATGACTAAATGTTCCTACCTGGTAATAGTCGCGGAGTTAGTTACCTGCTGTTTGTTGTAAAACCGTTAACCAGCATGACCAGTGTTTATGCATAGAGCGTTTTGGCTACTGCTAGAATTGTGTTGTTGTGTTTTCATTCGCTTTATTCGTAGTATTCACAAGTAACTTGCCTTAACTTATTTATCTCCAAACAATTAGGCTAATCAAAGCCTTCGTTTATTTTCAATTGACTTTTGTTTTATGACATCTCCTATAGACAGTGGTATTCATCGTAAATATATTTTAGAAATACGACCATTTTATTTAAGTATTAGGAAAAACGGGGCGCGGGTTAATTGAATCCACAGATAATTAACTCTAGCCAATCATAAACTGACGATTTTGACGGGACGGTAGGGGTTAACGAGGGATTAGTGATGCAGTGAGAAAAGACTGTTCTTCATCTGTTGTTTCAGATGCAGAGCAAGTCATTACATTTTGATTAGTTTTTTTTTTTTTTTTTTTTTTTTTGGTAAATGCAAATAGGCTTATTCTGAATTAATGTTGACTTTAAAGTAATTGCCTCGTAATTGCATTAACATAAAAGTTTCACTTTGCACTTCATCTGTTCTCGTTCATTTGAATGCGTTTTACTATTAATTAATCCAGTTGATCGTAATGATAAATCAACACATAATTTAATATGTTAATAGATTTTTAATTTATTGATTATTTATACGCACAGGGACTGTAATAGAGTATAACTTGTGTTTTCTCATGCTGACTTGAAATGTGTTTCATCATGCTACATTTTTAAAAATAACATTATATGTCATAAATGTCCTTTCCCAACTAGGTCGGCACAGGTAACAGCACTAAATATTGCTTATCTGAAAATGGTGACACCCAGTGGTTCAGTAAGGTCACACCTTATACAAGCATCAGTCAGTGTATAGTCCAGGGTTCCTCAAATCTTACCCTGGAGGTCCAATGCACTGCAGAGTTTGGATCTAACCCTAATCAAACACACCTGATCATGCTAATCAGGGTCTTAAGAATCATTAGAAACTCACAGGTAGGTGAGTTTTATCAGGGTAAGATTTGAGGAACCCTGCTCTATTGGGTGGAGATCTGGTGACTGTGCGGTACATTTTAGTACAGTGAACTCATTGTCATGTTCAAGAAACCAATTTGAAATGATTCGAGCTTTGTGACATGGTGCAT
>JAUCMU010000104.1:13097748-13108214 GCA_032275025.1 Enteromius treurensis
GCAGGGTTCCTCAAATCTTACCCTGGAGGTCCGATGCACTGCAGAGTTTGGATCTAACCCTAATCAAACACACCTGATCATGCTAATCAGTGTCTTAAGGATCATTAGAAACTCACAGGTAGGTGAGTTTTATCAGGGTTGGAGCTAAACTCTGCAGTGCATCGGACCTCCAGGTTAAGATTTGAGGAACCCTGGTATAGTCTATTAAAGGAAATGTTAGACCACAAACCACAGAAGTCTGATTTTCTAGAATGTTTGCAGTGAACACATTGTGTGATATCTTTCTCCCTTTGGATCTGAAACGTTACCCTGCATTTAATGACAACCGTGTCTCAGTTCAGCCAGTGAATACAGTAATACTCAATGTGGTAAAGTGCACCAGTTTGAGAGACTTCTTGATTTATCAGTCTTATTTATCTCTTATTAGAATAATAATGCACATCTGACAAAAAATGGCACACACTTACTATTAAAATGTAACTGCATTTATACAGAGTCAGACACAGTAAAACATTGCAGCCATGGAACACACTCTCTTAGATAAAATTTTCTTTTTTGCTGTCTTATGACAAATGTGCTTCACCATCTAATGCATGATGTAATGGACGTTTGGATCTTTAAAGTTGTCCCTTAGTCTCTTGGGCACTTGGGATGAAGCTTACATATTTATAAAGGTCATTCATGAACTTGTGCACCAGTGCCTCTTCATCACTCTCCTGTCAAGGGAAGGAGAAAATACACACAGCACACTTTGTGCATCATCTGTGACGTGAAGTTTGGGCTTGATTTGAGTGATGGTCCTCTCTTGGTGAGCCTTTCTGCTGTGGAAAGTGTCCAGTTCTTGCTCCATCCACCCAGAGGAAAGCAGCCCAAGCATCGATCTTTTTCTTCAGCCATTAGTGCTGATCTATTCCCCCTCTGCCTCATCCCGGGTTCATTTGTATTCTAATTGCCAGGCCTTGAAGTGACATGCTATGTTTCGTACAAGGCTGTTTTCTGTCAATGCTGTGCCAATACTAGTGTAGTGCTGTCTTCAGCTTTGATGTTTAATGTGGCATTTAAGCCTCAATGAGGTCACATGTATACAGGTTGTTTTGTGGGACATTCATTAGGGCATAAGTTAAGTTTGAAATCTTTTCAATTAAAGACTCCAGAGTTTGTGAGATCTACTGTATGATTGATCTCAGTGATGCATTCTAGCTATGCTTAGATGTTGATTGATTGATTGATTTTTTATTTTTTTTTACTTTTTTCTTTTAGGATGTACAGTAAGACCATTAAGTTTTCTGAGGCGGATCTTACACTTAATCAGAACTTCATCATGCTATGAAATAGAATTGTGCAGCTTTTTAAACCGCCATAAATCATTACTTCAGTTACTTTAGTTATCACTTACATAATTATCTTACACTTGTTGATTTTTCTTTTTTCCCTGAACATTGCTTTGCAAATTTCATGTTATCTAGCTGATTAACGTAAATTACTTTTGTATTTAATATGAATTAAATCCAGTCCAAGTCTATAACATTAAAAAGACAAAGTAAACTCTCCATTTAGTTTGTGCGCCACTGAGCACAGAGTGCGTGCTCTCTTCCCTTTCATAATGCTGATGCAAAAATATGGCCCATCTTTCTATGCAAGAATAGATGCATGCAGAGTGTCACACATCAGTTGCGACACATCAACAAGCTTGTGTTGGCAGTTATTATTCACGGGCAGTGCTGTGGTTGATGTTGGAGGCTTTGAGGAAGGAATAAAAGACAGGTAATAGATGTGCTCTGTCAAATGCTTTGCGAGGGAAATACACAGAGACAGCCGAGCTGTTCCTCTTATCTTAAAATGAGAGTATGTGTGTGAGAGCGAGGACAAGAGATTATTAAAACAGGTGTGTGTCTCCACATGCTGATGGTGTGTGATTATTCATTACTTGCAGGCTTGCTGCTGGCTCTCTGCTGAGAGCAAGTCCCAGAGTCACCTTGACTGAGCCTCATATAGAAATATCACACTTATTACAACTACTGCCGTGGCCCAACCTGTCCGACACATGAGATACATGAGGATTCTGTACTAAATATTTGGTTTAGACCAAACTATACACACGAGTACAATACTGTAGATCTACTGTATGTAAAGCCCTTAAACCTTTGTATATTTTTATGTGACTATATCACTTTTTTAAAGTAAAATATTTTGTTTTGGGTAAGACTTTATTTTAAGGTGTCCTTGTCAGATGTTCAATGTTATACTTTTAGAATAACAACACGTTATTATTACACATCTGCATGCAAGTAACCCTAACTGTAAGAACATGTAGTTAATTAATATTACTTAAGTGTATACTGTAACAAGGACACCTTAAAAATAAACTGTTGCCTTGTTTTGATATATGATTTAAACAAATAGGTTTCATGCAATGTACATGTATTTGTATATATTTGTATATGCTGCCATAAAATCTCTTCCATCTCTATCTGCTGGGTTTCTGCTGGTCATACGTCACATGCTCAGTCCCCACTGTCGCAGCACTGATCCGTTTTTATGGGCTGTTGAACCAAAGAAAGAGAGAGAAAATTGCGAAAGCAGACTATATAGGATGAGACGCTACACTGGTTTGCAGACCATTTATCTCTAAAATTTTAATTATAGTAAATATTACCGTTCAGGGACTTAGAAGCAGCTATTGTATATGACAGGAGGACAATGATAAATGGGACTGTAAAATCTATGTAACTAGATTTTTCTGTGAGTTGCTCACAGTGCTTATGCAATGCATACATTGATCCTTTCTAGATACTGTCTCACTGCTGCGGCTCAAAAATCTGAATTTATAGTCTTCTGGAATTAAAATTCACACTGTGCGCTCTGGTCCCAGATGAACTGTGTTGGTCAGCAGATATGTAGCAAAAAAACCCTTACTCGAATACTTTGAAATGAGCTGCTTCTTTTCAACAAATACATGTTTTTCTAGAAGTCCTCCTTAAACTCAAAATCTGTGATACTACAACAATATGTTTCTCTCTTTCTCTCTCTCTCTCTCTCTCTCTCTCTCGCTTTCTATTTAATATTTTTTTTACTCAAATTATTTTTATAAGAACAAAAAATTATACTTTTTATTTTTAGATGTTTTAATTTAATTTAATTTAATTTCATTTATTTATTAAAAATAATAACTTTTATTATTAGTTTTGTTTAGCTTTTTTTCCATTGCTGCGCATTAGTTAAGAGTACTACAACCACTTTAAAACAACAAGGAAAATCAAATCCCCTTGTAAGACATTGAAGATGATGACGATTATATTTAACATCTCAATGTCAATCCTCAGGCTGGTCTGTATCTCAGCTGACATGTATGTCCTGAATCTGTCTGTCTTCCATATCCTCCATATGCCTCTTTAACAACTCAGACTTCCTACCTGGATGCATAGTCTTTTTGACAGTGTGCTTGTTTGTGTTTGTGTGTGTGTGAGAGAGAAAGCGGATAAGGGCGTGTGAGAAAGACTGCATGCTCCATTACTGCGTAAAGCCCGTAGGGAACAGGGATGAAGAAAAGAAAATGATGATAAATTTGAAGGTAGGAAGAAAACAAGAAACAATTACGCAAGCAGAAAACTAGAAGGATAATGAAAAAAAAGTGAAGAAATGGGAAAGCGTGCGAGAAAAGCCCAATATAGACAGAGGCAAATCAAACACTGGCAGCGCTCTGACAGAGGGTAGAGTTCATATTGAGGACAGCTCATCCATAAACTGGACACTTCTTGTAAATCCTCATGTTTTTCTCTTAAGCCACTATCTCGAAGTCTAAGACAGCCTTCTTGGTGCGGAGTGGTATCACTTGCATCAGGGAATAATAAGATTAATTTTGCAGGAGCTGGAGAGTAAAATAACAGTGATTATAGCCAGGCTTTCATCACCCTGTCTTTCATCCCGCCTCTCTCTCTAGCCCCTCCGGATTGATGGAAGCCGACGTCGCATTTCCTTCACGATTGTGGTGATGTCCTCGGCGAAATGCCAGCGTTCTCTTGATTAATCTGCCTGCTCTGTTCCAATCAGTGTCACAGCGGGAGAGAAATGCCATGTGTTTTAAATGGCCAGCTTTCGCACATGGGCCGGTTTCATGAGCTTGGCCTCCCGTGGACTTGCACAAACACTGTCTCCTTTTGGTGGGACAGCTTGGGTGTGACAAACAAAAACGATGACGGAAGATTGCAAGGTATATGGCAGCAGCTTGTCAAAGAGGATTATAAATAGGTACTTTTAATACACCAGATTTGACATTTAGAATTTATGTTAAATCATGTCCAGGTTGTAAAAAAACTTTTCTACACTCTGTTGGAGTGTGAGGTCCAAGAAACTGCTATTTTATATATAATGTATATTATATTACATTAAATTAAGTCTAGCTGTGTAAATATATTCATGTTGGCTATTTTTTTGTTTTTGTTTATAAATGTGTATAAATATCTCTGACCTTATATGATACAAATCCTGAAAATAAATGGTTTTCAAAAAAATAAAAAAAATAAGCATGACTGTTTTCAACATTGATATGGTTATAAAAGAAATGTTTCTCTGAGCACCAACTCTTAAAGTTATTCACCCATAACTGAACATTTTCCATCATTTACTCATCCTCAGTTGTTCCAAATGTTTATGAAGTTCTCTCTACTTTTGAACACAAAAAAAGGTATTTTAAAAAATGTTGGTAAACAGTTGACAGTAGTCATAAATGTCCATGTTATCAAAAAAAAAAAAAAAGTTATTATCCAACTAAAATCTTGCCGACTAAGTAAAGTAGGATGAATGTAAGAGAATCTAATGGCCTAAGGTGACCTATGAAGCCATTTGAGTGCTCTATCTCTGGTGAAGGTCCATCAGTGTGTTTAGTCTGTCTTAACAAAATTGGTTCCCAGGCCAGTCATGAACCTTCTTCAATGCTGACTCATCAACTTACAAAGCTGCATGTACCAGCGGTACATGGTAACTCAACTCACCATTCTGCCCTAACACAAACAAAAGAGGAAAACAACATCAATTGGTTCCTCCGCTCAACTGACAGTATAGGTCTTTGTAATTTCAGAAAGCTGTCTTCACCCCGCAGCAAACATGCATTTCAGTTCTGATGAGACAGCAGCTCCTGTGTAATACAGAGCTTATAGCCATGCTCTCTGCCTTTGCTGCTGGAGAGGATGTTCCACAAAAACCAATCAGCAGAAGACAAGCTTTATCTAAACTCCATACTACAGCATGCACATATGGCAATAGATGCACTTACAAAGAATATAACTCACCTATTATTAGCTAACAATTTATGTTCCAAGAACATTGCCAACATAATATAGGTTTAAAGGATTAGAATAGTCCCATTTTTAACTGCATAATCATTGAAAGCTGGTCTTCAGGCACCGGTTTAGTGTGTAATTCTGGTCACAGTTACAGTACATTAGCTTTCAGGTACAGTCGGCATCCCTCACCTTTGCAATTTCCGTCCAGACAGAGATGATGCCATACAGCCGGACTCTGTCAGTGCTTGGTGACCAGAGTCACGTAAGATGAACTAATCATCCCAGACACAATCTGATGCTGCTCAGCCTGACTGGGTTCATTACTACAGTGGGCTGTGGGGATCTGTGTCAATTGCTTAGAGGCACAGATACACATAAACATGCCAGCTTTTAAGACATATGTATTATAAATCCTTTTTTCACACTTAAAAAGAAACAAGCTCATAGTGAGAAGAGAACACCCAGTGGTTTAAAGTTGTAAAGCAGCAAATGCCCCAGTCTGTAAATATACAATATGATATGTTGAAAGATAGGCCTACGCATATTTTTCCCTGTCCTTGTAATCAGATTTCTCATATCAACACACAGTCCCAAAGCAAAGCCCTGCGAGAAAGCTGTGATGTTTGTTACCAGTAGCAACTGCATTTGAGTCCGTGCCACAATTCAAGCTGTGAGAACATTTTTCTTAACACACGCCCATAAATGTTACAGTGACTCATTTAAGCTGATTTATTTTTTAAGACCTCTTCAGATAAAAGGGAAACGTGGCTCATTGAAAGTGCACTAGATTAGGGATCAAGCGCTGGGTCGTGAATCAAAAATAAGCAGCAATGGAAAAAAACTATGCTATATGCACATAAAATAATAAGAATTTTCTAACTCTCTGATGTCAAAATTCCTAAATATGTTGATACCTGATGATATTTAGCTACATTTGGCCAACAACAGAGAAAGATTATTTTTTATGTGCGATTGATGTAGTTATGACGTCTACCAGCAGAGGGTAATATAAGCCAAATCTGAACAACTTGTGAAAGTAAAGAAGACATTTTACAATTCGATTTCTTTTATCCACCTTATTATTTGACCTTATAATTTTTAACTTTACAAAACAGCTCGTTTTGCTGATTGTTAGTGCAAATATTATTTTAATGGATCAGTCTGTCTTAATCGTGAAGATCCTGGATTGTAGTGCACTGTGCTATTCCCTTCGTCATTTCCCTAAAGCGGCTAATGAACCGGAAGTCGTGTATATTCTTACTTCCGCTTTGAAGAATTGGATGCTGGATTTCATTCCCAAATTTGGGGTTGTAAAATAAATAGAAATATTATTAAAATGTAAAATAATGTTTTCCTTTTTAATACGTTTTAAAAGGTACTGTGATGAGAAAGCTGATCATTCTATCATTCTAATAAACTAAATTTGAAACATTTCGTATATATAATGATTGCTGAGACAGTTAGTTATATTATACTACATTTTATGCACATTTCATCTGGTGTGGATTTCCATTTGTTTGCAGTAGTAACTAATTCTTGAAATGAATAGATTTAAACAATCATACTTGCACCAGTGATGATTCGTACAAACAAATAATGATTAATGCCCCCAATAAGGAATAAGTTACAGCAAAACATTCTGAGACTGGAATGTGTCTCACCGGATGATTCAGCATTTTTCAATGCCCTCTTTCACCATTGAGGAAGACCACTTTGTGTCCCATAGGAGACAGTTATTAGCTAGTAAAATTAGCCAGCCAATGAATCACACACAGCAGTTGCTCTCAGCGGACAGATGTTCTGCTAGTTTGCTTGTGAGCATGTTTCACCAGCTCTCACGCACAGCAACATCTACCCAGCCAAATCAATATTTTTTAATTCCCTAATATTTATGAGTTTTGGGATTTTAATACTAAATCACTAAAGGGGCTTTCACATGCTGAATTTAAGTGCTGTCCTTTACCTGTTAACAATTCAGTTGGGACATGTTACTACAACATAGGTGCTACACCTGCCAAACACAGTTTAGCATGCTCCTGATGTGTCTTGTTGGCAATCTAATTTGACACAATTAGATGCACACAAGCAGGAAAAAGAACAAGAGCAGAGTGATAAAAGGAGTTTGTTATGTGTTCACTGAAGTACTACACAGTGCAGGCCTGTGGTGGCTACAGATGAAAGAGGTGTTAGCACTACACACTTCAATAAATCACATCAAATCCTGCAACGGCGCTGCTATCAAGGGGCAAAAGAACTTTTCTGATCATTTGGATCTAGGAAGAATTCTAATTAACCTTTTAAGACCTTATTGAGCGTCTAAATGTTGCAGTGAAATACATTTCCTTGTCGGATACAGCACATTGGTGCTGACTCGAGATATCAGTTTAGACAGTCGCCCCCTCCTACCCTTTGCTGACAAATTGATTGAGGCTCAGAGAAATGTTCAGCCTCTCACCTTGATGCTGACTGGACTCTTTACCTTCTTACAGATACAAATTATTTGATTACCTTAATATAAAAAGAAAAGATGGAAAACGTTGCAGGTAGAAAACTTAATTTAATGTGGCACAACTTTTTTGGATAGTTTTTTTGGTCTATGATGCAGACTTTCAGAGTTGGGATGTTTATATCATATTTTAAAGATGATAATGTAATATTAAGTGTCACATTATAGTGTTAAGTTGGTATATGGTTTCAAAACAACAATCTTTTTGGTTTAGGATGGCTGTATGTGGAAGCAGTAGAAGCAGTGGGAACACTCACCTCAGCTAAATACTTAATATAATGGCTAATTCACACTAATAAGATCACCAATTATTAGCCATTCATAGGAGAGGAAAGAGGTTTTGATGACTCAGATAATGATTATTTAAAGACTATAATCGAATGAGACTTTTGGCTAGAAAGTAGACTTCTCTGGAGAGGGATGAGAGAGAAGGTCTTGAATTCATAATGATCTCCAATGACCAAGATATATATTACAGAACTGCTGAACCTAATGTAAAATACAATATAATAGTAAAACATTTATATTTATTTATTTATTTATAAACAACATTAAGCTTTCAGCAATGAATCAAACATTAGTTTATGCTTTAGGTTAAATCTCTTAAAAGGTTCAATCTTAAAAAATTGTCAGACCACATAGTGAGTGCTTTAATTATTTTTTATTAATCAATAAAAAAGATATACTTTGAGATGTTTTATTGTACATTTTTGGTGCTCGATGCAGGTATGAAACATAAGGGTAAATGAAGTACATGAGATTACAGTGCATTTCTGTAAGAAAGAAACAACAAAAATATGACTGTATCTTCACATGAAGGGAATTTTTTTTGGGGGGAAGTAATGTAATAAATCTTGACCTTTGTGGTCGATACATTATGTGTAATATGTTCCAATAAACCGCCAGTGGTTTGTGGTTACAGTTATGGATGTTTCTTGTGAAAAAGGCACATTTGCAAAACAATCTGTGTGAATCCTATTTCTGTAACATATGACATTATCTAAGATCGATTAGTTATGAACGAATCTCTTTTGCTGCAGAGATTCTGCAGGACAGGAGCTGACACATCCATAGTGATGAATGGTGGCCATTTAACCCACTTTAACATATCTCGAGATGCACCATTGAATTTCTAAACAGCCCGGCTGTGTCTTAAAATCGAATGACCTGCTTTGTAAAGTGGTAAAAACACCGTCCAGGTGGGCAGCTCATGCGATTTTGAGACCTTCAGCCAAACACAAAACGTAAACTGTCATCACAAATTTTGTGTTTGCTCCTTCAACCTCCATGCAGCATCCATGTATTTAGTGATTTCAGAGTTGTGCCGTGGAAAGTTTAGTCTTCTGTCACTGCGATCTGAGGCAATCTGAAATGTTAAACAAAAGAAATTATTTGGATGATTATGAAGACATCCTACTTTTTGTTTTTTACTGCAATGGTGATGGTTAATTATGCATAGTGATCTGGGATACTATAATATGTAAATTGGAAATGAATCCATTATGGGGTGTGCAAATATAAACTGCTAAAACGATGGCAACATAAGTTTGTTTTATGGTTTAACCTGTTAACTGTCACCGGTGGGCCCATTTGCCATTACATGTTTAAAACAATAATATCCTGTACTTAACCTCATCTGACATTGTGATAAACTATATATTGTTGGAAAGCTCTACGTGTGTACTTTTAATTTTTTATCACGGTTTTGCAGAAAATGTTATGTAGTGACAATAATTTATTAATTTGTAACAAAAAATCATAAGTACAATAGGAGTTGTGGCATTTGTTATGAAAAGCAAAGAAACACACTTCAATTCAACTTCAGTGTGTATGTTCATTATCAATAAAACTAAATATATTGTCTAGTATTTGTCCAAAATATTGAGAATGTAATTAAAAATTACTAAATTTTTATAACTAAAATGTGATGGTTGATGTAGTCTTCATAGTAAGTTGATACATGAATCATGTATGAATGTAATTAATTATTATTATTATTTTTTTTTACTTTTTCTAGGTTTCTTTATCTACACTCTAGTTGATGTGTCTGATAAAGATTTATAATCAGAAAATCTGTAAAGCGTATTACTAAAATATTGAAAATAATTATATAGTACAAACGAATGCATAGTTATTTATAGTAGTGATATTGATTGTTTCAACAGTGTAATTGTATATTATTGGATATGTTAGCTGAAAAAAATGCACTGTTTTTAAATATCTTGCATCTTGAACAATGTTTTTAAGTAAAAAAAAACAAAACAAAAAAAACAAGCATATCAATCTGTGTTGTGGTGTAAGGTCAAGAGGTCAAAAATGTCAAAGGCCTAGTGGTCTTTGTTGTTATAGCAGGAAAAAGCCTGGAAAAGTCATGGGCCTGAAAAAGTTTTGGAAAATGAATAAACTGTAGTAAGTTTTGGAAAAGTCATGGAAATTTGTTTTTCAAAAATATCTGTGTACCGTGGACGATACACAGTTGTTTGTGTCTAAAGAAAAAAAATAAACAATCACGAGAAAACGTGCCAGTATATTTAGATGCCTGCAACTCTTAAAGGGACAGAATTAAACATGCGCCGCTTGTCATTAAAGGGATAGTTCACACAAAAATTATAATTGTGTCAAATTATGTTTATTTGTAATGTGTATCTATTCGAATAACAAAGATAAAATGACAACGA
>JAUCMU010000104.1:13108314-13136859 GCA_032275025.1 Enteromius treurensis
ATCAAGAACATGAGATGCTGCACTGAATAATCTCTCACTGTCTGTGCTGGTGCTTGGGGCAGATAAGTACTTGCGCGCAGTCCATGCAAGCAAAGGAAAGCTATCTTTGTTCGCGCGCCAGTAGTCAAGTGGATTGTCACTTCTGCCAATGGGTAGTTTAGCTAGATAGGTTGCTACTTGTTGTGAGGCTGCGCTTGCTCTTACACCGCTGTGTAAATGTGTTGAAGTGCTTCCAAACCGCCGACATACTCCGTGTTTGATGCGTAATGACAGCGCGAACGAGACGGGAGGATGGGAGAGGCGTGGCGACAATTTCGGCTTTTATTTTCGGCGCTTTCTTACGTTTCGGCCGAAACCGATAATGCTATTTCTGCTGAAAATTTTCGGCGGCTGAAATTTCGGTGCATCCCTACATGTTGTTATCCTTTTCTTTCGATCAGTCACTCACTCACTTGCTCATAAATAAGTAAATACATATAATAAACATAAAGAATAACTTACTAAAGGACTTGATATCCATCCTATCTCTTGTGATTCAGTCTGAGGGTGAGAGTACTTTTTTGTGGGCTCCAGATGGGCTCTGTGTATGGCCTGGACAAAAGCAGCTGCACAAAAACATTTTGTCATTACATTTAACAATATATTAAATTTACATTAAACCCAGACACCCAAACAGCAAATACAGTTAATGGTAAATAATAATAACTTTATCACCACTAACATAAAAAGAACCCTTAAAAAACTGAAACATTTAACACGTAGATTTAAAATATTTTGTGGATTTAACAGTAATGTTTTTTGGATCATATGTAGGATGCTGGAAATACTTACAGTCCTCCTCTTCTTTTTTGTAGGCGATGTTGGACATGGGCTTGTCAGTCAGAATGTGCACTGAAAATCAACATTTACATATTTAACACATAGACACACACATATGTATTTATATATATATATTTATCGTAAACAAGTGAAGCTTTGCACTCACGTTTCTTGAAGGGGTTGATGTGAAACTCTGTGTAAAGTTTCTGGTGTCTCAGCTCCTTCTTTGATGTCTCGACATGCAGGGCATTCTGGAGAGCCATGTCCACAGGATCCTTTTTTTTTATCTTCTTTGCCATTTTTAATATGCACAAATATATTATAGCTATTATTGTTTGCTAGCAAGGCTGTGCAGAGGGCCAGAAGAAGGCTGGAATCCAATGTTGAAAAAGACTGTTATATAAATTCTATGAACGAGTGACTCCCCTACACATCTCTCTCAGTGATGGTAACCGTTAAACTTTTTTATAAAATTGCTGCAAATGAACCAAACCCACCCAAACTAAATTGAACATAAACACGCATAACATAACTAAAACAAAACCCCAACTGTCTGGCTTAAATGACACAAAAAAAGTAAACTCCAAAGAAATACCCATAATGCACCAGGTGCATAAGTCCATACCCGGCTCATAACGAATGCGCTCTGCCCTCAAGCAAGCATTGGTTAATGGCAGTCATTTGACGGATGCGAGCCAGATCCTTTTATTTAGCAAAATTGAGATTAATAGTTTTAGTTAAAACTAAAAGACAGGGCTCCATACACACATACACAAACCCTTCAGTGCAACACGTCATCAACTGCTGAATTCAAATCTGCTCTCGCGCTTTGTCAAGTTTGTCATACTTTCACAAATATGAAGTGTTTTCAATTATATACTCCTAATTGTAGGTTTCATATATTTAAAAACACATAAGTACTAGCAAAACCAGACATTTATAGTTTATAATATACACGCTGATGTCTATAGAAACGGCAATAATACACTGACATGTTTTATTTATAGCATATACAGGTCGAGTAGGTTACTATAAAGTTGACTCTTCTCTTTTCCCCATTTACCGGAGACTTACTTTAACGTGTTTCGAGAGGAGAGGATGAATGTATGTGTTCTAAATCCCACAGCTCGGATTCAGCGCGAACTAACATGGCGCCGCCCATCACCCGATTTAGATCAACTAACACGGTTATTATAAAAGTGTTTAAATTACCATATACATTTACTTGCACAGATTTCAAATTTGGAATACAAAATATGTCATAATATAGTTGGTATGTTCGTAAATATTAATAATAAAAAAAGGGAAAAACGAAATTAAAACGATCCTTGTGTCACACAGCGCTATTGTGACTGCGGTGCATCACTGAACAAGTATGAAGCGTCGCCATGGAAACAATAAGGCTAACCATTCCAAAATAACGGTCGCCTGAAAAAACTCACTCTGGAGGCTCAGATAGAATATTTTAAACTCACGTGTGAAAGGGTTAAAAAAAATGAAACCCCACGAAAAGGGCACTTGAGGTACCCATCTGCACGTGCCTGTTTGCTAGTATGATCTCCTGATCACTTCCAGAAGCAATGGCCAACACGTCGGTTTTCTCTACGAACTTTGTTGCTTGTCAACAGTAAATAGAGCGCTAAACTAGTTTTATCCGCACGAGGGCGCAAAAGCCCACTAATTCGTTTGTATCAGAAATTGGTCTGAGATTTTCTCCAAATGCATCCCAATAGCGGCCTCTGTGAGGTCGTGATTGTATTACTCCAGCATTATTTGCTTGTGTTTAATGAATTAATAATTTGCAGTGGTTTAAAAACCAAGAATATCTAAAATCATTCATTTTTAGTAAGAAAACATTTCTTCGTTTTGATCTTTATTATAGATCAGTGGTTAAAGTACAATATTTGTTGTGGTTTAAGAACCAGGGATATCCCAAAATTACTTATTTTGCCCAAAACAAACAAACACATTAAGTTTTGTAAGTAAGTAAGTAGGCTTAATTTATATAGCACATTTAAACAGTAAGAACTGACCAAGTATTTTGTAGAGCATATTTATTATAGTCTATATGCAGAATATTTGAGGTCAAAACACTGAAAAGAAATTGGATAAGTCTTTCTTATAGAGGCTAAATTTCACTTAAAATTTGCTTGTATGCATTATATTCATTTATACATTATTCATGATGTCTATGTTTGTTGTCAAATCTCAGTTGTTAAATAGTTTTGTGTTTTAATAGTTTTTAAAATGATTATTAATTACAGGTTTTATGTTTGTTCCCACGCTTGCTCCTCTCCCTGTACCCAATTAAGCTTCACAAAACTGCAATCATTAGCATTTTGCTTCTTGATATTACGTCTCTTGGAGGATTAAAATTCATTAGTACAGTCTAAACACCAAAGACTAATTTTGTACACACCACAACAACTATGTAGCGTATCATTATTCATATTTATATAATCTTGTTAACAATTCTTTGTTTTACACCAATATTTTGCATCATTTAAAAAATGCAGCTGGACTGTTCCTATACATGAGGAAAGAAGAACGTGAGAAAGTTTCCAGCACATCTTACCACGAGTCCATGCTATGTCTGTGACTAGCAGTCATCCATAACCACAATCTGTGCCGAAACACAAACACACACTCGCTCAAGGCCTATTGTCTACACGCACACCACGATAACTCTCTATCGCACACACAAAGGGACAATGTGAACGTGAATGTGTGTGTTTGTTTAGGTGTGAGTAAGTGTATGTTGAGGTTCAGATAAATGCGCCTACCATCATTCTTTGTCGCCCACCTTCAGCAGAAATGATGCTTTATTTTCTCAGTCGCACTGGCTGTAAAATCTCTATCTAGTAGATAAACCCCAGGAGTCATACACCACTGATGACACTGATTGTACTGAATACACTCGCCATCGCTGAGGCCCAATGGAGACGCCACTTGGTCATGGGAAAATCTCTTGAAAAATCAGATTGGCACTGCTTTTTAAGTGTTCCCTCAGCCTCAGCGTGTTCTCTGTTTATAGGGCTGTGTAAGGTACCAAAATGAGACAGTGTACCAAACCCTGAGAGTCCCAGTCTGTTCTAAATCTCTGTGTTTAGTCTTTGTAATGAAATTGGGTGTTCCTGCAGGGGAAGACTGGTCATAATACTGGCTGTAAGCATTGGAGGTATTGAATTCACCTTGAGTTTGTTCCCAAATGGTCTCATCAAAGTCACTGTATTTATTTTGACTTATTTCCACAAACCTAGAGCACTTCCCAATACTGTCTCGATGCATGTAAAGTGAGCTTAATAAAATAAAAAGTAACACCTAAATAACTATGTATTTAGATTATTTTAAAAAGCCTACTATTCAAGCTTTTCTTAAAAATTCTTATTTGGTTTAATGTTACTTGCTCTTTCTTTGTAATTGTGAAATTTAGCAGCAATTTACTAGACTTTTACTAAGTATCTATCTGTGTATAAATATGGAAAATGTGCTATAACAATGTGTAATATCATACAATATAATATAATATTAGTATATAATTAAGGTAAACGCTTTATTTTATGGCTACACCTATTTGTTGCTTATTAGCATGCATATTACTAGAATATTAGCTATTTATAAGTGCTAATTAAGAACATATTAATACCTTATTTTACATCCCTAATCTTACCCTATACCTAAACTAAACAACTACCTTACTAGCTATTTATATGCAGTGAATGAAGAATTTATTGATGTGCACTTTAATAGATAACAAGCGTTACCTATTCTAAAGTGTTACCAAATTTAATTATCATGAATATAGTTATTCGTAATTATTAGTATTGATAAAAACGCAGGGAGATGCATGCAAATGTATAACTTCATTCATTTATTTGTTCATTCATTCATTTATTCATTCATTATTGTTGAATTGTTTTCATAAGAGAGCAGGTCACAACTTGTAAACATATGCAATTTTTTATTTACTTTTAACTTGTTTAATAAAAATCTATAAAAGACTTTTATTGTCACATATTTGCTAACACCAAGCCTGATATCAATTTTCTTCAGGTATTCACTAATGTGGTCTGTTGTTGTAAAAAAAAATCATCTTTTCAGGAATTTCAACAAAAACACCTTTATGTTAAAATCTTCTAAAATGAACTTAAACACTTCATGCACGTTTGACTTTGTTCTGTAACATGACCGCCTTGCAGTTATTAGTTTGACATTTGTTAAATTAACTGCATTAACTTACACTGGCACTCGATGTGTTCTGTTATCTGATTGGCGAAAATACTGTCTGGTCTCCACAAGCTTATCAAGTGACTTCTCTTCTGTCATCACACACAGACAGCTAAACATAGAAACACACACACTTCTCTTTGTCACTGCTAATAGCAATTTCAGCGAGTATGTCACATAAAACATGTGTTCCTGTTTTTCCTCTATCCCCTTGGCCTTAAATAACAAGCGTTATTACTGTAACTGTCACTTTGTTCATTCCTAAGAGGATGTCGAGAGGAATAAAGAGAGAGTAAGACAAATACAGAAACAGCTTGCTGCTTGCCTCACATTCTTTTCTCGAGTGGCTTTTGTTTGGGAAAAAGGATCTATCGCATGGGGATCCACAATGGAATTCGTCATGAGTGGGATCTGAGCAGTCGTGACAGGTGAAAGAGAGAAAAGAACTGCAGACTGAGTTACTTTGATTACTTAAAGAGCGTTTGATCAACTATAGCAGGCCCTCTGTGGCCGCTGTGCTCTGTCTTCTGCGTGAAAGCGTTTCCAAAGTTCACTCATTAAGACTCCTTATCAGACAGCAGTGTCTTAATGGGATTTTGATGGCCGTAAATGTCAGTGGACACAGTATATGGCAAGCATGATCATAGTGCCTGCAGTTTTATTAGTAATTTTATAGGCAGCTTTGACATCAGTTTTTAGTCATTCTTATACTATATACAGTATCTATATATAAATTCTAAGTTTTAAATAAAAGAGTCTGATCAGATTACTGTTGTCTACAGTTATGAACACCATATTTAGACACAAAGCTGGTGTCTGATGGAAATTCTTTGCTCAGAGAAAAAAAGCCACAACAGATCCATAAAGTTTTACAAAGGATGTAAATATTGGTATTGACAAAAACGTATCCAAAAATTGTATGTTCTGTTGCTTAAATGAATACAAAAAATTAAAAAGTATAAATAATAATTAAAACAATAAATAAAAAAAATAAAGGAAAATATTTTTCACAGTAGTAAATGAAAAAGATTTTTGAAGTACACTTTACAAGAAAATACCATTATTTAAATTATTACTAATATTTCAGTTGTTCTGTTGCTGGAATAAAAAACAAATGTAAAACAACAACAATTTATTATTATTATTATTATAGCTATTATATATATATATAACAGCTATAATAATAATAATAAAATAATAAATAAAATAAAAAGGAAAAAATTTAAAGTAGTAAATAAAACAAATATGATGTATGCTTTACAAGAAAATCTGATTTTAAAAAAATTATGTTTCATTTTTTTAGTCATTCATTCATTTATAGATTATTGAAGTATGCATGATCTATCTATCTATCTATCTATCTATCTATCTATCTATCTATCTATCTATCTATCTACACGTGTAGGAGTAGTACAGTGAATGGAAAAGATTCTTAAAATATACTTCACAAGAAAATACTTTTATTTAAATAAATAATAATAGTTAAGTTGTTTAAATGCAATGTTTAATTCAATGTTACTTGCTGTTTTCTTGGAAAAAAAATAGTAAAATTTTTTGCAATTTCTGAATTTGTTTAAACATACACAAAACACTAACTTTTTTTCTGTGTATCTTTTTCTAATTTTATGTGTACATTTTCCCTTGGAATAAGCCCAAGCTATGTTAAATAAACCGCCTCATCTGTCTTAAGAAAAAGCAGAAATCAGAACAGGCGGTCCCTCCTTCACAAGGTGATGAGCCAGCTAAATGTCAGATCTGTCTTCAACTACCACTTACTCCTTGGCGACAAAAGAGGGATTGGATTTCTTCAGAGAGCCCAGGTTGTGTTTGCAAAGTATCATTTGGGAGTTGGGCCTGTTTGGGCTTATGTCCAGAGTAGGTGGTGTGAGTAAAGAGGCTGTGTTTGGGTGTCCTGTGAGTATGACAGATATTGAGGAGGAACCAGTCCAAAGCAGGATCAATGTTATCATCAAAAACATTTTTCCATTTGTTTCCATGGAATGCCAGAAGCGCCTAAAATTATCATCTGACAAAATGGAAAATTCTATACAATCAATAACATAACAGACAAGACAATTCAAAATAGTAACAGATAAAACATTACTTTAACAATTTTAGAAAATCACATACACAACAACAACAACAAAAAACAAATATAAAATAGCAATGTTAAATTCATGTTGCCAATTTAACAGATTAGTTAACACATTATTTCCAATGGGTAAAAAAAATAAAATAAAATCAAGATATTCTCTGAAAACAAATGCATTCATCTTTTCAGTGCCATTTTTACTGGAAAACAATATAAAAACATTTAACTTGAAATTGTACATCAGGCAGTCACTATTCAAAAGATTTCTCAAAAAATCAGATCACTTTAACATAATGAGTTAAATACAAGAGGACCACAGCAAGCCCTTACTGTAGCACAGTAGCTGTCATCCATCAAATTGATACTGATGGGCTCATTAAGAGACTCATAGACATCCCATTAAACCTTTACAACCAACTCTTTACTTCAGAGGCTAAATGTGTCCCAGACAGCTATGGCCTGTCCATCATAATCAGAATAAATTATACATCTTTTTATCCCTTTATCATACATGGCAATCTAAAAGAGACAGGTTAAAGGGAGGAGATTTTAAAGTCATTTGTTAATGTAATCAGTTGCCATGAGTTGAATGATGGAGGATTGAAACTAGGTGAAAGCTCAACAACTAGTTCAGTACCTGTTTTATTTGCAGACACCAGGGAAATTCCACACCGACATATGTGCAGCATGACTATAATGTCACTGAATTATGACATATCCTTTCATCACAGGCTTAATAATAATATTTAGAAAATTCAAGCTATTTTGCTAAAAAAAGAACAGCCAAATAACACATAGTTAGAGAAACTAACTTATTTTGGGTCAAAATTTGTTGATTTGCTGATGAGCGACGCATGCCACCAAAAGAGTGTGCTTGAATGCCATTAGAAAGCCTGTACAAGGAGTTCTGGTCCTGGGCCAGTTTCTGCCAGTGTGCTAGCATCTAATTATCACACTTCACACCTGGCAGCGCTGTTAACACTTTACTCTCTGTCTGCCATTTACACTGAAATGGGATCAGTTTGTTTTTGGTAGTCTCTTATATAATAATCATAACAATAATCATTTTCCCCCCTGGCTAAATCTAATTTATTTCACTGAACATAAGTGAGTGTGTGTGGTAAAAGAAATTGAGAATTTTTAAATATTACAATTCAGCATTTTTAGCATATTTATAAATGCTGAATAGAAAAGTTGCTGTAATTAAAATATTTGTTGTAATATGTATATATGTAAAACAGAAAAATTGCTGTAGGATATTTTTTTATTATACATGGTCTTTCTATATAAATTATTATAAACTATTAGACTGTTAAGATTTTTTCATTTTAAAAGGTATATATATATATATATATATATATATATATATATATATATATACATAGCCTTAAGAGACTCTATAAAAATCTTTAAAAATGAAAAACAAATAATAAGACAAAAAGCAAAATATATGTACAAAATAAATAGACAATATTGAATCTGGGGCATGTCACTACATTTTTTTAGTGACATTTGGTAGATTTTGTGAAACAGATTTTTGTAGCGCAAATTAAATAGATAACAAATATATATATAAATATAAATATGGACTGGGGAAAAAAGTGTAAAAGAACTCTGATGTATGTAATTATGTTTATGTACAGTAATACCACTTTGCTCTAGAAGCAAAGCTGAGTTGAGATGTGATAAAAGTGCAATATCTAGCCCCAGTCTATCTCCTATATGCTTGTAAACACAAGTACTAATGAGATGCTCCTCTAAGTGATTACCCACATCAGTGTTTAGGGTCTCTTCAAACCCTTACCATGCTGTTTCCAGGGTCAGCGGCAGTATAAAACAGTTCAGACCTATGCCTGCCCGGGCGTGAGCCACACTGTGAACATGTTACTGATGTGAACGTGTGGGGTTGTTCTGGTCTGCTCTCAGAAGGAGCTACAGCTAGAGACAGAGCTAGACTGATCCCAAACTGAGGTGGCGACTCACAGGCACAGATAAGAGCACAAAGGCTCCTCTCCTCAGTCCTTATCCAGTGTTAAAACAGCAACGTCTGCACCACAGAGGTGATGCCAATCACTGCCTGTCATTCCCATGGAGCCCAAATGGTGATCAGGTTACGCAAAGTGAAGCCTCCACTTATTGAAACACTTTGCTCAAGTGCCTCTGGTTTGTTCAGACATGTTGACTACCATCTTTAACTTCTTCATTCTCAGAGTGGGGTCTTGGTGGTGTGTTTATCTTAGTTGTTGTGCCTGCACCCAAAACAAAGTCAGTGGCTTCGAGGGTAAAAGGGACGTGTGGTCTGGCATGATGTAGAGGTTCTTGTTTAAAGTGAATCACTCGTGAAATCTTTCTCAGGTACTTTGTAATCCTTAGTAGCAGGACCTCCTGCGGTGGTCCATCAGAGGAGACTGAGCCACTTCAAAAAATGTTTTTAAATTAATAAAATTCATTGTTTTTTACTTTATTCGATGTACCAATAAATTATAAATTACTGCACAAATTCAAAAGGACATTGACTGCTGGCTTATCTCATTAGGAAAATGATAGGATTGATATTTAAATGACGCAATGTAGTGAAATTTTCAGGAAAGAAACCATGCTGTCAGTATTTAAAAAAATGTAATACATTATTTTTGATCACTCTTGCCCTCAAAAAAAAAAAAAAAGGTATGCAGATTAGCTTCTTTCTTTTATCTCTTTGTGTAATTTGTATATGTACAGTATTAGCTATATGAATGATGTTCTACTATTATGAACAAATACAACTATTAAAGTTCTTATGCTATGATAAGAAATGAATGCACCAGCATGGTCGTCCAATTTATCATGTCAGAGTCATGCCACTCTGCCAGGTTTGCCGAAACTCTTACAGTATTTCATACCAAAAAAAACAAGGATTTTTGTGAGAGTCATGGTCGATATGCAGCTCTCAATAATTACATTTCCTCTCGTTGATCGTTATTTTATTTTAAAGTGTATTTATCCTCTTTGTATTTATATTGGCTAACTGTAGGATAGGACGGTTTAGATCTGATAGGAAGAAAGAAACGAGAGGGGTTGGTTTGGGAATGGTCCTGGAGCTGGGATTTGAGCTCTAATTGCTGTAGCCCACTGTACTGTGTGTTGCTTGCTGCCCACACAGCGATTTCTTTGTAGCGTTTTTTTAAAAACAATGTAGCAAACATTTAAATTTAATGTGAAAAAAAAGGTTGAGCATTTTCCTTTCATGGCCAAAATAGCCTATGTTATACAAACATAATGCTTTGTCTTTGACTAGATGGCAAATAACCTACTGCAGCCTACCAGACTAATATTCTGCAGTTAAACACGTACCTGTATAGATCTACGATCGCATTAGTGCCCCGTTAAATAAATAAATAAATACATTTTTAAGAATAATAATTATAGAAAAAAGAGAATAACCACCTCCAACCCCTTAGTACTATAACAACCCTTAAAATTGCAAGAACTAACTTCACAGTTGTTAATAAAAGTGGGTCGTTTGTGTCGCTTTGTAGCTAAACTGGTCAAACCACCTTTATCCTCCCCCACCCTATGAAGAAAGGTGAGAAGAGCAGGTTCTAGAGGGGGTTTAAATGATGTTTAGATTTTTTTAAATTTTGTGTGGAGCACATTCGAATGATTACAGTAACTGCAGCTGACGCCCCTTTCCCTAATCAGCCTGTTATCCAATTATCCTATCAGAGCTTCTACTAACTAAGAGATTCTACTAACTAAGAGATTCTACTAACTCCCCTTTTCCAGCATCTCGTTCCTTGCATCTCGACTGTCATTCAGACTGGAATTCAGTCGGAATCAGACTTCTCTTCAGGAGGATATGGACCCCATTCCTCCCGCCACACCTACCGCCTACCAAGCTGTCGCCCGAAACTTTCCGCGGCTTCATCTAGAGGCCGCAAGCTAAGACGCCCTCCTATCAATGCTTCTCCTAGACGCCTCTGATCAAGATCTCCATCGCCTTCAAGACAACCTCAACCCTCACCCGCTTCCTCTTATACGTCTACCATATAAGCCATCACCACTGGAAAATAGTCCATCCCCGCCCTCCGTCACACTATACAGTAGCTGCCACAGGAATTGCTTTTTCCGGGCGCTCTACAAAAACCGAACTGTTATCACTTCTCAGGACTCATCTTCCCAACTTCTCCTCCACCAAACACGTCCCCGGAAAAAAGAAAGGACATGCAAAAGAAAAATCATGCTTCTTATCTAAGTCAGACATTTGCTTCCACTCACCTCCACCCCGGCCATAGCAGCAAGGAAGAGCGCTGGATGTATCTACTGGGGAGCCCTTGACCTTGATCTCCACAGGATGCCACAGTATCACCTGTCCGGTCTGTAGATCCGTTTCCCACTCCTCCACGACCTGTCCTTACATTAATCATTCCATTCTTCCTCAGCCAGAATCATCTCTTCCTAAATCCACCAGTTACGTCCCCAGAGTTCCCCCTCTCTTTCAGCAACCGCTTCACCGCCCCCCTTCTCATCTCACTCTTTTCCCTGTCATCTCTTTAACCAAAGTAAATGCCAAGGACCCCAATGCACTCGAAAGTCGAAGCTCCACAAAAGTTGAAGCTATTGCACCCACCACCTGGATGGCTCCAGCCGGAGATGGTTGTTTCATATTCGCTGTCGCGTCCAATGGACAGCCCAGGGGTCCTGCACCCACCGCGTGGACCACTCTTGTGAGGGCAGCTCACAATTCACCCAATGCCACATCAACGGACCACAAAAGTCGGAGCCATTTATTTTTGGAAAAAAATGGCCTAAAGTATCCAGATGACTTGATGCTTCTGTTAAGATGTTAAAGTGCGCATTGGAAGACTTTATAAGTCTTTATAAGTGTAGAGCAATTAATTTTTTTTTGCTTTTATTAATTAATTAAACTTGCTTTTTATTGGCTGTAAAGTAAGTTTCAAAACAAACCTAAGTCCCTACTAGACAGTATAGATGCAGTGCAAGTGTCTCTTCAAGTGAGTCACTGAATCGTTCACTCAACTGATTCATTCAAAAACACTGACTCACTGACCGTCCATTTTCAGCACTGCACTCATTGTCTTCTTTCTTCTGGTTACAGATGTACGAAATAATGAATGATCCACTCATTTTAAAATCTTTTCTGGTTGGATGATATTTGTTGACATCTGCTTCAAAAATTACAATGCACATTAAATCCTCTTGTGAATCCAATTATAGTCTTTCTGCTCATCTACTCAACAAACCTATGCTCTCAGGTGATTTCTTTGGCTCTTGAGGTTCTTTCACTCCCATTAAGGGGCTAGTTTCCACACTAAGACAAGCTAAAGCTAACTGGTTAATTCTAATTGCAGATCTTGGTGGTACATGCTGATGTAATTTGACAGTCCCACTGGCAGTATTAGGCACTTATGAAACACAGAGCTCTCTTATGTCGTCACTCCAGGCTGCTCTATTTTCCACTGCCACCCTGAGGAACTGATCAGCACTTGAATGTGTGTGAGAGAGACTGAGCTGATAAGTGGGTATATGTACATAAGATCATACTGTACATGTCTCACACTAAGCCTCTGATAATTTGCATGACTAAAAATAACCTTGCAAAACATATTCAAGGTAATCTATACAATCTACTGCAGATTGTGTCTTTCAGAAGAACACAATAGCATGTCATTTTTTAATATATACTATATATTTATATATATATTTCCCTTGATGAATTTGGAACATGCCACCACAAAATTCTAAAATATTGGATGTAAGTGCAAGTTAGAAAAATGTAAAGTTATTTACCATGGTTGAAAATCATTTTAATTGTGATATAATGACAATTTCTCTAAGAAGATATTGCAAAATATAATGTATTTATTTATTTTCTACTATTATTTTCTTATATGCTAACATGGTCCTGTACACAGTGTGGCTTGGTCTACATAGATGTCTCTATCTTTTCACTTCAACGGATATCATGATTTGTAAAAAGAAGAAAAAAAAACTTTTGCCTATTTCCTCTGAACCAAATGAAAGTTTAGAGCAACCATTGTTACATATCTTTTCACTCTGTGGAGATGTGAGGTTTTCTTCTCTTTGGGAGATTTACTCTGATAACATCAGCACACATCAAGATTTAGTATTCCAAACAAAGACGCACATCAGTCAAGGTAGGACTCGCGCAATGACGAAACAGAGACAAATGCTCGGTTCTATGTGTGAGTGTAGACTTCCAAGCTGACACGCATTCTGACAATCAGGGTGTCATCAACACACGAGGGCCCCCTCACAGAGCGAAGCATTGTGAAACACTAGATTAGATTCCATTTGTGAGAGCCTGATAAACCAGCCAACATCCAGGAATGAGTCCATACAATATTCTGTATATCAGCAAAGCCAAAGATTAATTTAGGTCCAACACTGAGACACGGAACAAACAATCCCATTTAAGCACTTGTACAATTCTGTTTTGCCACAGGCTCGGTTTTATAAGGTGATGGAATCAATAACATTAAATTGTTTTAATTTTACGCTTCCTTTATTACCATTTCACATTTTTATTTTGTATTTAAAACGCAATGCATTTATCAGCACATGGCAAATTGAAATGGTCTAGTTATTGGCATTATAAATGGTTAGGTTAATGAAACCAATGCTAGTTTTAGCTTGAGGGCAAAACCCCTCAAGTGAAATATATAAAAGCACACATATACACATACACACACACCACAGACTTTGTGTCATGGGAATAGAGTACTAGTGTGTCAACCATATTGATTACACGGCAGCAACTGTGATTGTGTGATACCATAACTGCATGCTGGCAGGAGGGGTCTATGAGCGATGTGAATGATATCAAACACCACTTAATCGCTGACATTTTTTTCTTTTATAAAAAAAGGAATCTGATCTGTGGTTTTATGAATTTCAACTGATATAGCAATGGGGTAGAGACTGGGTAAAGCATTGTGTAAGAATTTAAAAAGTTGGAAATAAAAGTTTCTTAAAGGTATAGTTCACCCAAAAAATAAAATTAGCTAAAAATGTACTTATACTCAGTCCATCCAAAATGTAACCGAGTTTGTTTCTTCACTGAAAAAGATTTGGAGAAATTTAGAACTTATTTTAGTCAGATTTAGAATTTAGAAATTTGTTTACCAATGAACCCTCTGCAGTGAATGGGTGCTGCCAGAATGAGAGTTCAAACAGTTAGACCATTAAAAAGGTGTTATAACTTTAAATCATTTCTTCATGCACTGAAAGTTTACACCGGCTGTCCTCTTACTAAAACCCTTTTGAACTGTTTTGTAAGTGGTGCTTGCTCTGCAGATATTTTTCTCCTGATTCTGACAAGATCACTGAAGAAAGCAATCATATGGATATTAAGGACTTGTTTTTACGTTAAAATGTTTTGATGAATTTATTACAAAAAAAACAGCTCTTTGTTTAGGATGACTTGTGAGGATTACTTGTGCATTGCTTTGATGTTTTTATCAGCTATTTGGATTCATTTTTGAGTGTCATAGAATGATTTTTTTTTCTTTAACTATTTCAATTTAGAAACAAACTCATCTGCACCTTGTATGGTCTGAGGGCGAGAAAATATTCACAAGTTTTAATTTTTAGGTCAACTGTTCCTTCAAGTGCTCTGTCAAAATGATATACATCTGGTATAATGGAAGTCAGGGGACTAAACCTGTCCAATACATTGTAAAGGGAAACTAAAAATAAACACCTCGCCATTCGTTTGAACTCATCTCAAGTGCCAAAAGCAAACAGCAGAGAAGTGCAAAATGAGCTGCCTCAGGAAATCAAAATAATTACGCATATAAAAATGATAGCTTGGCCGAGCTACGGCAATGTTGAACACCGTCATTTTTTTAAAAACCACTGATGCTGGAATGTTGGTCTGTGTAAAGCCTCTGAAAATAAACTTCAATAAAACCACTATTTGACAGAAGTGTAAGAGTTTGTGCACACTAAGACTTAATTTCCTCTCCTCTGGGCTTCCCTGTGCGCTCACAGGCCAAGCTCTTTTCAGAAACCATGTCTTAGACTTGATATTCTTCCTGAATATATTCTGCTCTTTTTTTGTTTTATTACATCTGATATGCAAACTGAGTGCAAGTCCATGCCAAAGATGAAAGGGACTGATGGGATGCATAAACAAGTATTATTTCATCATCAACATATTTTGCTGTTCAAATGTGTCTGAAATATGTCTCAGAGATTGGTAGAAATGTTTCTTATTCTTTCTTTCTTTCTGTGTAAGTGAGGGCATGTTGAGCCTGGGTAATTCCCATGCTTTTATAATGTCCCTGACCAAAACAAATTACGGTTAAGTGTTTGAAAGCTTGTCTGAGCGAGAGCTGCATGGATGAAACTTTATTTAACCAGTGAAGGAGAAAAATAATGGTGCTCAGACCTTTAGGGTCTCTATCAAATGATGACATGTCTACTTAGGCTGTATGAATGTGCAAGCAAAACCCTCCATTATTTTAACAGAGAAAAGTGTTCACGCAGAAAGGGGAGCAGCCATTGTCTACAGGTTGATCTCTTGGAATGTTAATGGTCTGAGACTAAACATTCAAAGGAAATATTTCAACAATTTTTGTACCTGAATTAGTAATTACTTACATAGTTTCAAGGCTGAAGATCTTGTATTTTCTCTTTATAAGAAGATAAGGACACAAAATTCACATTCAACATACTTGAATGACAGTTGCACTATGGCAGTGTCCACTAAGAAAGCATGATTATTTTTGACTGAGTACCTGAGCTCTATTTAGCACACATCATACTCTTATCAGAATACCATGCGTGGCTGATTTAAGCTGGTTCACTGCCTGGTCAGAGGGTGGTTGCTACATTGGGGAAACCTTGTAATGAGACCTTGATCCCTGCACAATGCGCTGAAGAGGCAGATCAAGTGGGCTTGGCCTTCTTTCATAGCAGCTAAGCCCTGCTACATGGTCACATCAAGGCCTGAAACCAACATACTGTATTAGAATCCAAAGTATAGCTTACAAAAGAGTTTAAACCACTATAACACTTCCACGCATACTTGCTTTTTAACCTCTCGCTTCCTCTTTTTATTTTGTTTATTAAAATAATGTCAACTTGAAAAATATGTTATTTTATATATTTGCTGATTTACTGATCATGGTTAAATTTTACAGTTATAAATAATGGGTATTTTATTTGACCCAATTTCTATGAAAATGTGATTTATTCATGTGATGGCGAAACAGAATTTTCAACAGCCATTAATTCATTTTTCAATGTGACTTGATGCTTCAGAAATCATTAAATGCTGATTTGGGGGTCAAAAGATATTTGTTAGACAAAGCCAAGACAAACAAGGTTCCATTTGTGTGGAAATCATCCATCTAAGAAACAGCTTTTGGTTACAATCAAGTTCCCCTCAAATATGTCTGTCAGCACACAGGTCAAGAGAGACGAGTTCCTAAATGGTCAAGAGAAACATTTCCTCACTGCGTTTTTGTGATGTATGCACATACAAATGGCAACATATTGTTTTTGTAATTTACATAGATACTAGCTTTCAGTTACAAAGGCAATATATTTGTAATAATAGCCAAAAATACTGTAAATGTTAGGGTCCAAATAAATTTTATGCCAAAAATCATTGGGATATTAACATTATGTTCAATGAGTATATTTTGTCCATTTCCTGTAAATATATTAAACTTAATTTTATTTAGCATTATGCATTGCTAAGAATTTTTTGCACCTTCAGAATCATTGACAGAATAACTTATTAATAATACAAAATGGTTGGTTTTTTAATATTTTTTCCCCTCACTGAAATAAGATACAGTGTCATAAATGTCACAATGGCATCAATTCTTTCACCATAGATAAGAGCCTGACTTATTGCACCTGTCAACAATCCAGTCATGACCAGAATGTTTTAGGCTTCGTAACAGTGAAACAAGATCAACCCATGTGTAAGAGCATGTTCAAAGCAAGTACTTTAGTCTAAGATTTCAAACATTTGGCAGTACCCCAGTGGGTGAAACCTGGTAAAGTTGTGGTGGTCAGAGCTGCTAGGAGCACAGTAAACTTCCATGCGCCATTTGGGACAGGGAGGGTAAAATCTTTCCTATCCTGACTTAGAGAATCCTCTCTTCTCGTTTCTGCCATTCCATCTCTATTTATTTCATCAGCTTCCCTTGTGGCAAATAGGCCGTCCCCCAGGTGCCTGTTTCCATGTTGTTAATGTTTTGTTATTCAGCTTCCGCAAACATTATGTGGAACTGCTGGTGCAAATTGCTCCACTCGTTGATTTATGTTCTGTTTGGCTGGCTGGAACAGTTCAGGGTTTGACGTGCCGAGAGCATCTGGTGGCGCAGGTTAATTGAGGGCGATTAAGGTGATTAATAGCTTTGTTTGAAGTAAAAACACAAGACAGAAGGGTTTGTGTTACAGGCAAAATGTTCTGCTGGGGTAAAAGCCATCAACAGCCTGGAGGGAGAGGAAGCCGTAGTCGTAACAAATGTGAGGGGAGGGCAATGGTGAGGTCAGTGAGTATAGCCTGAGGTACGAGATACAGGTGAAAAGCTCCAGGCCAAATGTTAGCTAGTAATGGAAGCTAGTTCGTGAGCTGCCGAGGAAAAGGCAATATTGACCCGAAGGCTCATTCATATAAAAAGACTCTCTGTTTTGACTCTATTCCATTATTATCTCATGAACCAGCAGCAGCTCTGGCAGAGTATGTGTTTTTCAGTTTTTCAGTGATTTGACACAGTTAATGAATGTAGAGTGGTCTTTGAATGATTGGTATGTAGTAGGAAAGTTTGACTTTTTAAATTAAGGACTATTTTTACTAAGCCACTGCACAGATTTTTACTAATCAGCTGTCCAATCATGAAACAACCCAATTTAAATACCCTCCAAGACACATTTAAGACAGATCACCTGAAGGCTTGAGATGCAGGCCTGTGTAAGTTACACTAAAAATAATATTTAGGCCTAATTTTTTAAGATTTATGTGTTTAAAATGCATATAAAATTTCCATTCATTTAACTGTTTGCATCTATTTGATTTTATTTCAATATATTACTATATATACAGTATATACTATTAAATATTATACACATTTGTAATTAAAAACATGAACGTATTGAGCAAGCAATATTGATACATGTCAGATTAATTCCATTTGGATTTATTATTGTATATATTTTACTATTGGATGTAACTACAGAATTTACTACAGAAATTTTACCTGTTTCATTTATATAACTATAAGTGTTTTAGATTATTTAGGTTAAAAATATAAAGTTTATGTTATATTATATATTATTTTGAGTGATGAGTGTAAAAGCTGCAGTTCTTCAAGCAACATGTAAACTTTATTTGAAACTATCAAAATGTAACTCAGAACTTTTATCAAGGATAGAATTGCTTTATTCATTTTCACAGTAATTTTATGGTAAGTTATTTTGTCGTCTTTTTCTGTCATTGTTTATCAATTAAAATAATTGAAAGTAGCCTTCATCTGTAAAGATCCTACTGGGAGTTCTTGTGCATATGTATTGTGTCTTATCTTGCTGTGCTAACTGATTCAAAAGTGCTGTAGCAAACAGTGTTGGGCTCGAAAAAAAAATTATTTATTACTTACTAGTTACTCCTTTCAAAGGTAATTTTGTAACTTATGGTAACTCTATTTTGATGTCCACATTAGACATTCTACTAACAGTGAGTTACTTTATGAACTAGCAGTCATTAGAGTTGTGACGCAGACTCATCAGACTGAGGATCCATATGCAAGCCGTTTATTAATCAAAGTAGTACAGGCAGAGATCAAACACCTAGAAACAGATATATGAGGGCAAGGCAAAGACAGTAGGGTATCAGGCAGAAGGTCAGGGTATCAGGCAATAATCAAACAACGGAAGTCCAGGCGTGGGTCAGGGCAACACGCAAGAATCAGAGTAGAAAAGCAGTCCAAGTAATAACCAGATAAACAGTCCAATAATCCGCTAGGGTAAACACTCGGTGATGTCTGTTAGAACAAAACTTTGCGACTTGTAGCGATCTCCGTGCCGCTTAAATAGAGCTAAAAACAAGCGACACCTGGTGCGGAAATCAAGCGGTACCACAGGTCAAATGGGTCCGGGTAGGAACTCAATATTCCGGCGAAGGTTCCCGCTGATGACGGTCGGAGAGAGCCACGGAGGTCTGTGTTGTGACAGACTGATTCTGGTGACAGTAGGTGCGTAGGAATCTGCCGAGCTCATGGTTAAGTCTTTCAGCCTGTCCATTGGACTGCGGATGGTACCCAGATGTGAGGCTGATATTGATATTCATCTGCTTACAGAAGGAATCCCAGAGGCGCGAGGTGAATTGAGGTCCTCTATCGGAAACGATGTCCTCTGGGATACCATAAAAGCGAAAGACCTGATCCATAATGATCTCTGCGGTTTCCCACGCTGTTGGCAGTTTAGTGAGGGGAATGAGATGACACGCCTTTGAAAAACAATCAATGATGGTGAGTATTGTGGTGTAGTTGTTGGATGCCGGTAGGTTGGTAATAAATATAAATCCATAAATCCTATAAAATCCTATAAATCCATGGCAAGATGAGACCAGGGTCGTTGAGGTATAGGCAGCGGCTGAAGCAGACCAGCGGGTTTTCGACGTGAAACTTTGGTAATCTGGCAGGTTTGGCATTGTTGGACAAACTTGATGAAATCAGAGGAAAGTGTCGGCCACCAGTACCGGTTGGTTACCAATTCCTTGGTGGCCAGGATTCCTGGGTGCCCGGAGCTTGGGGTATCATGGACGAGGTGCATGACCCTTGTGCGCAGGGCTTCTGGGACATATTCCTTGCCTTGGGGACAGTCTGGTGGAGATGGGTCTAAACTCTGTGCCTTCGCGATCTCTGGCATTATGTCCCGATGGATGGGTGCGACCACTAGGGTTGGAGGTATAATAAATTCAGGGTCTGCGGGCTGGGCTTGGACTTCGAACTGGCGGGACAGTGCATCGGCCTTGAAGGGACCTGGACGGTAGGTAATCTTAAAATCAAAACGGGTAAAGAATAGCGCCCACCTGGCCTGTCTGGAGTTGAGTCTTTTGGCGGACTGAATGTACTCAAGGTTCCAATGCACATTTCATGGCCAATAGCTCCTTGTCTCCTACATTATAGTTTTGTTCGGCCGAGGTCAGTTTCCGCGAGTAGAAGGCACAAGGGAAAAGTTTGGAAGGATTGCCGTGTCGCTGTGAAAGAATGGCTCCCACTCCAGTATTAGAAGCGTCCACTTCCACAATAAATTCCAGTTCAGGATCCGGGTGTCGAAGGATAGGAGCTGAGGTGAATAATTTCTTCAGATCCTGGAAAGCCTGATCCCTCACCGGCGTCCAGCGAAGGATATTGGGCCCCTTGCGAGTCATGGTGGTGAGAGGTCCTGCCACTTGATTAAAGTTTCTGATAAAACGTCGATAAAAATTAACAAAGCCGAGGAAACGCTGAAGATCTTTTATAGTCTTGGGCTTGGGCCAGTTGAGCACAGCATTCACCTTCTGCTCGTCCATCGTCACTCCCTCAGCACTGATGATGTAGCCAAGGAAGGAAATGCGCGTTTGGTGGAATTCACACTTTGGTAGTTTAGCATACAGCTGGTGCTGGACAAGGCGTTTCAGGACTGCTCTGACATGTTGTACATGGGAACTGAAATTCTCAGAATAAATCAGGATGTCGTCAATGTAAATTATGACTTGACGGTTCAACATATCTCTGAAGACATCATTAATGAGAGCCTGGAAAATGGAGGGACTATTAGCAAGGCCAAAGGGCATGACCCGATACTCGTAGTGCCCGGTCGTGGTCGAGAAGGCGGTTTTCCATTCATCTCCCTCCTTGATACGAATCAGGTTGTATGCACTCCTGAGATCCAACTTGGTAAAGTACTTGGCCTTTCGAAGCTGTTCCAATGCCGAGGGGACTAGAGGCAGTGGGTAGCGGTATTTAACAGTGATGTCATTAAGTCCCCGGTAGTCTATGCAGGGACGCAGACTGCCATCTTTCTTTTTCACGAAGAAAAACCCCGCAGAGGCTGGAGAGATGGATGGGCGGATAAATCCCTTGGCCAACTCCTCCTGGATGTAATTCTGCATGCTTGTGGTTTCTGGTTGTGACAGGGGGAAGATGCGTCCTTTGGGAGGCACCGCACCGGGTAGCAAGTCGATGGCGCAGTCGGTGGCCCTGTGTGGTGGTAACTTGGTAGCCTTCTCCTTGCTGAAGGCCTCCCTCAGATCGTGATACTGTGGAGGTAGGTGCTCGTGAGGTTCCCTCTCCGGGTGGTGCTCGGGTGTGGGTGGAGTCGATTTCGACAGGACTTTAAGACAGTGGTTGTGGCAGTGATCGGACCAGCTGAGGATGTCTCTCTCAACCCAGGAGATGTTTGGGTTGTGTTGCTCCAGCCAGGGGATGCCGAGGATCACTGGGTGCTCGGGTGAGACAATGGTGAAGAAACGGATTGTTTCACTGTGAAGGGGTCCTATGTGCAGTGTGAGATCCTCGGTAACAGAAGTAACGAGTCCGGAGCCAAGGGGTCGACCATCTAGCGCTGCCACAGCCACACGTGAACCACATGGAAAAAGGGAGAAATTACAATGCTTAGCAAAGTTCTCATCAATGAAGTTCCCCTCTGCCCCTGAGTCTATGAGGGCTGTGGTATCAGACTCCTCTTGCTTACTTGACAATGTTACTGATATTGTAAGTGAGTTACTGGACGGGAAAAAACTCACCCGAGAGGTATCCTGGCGTGGTGGCCGTGACGGACAGTTGGCACGGACATGATCAGGAAGTCCGCAGTAGAGGCAGAGATTGTCACGATAGCGCCGATTCCGCTCCTCATCAGTCAGGTGCGTCCTTCCAATTTGCATGGGCTCCGGTGCGTTGGTGTAAGTGAGCGCTGGGAGACGGCGAGAAGGTTGGGGTGTACGCCCTCCACGGCGCGAGCGCATCAGGTAATCCACATGTATAGCAAGCTCCATGAACTGTTCATACGTCTTACCCTCGTCTCTGCATGACAGCTCGGATTGCAACTCGTGACACAGCCCCTTGTAATACATGGCCTTCAATGGTTCTGGTGGCCAGCCGGTTTGAGCAGCTAGGGTGCGGAACTGGAGGGTATATTCAGCCGCCGTGTTGGAACCCTGTTTTAGCGACAGTATTTCCTGGCTAGGATTCTTTCCTCCTGAGGCGTGGTCGAATACCTCGCGAAACTGACGGATAAAGGCAGCATAGCTGGGAAAAGCCATCATCTGTCCCTCCCAGAGAGCGGTTGCCCAATCCAGTGCTCTGCCAACCAACAATGAACAGATTACCTTTACCTTTACACTTCCCACACATTTTGGGTAGGGGTACAGTAGGTTTAAGAGTAAGGATTGGGATAAGTTTATATTTTTGGACAGTAATGTTGATCCAGGATCATCATTAGATCTTACTTGGCAAAATCATGGTGATCGTGTTTCATTACAGCTCTCTTTGATTGAATCAGCTTTTTTGAATGTTTAGTTGAATAAATAGTTTAATATCTCACTCAAAGACAGTCTCTTGCCGCCACCTTTTGGTGCAGCAATGAAACTGCATTGACTGACAACCTGTCTAGAATGTGCAGGTGAAATATCAACAGAAAAAGCTGTCCAGTCAGATTTGAGGATCAGAACTAAGTGTTATGTATATGTAGGCTAACAATAGAATCCCAATCTTATTTTCAGTCTCAGGCAAAGGCTTTGGGGGCTGCCAAATAGGTGCAGACTTGGGGTGATTAGAAGCAGCAGCAGAACTGGAGTGATTGGGCAGGAAGTGTGGCATAGCCTAGGACGAATTCTGTGCCTCAATGAAGCGCACAGCAAAGCCTCCAACTGCTGGCCCAAAAAGACCGCTGAGGGAAAAAAGCACATCCAGGAATGGGACCTTCTCAGTGTCCTTATTCTCAGTCAAGTTGAGCCACAAGTGGCGCTAAATATTAGCAAATATATTTAGTAGACTTTGTTGGCAGTTTTAGGCAGTTTGTTGAACTTTTTTTGGTGAAAAACAGAGAGCATCCTAAATAAATAAAATATTAAATTCTACATGTTTGTGATATTACTGACCAATAGAGAACATTTAGAGCTTAACAGTTAAAACTGACAGAATGAGTTTAACACAGTGATGATGAGCTCACATTGAGCACACAGTGAGTGTGCAGTGACCACACACTGACCATAGTTAAAGCACAGTGAGTGTGCACTGACCACACGTTGTGATCACAGTTTGAGTGCACATTGAGTGTGCTGTGACCTCACATTGTAAACATAATATGAGCACAGAGCGAGTGTGATGTGTACTTTTAGCTCACTGTGACCCACACATTGTGACCACATCATGAGTATCATGTGAGCTCATGGTGACATTACTGTGAGATTAAATTATTGACTGGGATGCTACAGTATTTTTAACTTCATTTCATCATCTGAATATCAACATATGTGAGATTTAGTAAGTCAAAACAGTTCTGAGGTTAACTCATTTATTTTTTTTGTGTGTAAACAAATTCATGTTTTTAGATTTGTGAAGCAAATGATGATGATGATAATTGCTATTATTATTTGGAAGTAAAAATATGCAATATACCTTGCTTATATTTATTTTCCTGAACTGAACATTTGTTTGTGCACTGTGGACACTGCATCTAAATATGTTACAATCATAATTTCCCTTTACAGATCAGAATCACATATCAGGCCTGTTGTCCAATATTACCATGAGGTTGTCAGGACAACCAGTGTGATTCTGATTCCAAGCAGCTAAGACAAGACACCACCTTAAGACAGCAGCTGCTACATCCATCAGCCAATCAAAGGTGAGCAAGAAGGAAAAGAATGACATCATACACAAATTAGGAAAAGCTGCAGTAGGACTTTGTTTTGTATAACTGCCCGCAGATTAATTGTGGCTAGACTGGGCTGACGGTATAGCTGATCATGGTATAAATGGATGTTTACACACAAAGGTTCCAATTTTATTACATTTTATTTTATTAATCCTTATTGTTTTACTGAAAACTTTAAAGTGACGTTATCAGATGCAGATGCCATGTTTTTGATAAATTGCATGTAATGCCACAATTATACGTCATGATTTTTACATGGTACCCCATCATTGTGGTGCTAAATAAAAACAAAACAAAACAAAAAATAGCTAACTAACTAACAAACTAAATAAGCAAGTTAGTGACAAGCAAATGTCTACCTAACAAACTAAAAACAACAGCAATGTGCTTTACTCTGAATAAAACAGGGTGGAAAAAACCCTACCTTGCCTCCACCAGTCTGTGAAACAACAGATCCAGTTTTTCTGGCTGCCTCCCTCCCCCTCTCTCCTGGCAGCTGCCTTTATTAACATGCAGCCCCTTGGCCAATAAGGCTGCAAGGACTTTGTGACATCATGGGCTAGGGAACAGTAGGCAGGCAGTGAAGCACACAGGCTGTCGACTAGCCAGTGAGTTCTAGTCTGGGGGTCAGGGAACTGGTCTGAGCACAGAATGAATTAGAAATGCTTTGATAGATTTTTTTGATAGATTAGATTTTAGAAATGCTTTGGAGGATGTACAAAGAAAACACATGGAGGCTTTAAGGGATATAACCAGGGAATGTCGAGACATGTTTCAGGTGAGTTGTTTTAAGAAGGGCTCCTTTTCTGTCTGCGATGCTCCGAATACAGGATGAGAGAGAGAGAGAGAGAGAGAGAGAGAGAGAGAGAGAAAGAGAGGGAGGGAGGATGGAGAGGGGGAGAGGGGTAACGTTAGTGTTCTTGCATGGCTCTCAGCATTCAGATGTTTTGAGGTGGAGAGGAAAAGATGATGGAGGAAAAAGAGAAACATCTAATGCATTGTGTCAAAGAGATGCAGATGCAATTCCCAATGATTCCCAATTAACACTGTGGGTGTGTAATCACAATAGCAGAAAATTTGGAAACAAAAAACAAAAAAGCACTGCTTTTTTATTTGCCTGTGAGCATAATTTCTCTCAATGTGGATGCGACCATTACGACCATCTTTGTTCCATCAATAATACAGTCAGATAGATGGGATGGATGGTTCAGCAGACAGACTGATGTCACTGGTGGTGGGATATGGCCTTTTGTTAAACTCTGCGTCTGTATTTTGGTCTTTTATATAGAACTTCAGAATTATTGATTTTTTACCTCTGCCAAGCCTGCGCAGATGCACAAGAGGCCACACACATACTAGGGCTAGCCAGTATCCCTCTTTTATACAAGTATTTTTAGATACAGTATCAGAAGTAAAGAGCAAGGACGACGGAATCAGATCGAAATCGACAGTCAGAGAAGGAGGGATTTTTCATTTTATTTCTTGCCTGTGTCCTGTTGAATAAATGTGCAATGTGTGAGGGTGTGTGAGACCTTGCAGCTAAATTTTGGACTATAGTAATAAGAAAAAATTTTATTTTGTTATGGTTGTTAACTGATATGATGGCAGGTAACCTATATGTTTTTGTAACATATACTGTATATATACAGTATACCGGAAACGTCATACTGACAATGTACGTTTCGATGTGTGTGGAGGTTTCTCTCTGTCTACATCAGGGGTGTCAAACTTAGTTCCTGGGGGGCCAGACCCCTGGGGCCTGTACCATGAAGCCGGATTAGCTGGCTAGCCAGGTAAGTTTAAGTTTAGCTTGCACCAATTCTGGGTTTTAGGTACCATGAAATTGGTTTGGCTTTTAGTAGTGTTCATCGCCATAGTAACTTATGCTACACTGCTAACCTGCTCTGGGGCAGGTTATGTTCTGGGTTAGAGATCTCAAAACGAAATTTGACCAATCAGCTTCCAGCAAGGTGACACATGTCTGATGCAATAAAGGCACTCCTCCAGCTTCTCTTACTCCAAATTAAATGACCCTACATAGTAAAACATTATTTGAAGATAAAATCATGAGATTTTTTTTTTTACTATTATTATTTTTATATATTACTTTATAATTTATATAATTATTATCTCCTTAATCTATTATACAAGCCAGTTTAGTTTAACAGTAATTAGGCTTTTAAATTAATATAAACATAGATAATATGCAGTATAAATAAGTAAACATGACTATCAAAGAATATCAAAATCTACTGCGGGTGTTTCACTGTAGACTTCCGATGCCAATTTGGTAAGGTTAGACAATGCCCAACCCTATTAACAAAAAAATCTGACTAAAGTAATAAACCTGAGACAATGATCAATGAGTAACAATAATATTCACAATAACATATTGGTCTACTGAATAATTAAGTAAATATAATTTATTGACTTTGAGAAACCTCATCGCTTGATTGGCTACTGTCATGTGTAACAGACGACAACATTTTTGTCCTGTGTCAGCTTCCTTAGCTTTTGTATGCATTTCGAAAGGGCGGGGTGAACTGGGAACTTAGCCGTTTGTTGAAATTCGAATCCTAACCGCTAGATGCCGCCAAAAATTACACACTGCACCTTTAAGAAATGGTGGTTGTTTATTCATTTTCAGGTACAGTAGATAGTTTGAAATAATAATTTGTTTAACAGTGGAAATAAAGTATCATCATTATTAAAATTTTATTCACACAAATTTTCGACTTTATAAAATTATTCTCTGAAATCTTGGTGATAATTGTAGTAGCTCCTAACCCTAACCCTTTTTTTTTTTACTTGGATTTTTTATCACCATACTCCCTAAACCTAAAAAAAACTAATCTCATGTAAATGCAGGAATTGGGATTAAAATCACAAGACATTTTCCCCAATTTTCTGTCCCCTACACTTCTTAAAGGAGTCATACAAAGCCAATTTTCCTCAAGCTAATATGATTCTTTAGGGTCTTAATGAAAGGTTTGTAATATAGTTTTTTAAAACTTCTCAAAGATAGTTTAAAAACACTAATTTTACCCTGTCAAAAACAGCTCTTTAGAAATCACTCTGTTCTGTGTACTTCCCCTTTAAATCTTCATGACCCTGCTGCCCCTGCCCCTTTTTTCCGAGGCACTCTTGGAGGATCTTTTTTTAACTGTATTCATAGTGAAACTTGCTAATTAGCACATTATTAAGAAATGCAATTTACAAAGATTCATCACAAGACTTTACACTGACTGCTTCTGTAGGCAAGGCTGGATCATGAATGATTCGCGCAAATAAACACATTGCGGTTGATCAAGGGTGCATTTCCTTCAGAACCAAACGTAACATTAATCCTCTGCATCCTCAGTCACTCAAATGTCGGGGGTAAATGACTACTGCTATGTTCATTTATACATTCAACAACAAAACACATCAATCGCACAGGCGTCTTGCATGTCTATGCATCTCGGTCTGATGACGGCTTACTCATGGCTGGTCTGAGGTAAGACACATGTTGAGCCTGTGTGACACACTGCTGTGAATCAACTATTGTGGGAGTGGCCTCTGTCGGTGTGACGCAGGGCAACTCATTTTTATTAAATTACTGGTGGATCTTTATCATTGTAGGGTTGTTGTGTACACACCCTTCCAACACACATTTCAGTCCAAACAGCTTGTTACTGTAAATGTGGCACCGGATGACCCCAAAAGTTACACCCTTGTGTAACACACTCACACAGGTGCATCTAAAAACTAAAATATAGCAGAATTAAAATACTAAAATATAGTAAGCATTTCAAAAAGGTGAAACTTTCATATATTCTATATTAACTAGGCCTACAAAAATCCAGTATCTCAAAATTTTTAAATACTTCCAAAGACCATAAATAAAAATATTTCCAAAAGAATTTGCAAAAAAAGTCAAGTTCTTTAAAGTATCTTCATTTATGCACTCAATAATTGGTCATGGCACCTTTAGTACAAGCTCCAGCATCAGTGAGCATGATTGCAATCAGCCTGTGGCACTGCTGAGGCAGTATTGAGCCTTTAGCTCGTCTGTTTTGTTGGATCGACTTTTTCTCTTGAAAATATCCTATGGACTTCATATGGGGTTAAAGTCTTTTAGCGTGTGGATACCACATTCAGTCCTTTACTAATATAGGGAATTAATGATGGGGACATGAGCAGATAATCAATCCTTGAAAAACTCTTTTGACAGGCTGAGAAGAATGTATAATCCCTAGCACCGTCATTTTGTAAACGCCAAACATCACATATATTGGAATGTCGCAAAAACTAATTAAAACATCCAGAAATTACTGAATCGGATTTAGAGACATTTGATCTATCTATCTGGGGATCCAACACCGCATTAAGGTCGCCCCCTAACACCACCTGACAATCTTCTAGACTCACCACTAAACGTAGTAATTCTTGAAAAAAAGAGGGGGTCACCCTCGGTGGGTGCATATTAGTGATGCTCCGATTGATCGGCCACCGATTATGATCGGCCG
>JAUCMU010000104.1:13169617-13183835 GCA_032275025.1 Enteromius treurensis
CACAGCTGTTGCTAGTTTGGTTCAATCATTCAATCAGTGCCACCTGTATATAAACCAGTCTGTTTGTCTGTCTAGCATGGATCATTGTCGATGTATGTCTCAGTGTATGCCGTCAACCCAAGTCGTATTCATTCTTGTTCCAGTTTTCTTTGTATTCTGCCTGTTAGACCTGTTGCCGATTTCCTGCCTGTCTCCTGGATATTCTCGTTGTCTCTTCCCCAGGACTGATTCATGATATTGATCTTTGCTTTGTATACGTTTCTGCCTCTGGATATGCCTCCACTGATTCTGTTTGCCGGTGTTTTAATTTTGTCCTGACCCTGAGCCTAAATAAACTTGTTTGCACATGAACCCCTTTGTGACAGTCATTTTGTGTACATTATATATGTGTGTTTAATGTGTATATTTATTATTTATACACACACACACACACACATTTAAGAAAAATGTTTCTATATTAAATATATTTATTTGTATTAAAAAATGTAAACAAATCTAAAAATATACATGTAAATATTTTCTAAATACAGTGTGTGTCTTTATATATGCACATAGATATACACAGTAAGCACACATATATTATGTTCACAAAAACGATTATTTTGGATGTGATTAATTGCAATGAATCGTTGCCCATTACTACTTTTTTACCAGACAAAAAAATCAGTCGTCATTTGCTCTTTAGGCTCTCTCACTCAGAAGACTTCTAAAGCCAAATGATTCATTGTAGATTGTTCATATGCAAATAGAATTAGTATGACCCCGAGCAATACTTAATTTAATCTCAGCCCATACCTAGTTTTTCAACCTCATTTCTGATTATTTCTTTTCTCTGTTTCTCTCTTTCCCCATTAGTGTTAAAGTGGCTTGCCATCTTAATGCTACAGGAAGAGTCTTATTCAGTCCGCTATTTCCATAATGCCGGTTAAACAGTCTCCAGTGGCGGCCCCTGACCTCTAAACTCCAGCGGTGCTCACCTGTTTGAGAGTCTGTCTCCATTCAGTAGCCTCCACCTGACCTTGCACACAGCGATGCATATTTATGGATAAGAGAAGGTAAGATTCTAAAGCGCATGTAAGAAATAAGTGCTCAGCATGTTTGTGTGGAGAGAATTTTTGGGCAGCTTTAGAAACACTTTAGAACACATTTTTTGGTTCTACGGTACGTTATGATTTCAGTGGGAGTGGAGGCACTCAATTATTTCAAAGCTGTTTTAGTTTTGGAGTAAAAGAACAGAAGCTCTTTGGCAAACAAACTCATTATAACAGTCATGCATGTAGAAAATTTAGACAGTGAAAACATTACGAAATGGTTATATGGTTATATATATCATTTTTAAAAGAATCCTTGAGAGCATGTTGATTCTAATTCAGTATATTTTCCCAGTCTTCTAATAATCTTTGCCCTTGGTATAAAAGCTCTGCATTAAAAATGTAAAAAAAATGACTTTTTCTTGGATGTGGAACAAAGAGGCAACCTGTCCTTGAGCCTGTTGGCCTCTAGCTCGTAATATGTCTTTTTTGTTGTTGTTGTTTCATCTGTGATCTGAGTCTGATCTTTATCTAATATGATCAAATTTGCAAATCAAATGCTTAATACTCCTACACTATACAACATTTTTAAGACAAAAATTAACCAAGTAAGCTTATAAGTATCTAAATCTTTCTACAGCAGTGATTTGTATGTTAGTTTCAGTCATCTTATGTTAAAAATGCTCTTAATTAAAAAATGTATTAATAATATATTATTTGTGAATTGTTCTGAACACCCCAAATTATTATTATTAATCATCATTATTTTGTTGTAAAATATCTCTGAAAATTAAAATAATAAACACACACACACTGGTATACACTCAGATAAGAGTAACATTTGTAATAAAGGGATATTTTAACTGAAATGTAATTTTGTACTAAGACTATAATTGTTGTACAGTAATTGTGGTTTAATTTTGCTATAAATCCTTTAATAGGCTGTTTAATGTCAGTTCTATTGTGACAACATGCCCCACAATTTTCCCCTTGGCAGTAACAACAGAAATATTTAATATCTTTGTTTGTCTTTTTATGGTATGCACTACCACTTTCAACACGCAGTCTTTAAAGTATTAGTAGACTGTCTCTGAGAGTTAGTACACATGTAGTTGGCACAAGAATTTGTTGACATGTAGTATGCGTGTAGTCACAATATTGTTAGTAGAATGTCTAAAGTGGACTATCAAAATAAAGTGTAACCATATTCACTTTTGCAAAACGTGTGGCGACTAGCCTTGGCGACACTCTTGTGCAGCATGAATAAAAGCATACTTGATTCTCACACTCCAACAAGTGTTGCAGGGCCTTCCGTGTGGGGAATATTCTGATTGAAGAGATCCTTCACTCCAGATCTTCGTCGTCATGACAGCGCTGTCCCATTCCAATTGGATTATTCCCCTCTGTGCCCAGCAAGTGGAATGAGTGCGGGTATGCCTTACCACTGATTGGCGCTTTGCTGTGAGTGTGTGTTGGCATGGGTGTCATGGTTTTAAGTCCACCTGAGCCTCTTTTCTTGTAGTGTCTGAATTGGAGGGTTCATGCTATCTGCGCCATCTCATTCTGAACAATGCATTGCACAACACCTGAGAGGACTGATGCGCGATCTCTGAAGGCATAAAAGGGCTTATTTGCTTTCTGCCTAGCTTCATCTCTCCTGTCTCCCTCTCTCTGACTCTTGGCAGAGTCTGTGTGTTTACCATATGCATGAAGGATTGGCCACGCATCTAAAGAGGAAGAGGGAAGATAAACAAAGTCTTTGGGTCCTCAGCCTCTGGAGAAGCGAGAAACAAAAGCACACCAACATCATCCAAAAACACCAGCAAATTAATTAAGGATTTCATACTTCCGAAATGTTCCATTGAATCATTTTTGGGAGGTGTGGGCAACCTTTTCAAATTGTCAACAGCAGACAGACAGTTTTTATGTTTAGACAAGACAATGGTAGGGTGACCGTTGAGTGTGCCTGCACTGTCAAAAAGCTTACTGCAGCATCAGGGGGGACGTCCAGCAATGTGCCAACTGGGATAATGGTGTGTTGGGTCATCCATACAGACCCTTCCAATATGCAAATAGTGGATACATGTCAGTTGGCTACTTGTTAGTTGGAATTACAGCTATTGAGCTACAGCAGTGAGCATATAGAGAGGGCATTTCAGGAAGAATACAACATTTTTGGTATTTGTAAGGATAAATTAATTACTGGCAAATATCACTTGGGCAAAATGCTGTTCTGTTTATCAGTAGTATGGTGCTGCAGGAAATCACAGATGTTTGTGGACCAATTGCAAGATATTGGTTTTTGCCCACCTGGGGCCTGTTCCATAAAACAAGTTTACCAAATAAGTCAGGCTTATTTCAGTTAGTCCCACTTATTTTGTAACAAATCTACTGACAATAAACCTGACTCACCAAAATAAGCCTGGCTTGTACTCTAATCTTGTTTTATGGAACAGGCCCCATAAGCATAAATATACTTTGGTGAACTTTTTACAAAGACACAAATTTTATACCAACATGTACATATAACGAATAGGTTACTTTTATTACCCAGGTTCCCTGGGACACGGGAACGAGTATTGCGTCTGCAATGGAAAAAAACTTGGGCGTGTGACGGCCAAACACAGTGGGTTAGAATTTACAAAATATTCAAAAGGCTTGTGAGCCTGAGCTTGGGGATTGAGCGTTTTGACGGTCAAATACAACGAGCTAATAAACTCACACTTTAAAGGTTTGAGAGCCTGAGCTTGCGGTTTGGGCGTGCGACGGCCAAACACAGCAAGCTAGTAAATTACATAAATAAAGGCTTGTGAGCATGAGCTCGCGGTTTGAGCATGTGACTGCCAAACACAGCGACCTAATAAATTTACAAATATAAGGCTCGTGAGCGTGGGCTCGTGGCTTGAGCGAGTTGAATGGGCTTTTTTACTCCTATGGGGCAGTCCTGGCCCAGAGATAGCAAAATAGCGTCCACAACCCACTTAGAAAGTCTTTGCTTCGAGACCGGTAGCTGAAGCAGATAGACAGCTGGTCAGACCGTGTAAAGGCGGCCGACCGCTCAATGTAGGCTCTTAATGCCCTGACAAGGCAAAGAGAATTAAAGTCATGACTCCCATTCGGGTGAGGGCGAGAGGGCCTGAGCCGTCTAGATCCTCTTAGAAAACGGATAATAAGGATATCCTAGCCCACAGTCTGGCCTGCTATAAGGTCGTGGTGTGCTTCTATGTGGATGGGGAGCGTCCCCTCTCCAGCAGGTGTTGTAGAAAAGACAGTATCAAAGATACCTGGCATGACAAGGGTTTTTCGTTTTGCTTTGCGCACCACCTCGAAAATACTGACCATTTCACAGCATACGTGTGCCTTGTAGACGGGGCTCTAGCGTGAGATATGGTGTTTAGTACGTGCTCGGGCAGGCAAACAGGCTGCCAAACATGTAGGGCCCACAGGATGGGCTGTGGGTACCAGATTGAGCCCTCTGCCTGAGAGAGGAGGTTCCGTCTTAGGGGGATGGCCACGTGGCTGCCGTCAGCATCGTGTGCAGGTCTGCAATCCACGGCTGGTTTCATCAGAGGGGGGCGACCACGAGGACTTTGTGACCTTATGCCCTGATTCCGCTGATAACTTTAGGAATCAGCACGATCGGGGGAAAGCATAGAGGGGGAGGCTGGGCCAGTTCTGGGCCAGTGCATCCATTTCCCTCGTGAAATAAGCTGAGCAGCGAGTGTTGCTGTCTGAAGCGAAAAATCCACTTCCGCCTTGCCGAACGTCTTCCAGATTAACTGGGTAGTTCATCGGGGAAGAGTCAATTCCTGTGGATGGACTGCTTTCCGCGACAGCATGCCCGTGCCCTGGTTCAGTTTGGCGGGAATTTGAGTTGCTGTGCAGATTGTGCTGGTCCCATCTGAGGCCCATCTAAGTGGCCGTGCAGACAATCTGAACAGACGCTTCGATGACAGACTTCCCTGATAATTTATGTATGACACCACAGTCACACTGTCTGAATGAATCAGGATGTGACTGTCCCTCAGTTGCGGTAGGAAAACGTGACAAGCGTGCTATACTGCTAACATTTCCAGCAGTTGATGTGCAAGCTGCTGTCTGCATCTGACCGCAGGCCTGAGGCCGGCGAGCCCTTGTGCAGCGCGCCCCATCTCTTCTTAGAGGCGTCAGTCACAATCACTTTCCTTCTGCCCAGCCGATCTGGAGGGGAACACCTCTCTGCAGCCACTGGGTGCCTTTCCATAAGCGGAGAGCTGCAATGCATTGTTCTTTTTGTTGTTGTTTGACCTTGCCTGCCGACCACAAATAAATGCTCCATATGGATCCGCATGCCTCCGCCTCAGTTATTACAGAAGACTTCGCCGCAACAGGACCCAACAACTTTCTTGGTGGACTCTGGTTAGTGTAGGATCCTACCAAGCAACTAGTTTGTCTCAAGCAAGGTAGACTATCAGTTGAGAAATATGTCATCCAGCTATGTTACCGGGTACCATGGATGACGTCATGCTGAAAGACTTGTTTTGTTGGGGACTTAATGAACCAGTACGAGTATGTTTGAATGCATTCTCATAGACTTTTTAGAATTTGCCCTGGTGATGGCTGGGTCTAATTTCAAAGTGGGCATCACGGATGATGAGGAAAAGTACACTTCCCAGGTGCAAGAGGTAGTCACATGACGCCACCCCTCCAAAGACGCTGCTCCCGAACCACGGCACAGAATGATCCCCATTTACATTAACATTTTGCATTTAGCAGATGCTTTTACCCAAAGCGACTTACAGGTGGGGAAAACATCAAGCAGTTAGTCCTAAAGAGGCAAAAACAACTTAGTAAGTGCTCATAATACCATATAACAGGCAATGTTCAAATAAGTATAAGCTAGAAGGAAAGAAAGAGTAGGGTTAAGATTTTTTATTGACATTATTTAATGATGTCAAATAGTGTTGAAAGAGATGGGTTTTCATCAGTCGTTTGTGCCTCTTTGTGATGGTACAATGAGGCGTCGCTCACTGGCGGATCTGGAGTTCTGGAGGGAGTGTAGATTGGTAGCAGTGATTGGAGGAAAGCGGGTGCAGAGCCTGTGGTTGTTCCATATGCAAGCATCAGTGTCTTGAATTTGATGCGAGCTTCAGTTGGGAGCCAGTGCAGGAAGATGAAGAGAGGTGTGACATGGGCCCAACACTCAAGATGGCAGCCAGGCCTCGACCAGAGTCAGCGTGCAAGATGGCCTCCATACCTCAGCCAGAGTCAGTGCTCAAGATGGCCGCCAACCCCAGAGTCACAGTCCAAGGCCAAGATGACCACTGCTTTAGAGCCCCGCTACACAAGACGGCTGCTTTGGAGGGCATTCCTGTCACCTGTCCAGCCCTGGAGGGCCTCACTGACTCCTGCTCCACCCTGGCCTCCCTGTGAATCTGAAACAGGTACTGTCCCGAGGCCAAAACCTCTGTGTTACCTGTTCCAGTTTGGTCGAATGCTGCCCTAGAGGGCGTTTTTGCCGTCAGTTTTACCCAGGAGGTGGTCTCTGTCGTCTTTTCCATCCTTTAGGGCGTCTCTAGCACCTGTTCCGTCACCATCAGCTGCTCCGTCCTGGAGGGCATCATTGTCACCTGTTCCGCCCTGGAGGATGTCACTGCCTCCTTTTCTGCCCTGGTGGGCATCACTGTCACCAGGTCAATCCTGCAGGGTGTCTCTGCTAGCCATTTTGCTGCAAGCTTCTCCCTGAAGATCTTCCCATCTGCATGCTCCACCCTGGTTCCCCAAGGAATTTCCAGCATGTACTGGCAAGTTTCCCAATCAATGAATCGCGAAGTCTTGATCCGCAATTGCTATAAATTCTGAACGTTTTTCCCCGTGTTTGTTTTTTCCGTGTTTGACTTTGGACTGTTTATCTGCTTTATGTTTGATTGCTGCCTGCCCTGGTCTTGTGCCCATGTACCTCAACCTTGATTTTGCTCTGTCTCCATTGCTCTGTTTGTTGTTGTTTGACCCTGCCTGCTGACCACGAACAAATGCTGCATATGGATCTTTGTTCTTCAGTGTTTTTGTATGGATGCAATGAGTGAATAATATGATGACTCATTCACTTACTTTCCTGAAAAATCTTTTTTTTTTTTTTTTGAATGAATCATTTGTGTAAATGCTTCAATAATTCCCTTCTATTAGAGAGTCATTTGTTTCATTTATGAATGAATTAGTATTTTTTTGTGAACAAATCAAGTCAAGGACTCAGTGACTCACTCATATAGACAGCCAATATTTCTTTTTCTAGACAGTAAGATGAATGAATGAATGAATGAATTTAAATTATTGCCTTAATAGTGTAACCGAAACACAATTGCAAAAACAATTGGTGTGGACTGATGCACGGACCGCCGCTCTGTGAGCTCTGCTGAACCACATCTTAACATTTTCAATTACAGCAGATCATGGATCCGACATAAAGCCCATCATCTTTAAGCTGTTTCTTGTAATCCTTTTTCCATGCTTTCCCAGTAGATTTTTAGTTTGTTTCACCTTCTCATCCTGCCTTTGGCTCCTGTTCTCCTGTTCTAATCTTCTTTGTTTGTACAGTATGCTATGCTCGCTCTACCCCATGAAAAGACCATTCTATCCACAAACCAGAAACCATGTTTGCTTGATGAAATCTACTTAAATTTACCCAGAAACCTTGCTTTCTTCAACCCCGCAGGTAGTTCTAATCCTCCTAATTCTTTCCTTTTTCTGTCTCTGCATTTCATGTGATTTTTGCCAACAATAACTTGTTCTGGAGGGGTGAATGAGAGCATGGGAAAATTGTGCTAATCTCTTATGTTGTATCAAATAACGAAACTAAGTTTTATTGTACAGGTGGATGTTATTTGCCTAGTTGCGATCCATTTCAGTTCCTAACTTTCGCTATGTCAGAATCTGAACTATATGAGAGTGTCATTTTTCATCTGCCAAATACAGCTTGCTGGTTTTATCCAAGTTCCCTGGAGAGATTTCTCAGTAATTTCCTCCTCTCCATGTCATGTCTTTCCTATTAAGATGTTACTTTTACAAATAGAGTGAAGATGATCTTCTTTGGCAAAGCACTAGAAACATCTATTTTCAAATGTCTGTCAGGAAGTAAATGAGGATGGAGAGAGAAATTATGCGTTTAGAAGTAAGATACATGTGCTCAAACATTTCTAAAATATGACCTGGAACTAAACACTTCAAATCTCATTTCTGCCTCTAATCATGAAGCCATTTTACAGAGCATATTTGCAAATACTATTGTTTCTGCTAATTATAGCTAATGGGAGATATTAGTGTGCATTAGAAAGATCTTTCTGTATACAGTTGTACTGAATCTTAAATGCCTTTCTCAGAGTTTCTTGGGATTTAAATAATTATGTATAAGTAATTATTTGTTTTACCACAGCCCATTACCATTTCCCAGCCTTTAAATGTAAAATTTTAATTTGTTCATCAAAAATGTCTAAGCACCCGAAACTAGCTGAAATAATACAGTAGTGCCTGTTTTTGGCATTCTTTTCCTGTTGGTATGTATTGACCTGGCATTATTAGCAGATTTATTCACTGTTTCAAGAGTGATCCTCCTGACACCAGTCCTTCTTAAATAGTTTAGACCGCAGGAAAGCTTAATGTTAATTTTAGTAGCTCAAATGAGAAGAAAAACATTCCCATACTCAGAATGTAGTGTAGTGGTCAGATTTTTTTTTATTCTGAAAGGTCTAAAAATAAACATACACAGGATATTCCCATGTATACGCAGAATTAGTGATGTTTACAAATTTTTATCTCAAAGGATTTCACTTTTTGGCAGGCTGTCGTAGGCCTGCATTTAGAGCAAATCAAAGGTTAGGATTATGGACTGGATGATAAATCCACACGTGGAAAGTTTATCCAGTGATCAGCCTGGTGGCATTTATCTCCACGTGGACGTGAAACATCCACACAACTCTATGTATATAACCTGTGTCAGAATTCTGAATGTGTGAATTCGTTCACATAGCACACGCAGTGCAACGCATATACCAACGCTCTTTATTATCAGACACGCACACCTAAACCATTGAAAACAATTCCTCGCTGTCAGTATATCCTCTCCATTCCCTCCCCAAGTCCTGCTCTTCTGCACTTTGCTGGGCTTTTTGTTGATAATTCATGTGCAGGCTATAATTTCAGCTCTGCAGGACTACTGTTTTCCTCTCAACGTTATGAGACGCACCGCTATCATACTAGTGCTTGGTTGTTTTCCCAATGAAATCTGAAGCCTGCACATCCTTGCATCACACTAATTCATCATTAAATGTCAAATCCGAAAGCTTAGGGATTTTTTATAGAGAACAATGTGAGGATATAATATGCTGAGAGGATTAAGAAGTTTCTTTACGTTATATAGCCACATAATGCTTTGCCAGCTGTTAGATCAACCTCTACTGTATGAATTTGCACTTTCCTCCTTCAGGAAGAGAGAAAGAGAATCACAGAGAGAAATTTAGGCTTTATCTGTTAAACCAGATTTATTTTGTTGTGCGGCCAATGACACAATTTACGACACTGACAGATTAATGAGAGGCCATCCAGCATTTGGAGGAAGAGGAAAAGGATATCCTTTTTCGGTAGCCAGTCGTTAGTCACCTGGTATCTAATCTACTAAATTGTTTGCGATTTTGGTATTATTAACTGATTTTAAGTGCCGTTCATTCATTTATCAAGCAATGAATGAAAAATAGAGGAATGCAGGAGATATTCAGGACATGTTCCTGTCATGGGCTTACAAGTTTACAGCAGTTCATCATTTTTAGGTCATGCAGTTTGTAAGGTAACGGTTTTCAATTTTTTAATATATTTACATTTTTTGGGTAATTGATTGATTTGTCACAAAGCTGAATTTTCAGCAGCTGTTACAGTTTTAAATGTTATTATATCGTCCAGTAATCATTCTAATATGTGACCCTGAACCACAGAAGTAAGTCACAAACGGTAAGTGCACAGAGAATGTTTATTTACAGCAGCAGAGATCGACAGCAAAGGAGAACAGGGGCAACTGGTAAGTATAACTGATATGGATAGTTTGTCAGAAGGAAATACTGGTTGATAATGGAATCCTTTCTTTGCAGGTTCTATGGAGCGATGGAGGAACACAGAGACGATAGAGACACAGGATCTAGGACAGACAACCACACATCACATGTAACTTAGGATCTAGGAACATAGGAGAAACACAGGAGGAATCCTGGAGCCTGAGAGAAACACAGACACTGAGGAGCACAAAGAGGCAAGCACAGGGTAAGTATAGCAATAAGTTTTACTACTGCAGAGAATGACAATAGTTAGTCCACTTCGGTAGAAACGAGCTCGGACAGTAACTGCTGTGTGGTGTGTGGCTTTATACTGGTATTGATGATGGGAAAGATTAATGACAGGTGGCGATGATCAGTATTCAGGAGAGAGTGAGCATTGTGATTGGCTGGGTGCAGAACCTGGCGTGTCTGTGACAATAAGTTGCACCGGTATATTTGTAGACATAGCCAAAAATACATTGTATGGGTGAAAATTATAAATTGTTTTCCTTTTAACGCCAAAACTCATGAAGTAAACGGTGTGTTCCATGAAGATATTTTGTACTATTTTGTCATATATATCAAAATGTAATTTTTGATTTGTAATATGCATTTCTAAGAACTTAATTTGGACAAATTTAAAGGCGATTTTCTCAATTTGTTTCTCAGACAAATATTGTCCTAACCTAACAAACCATGCATTAAGGTAACGCCTTTTTCAGATTTTAGATGAATAAACCTTAATTTTTATTTATTTTAAATGACTCTTGTGACTGGTTTTGTGGTCCAGGGTCACACAAAATGTTGATTAGGGGCTCAAGTGTTATTATCAGTGTTTAAATTGTTTTCTTTACTATTTTTGCGGAAAAACATGGTACATTTTGCACAGAACATTTAAACAACTTATATAGTGGTACTTTATTATTAATTAAATGCATTCTTTCTAAATAAAAACATTAATTTCTTGATGTATTATTTTTCATTACAGTGCCAGTAATGAATGGTGAACATTTTTACTTTTATTTGACATTTTTCCAACCTCATATTCATTTTATTTTATATATAATATATTATAATTTCATTAAAATATAAAGGTCATATCAATTTTAAATGGTGAAATGGAATAGAGGCTGATCCAGTAACAATGAGTATATGTTAAAAATAGTGTAGCGAGGATGAAGGGAGAGGGTCATGGAAGGTGGGCGAAATGGAGTATCAGGAGAGAAACACACATTCACATTGTTTTTCTGTGCAAACAGTTTTCTGTATGTATGCAGTGGAGCATAGGTGTTCAGTGGAGCATGAGTAGTAAAATAAATCATTCTGCTATGATGTGGCATTTATTTGTAGATAAGTCTGATGGTTGTCGCCAATGACAGAAAGGTAATCAGCTACTTGGTGATACAAAGAGACAGCACTGAAGCTCCCTGGGATATATCCTGGAGGATTTAAGAAATACATTTCATGTAAAAATCCAAAGTAAATAAATTCTTGTGGCTAGCATCAATAAATACTTACAGGTCCCTCCCCATATCCATGGTTACTGTCTCTTTTATTTCCTAGAATGTACAGTAATACAGTACTGCAGTGATGATATATATATGTAGGCTATAACAAACTACGTCAATCACATGACTTCAGTGTCATCACCATTAAGCTTCTGACAACTTTTTCAGTCTTTATTTAAAAACATTGTACCACCAAGGTAGAGTTAGAATAGTTTTCAAGAGTGCAGTTTTAAATACAATGAGAAGTTTACTATAGTAGATGAGTTTATACAGTGGCTCAGTAATGCACAACACAACGAAATCGCTATAGCACAATGGGTTGTATAGGACTAATTTTATTGTGTTGTTACTTATTTCTCTTATGTTGTGATATTTTCATTGTGTTGTGGCTTGTTTCTCATTTCCGGGTTTTGGCCCACAAAACTACAGCATGTCACCCCTGCAGTACTCTGTACGCTACAGGGAAAAAGTTTTGAGATGACACTGAAAAAAAGAAGATTTTAACAGTTTTTTTACACCATGACACATGCATCGTAAAGCAATAGCGCAGGCTGTTTCCAGGCACTGAAGCTAGCCATGTTGTCACAGCAGGAGATGCTAAAGCTTAGTTCACTATCGATTACTGATATGTTACACTGCATATGACTGTCCAAGGAAGGTGAAGGAGAGCAATCGCTCACAGCACGGATGCAAACTCACACTGGAGTATATTTCATCACAGTTCACCGCTGACCTCACTGAGCTGTTAATACAGTGAGATACTGGCTTGCCAGCATTTAGACTTAAGCACAAACTCGGTAACGTCTGTTTAGGATTTGTTTTAATGGATATTTAACATGGACTGAAATAAATGTTTAAAGCTGGTATTGTACACTGTAAAAAATATCCAGTATTATCTTTAAAAAAAAACTGTTACTGTGTAGTAAATAACATAGAGTAATAGTGCTTCAGGTATTACAAAGTTTTTAGTGTACTACTATACATAGTGTGTATGTGTGTATACCGTATATATATAGTCTGCTTACAACTAATTTTAATGATGATGATGATAATAATAAGAAGAAGAAGAAGAAAATGTAGCACCTAATATAAATCCCTAATAACAAACAGAAGAAAATAGAAGAAACATCATTGGTTTTCATTAAGGATTATGATTGTTTTCCAATTGTACAAAAAGCATATGTTTTAATCAACTATAAATTACATAATGCATTCTTAAACCTGTTTTTCTCAATGTGTATGGTAATAACAGGATGCACATGAGACAAATCATGTGTCACAATAACAGAATTTATTATTATACCACCACATACCATATGAATACACATATAAAACAATGCATCAAATCTTGCCCTGCTGGCATTAATTCTTTGTCACACAGGAAGCTTAATATACAGTATGGTTTCTGGGACATTCTTTTGATTTGAAATGTATCCTAAATACATATACCCTTTACTACTATAAGATTTTGAACAGGGATTACTGAACGTATAATCCTTATAGTCCACACTACTAAACATCTTCATTTTCACCATGTATGAGAGGTTTCCAATAGCATGGGGTTAACTTGTCATTGTGAGATGTGAAGGCACACAAACGCATTTTCTCCTGTAAACAACCGCTCTCATCTTGCTAAAGGTCTCTTTTAATACTCTTACACGTTGTTTACAAGCCTTGAGAAGTAATATCGGTGACAAGCCTCTCTTGACCCCAATTTCAACATCTTGATCCCCATTTTGCACCATGTGTTAGCCATCTTAACATGGACGTAAGGAGGAGCGCAGTGTGTAATTGACCCCATCTCTCACTTTCTAAGCTGCGCTTTAATCTTTTCTGTTTGTCTGCAGTTATACAGAATAGCTTTTAGAGATGGACTCATCTGTGACCCTCTCTTGATCCTTTTTCTGGTACCCCCTTCGTCTTTTTCTTTCATTTGTGTTTTAGTGGAGTTTGCCATGACAAGTATCACTATTAATATGTTAATATGTCTTGTTAATATGAGCTAGGGATTTGAACAAATCCATTAACATTAAACTTGGAGTGGAAGTCGTCCTGGACTGTTTGTGCTATACTTATCTGATACTACAAATAATGTGCCTATAACTTTATTACATTTATGAATTTTGCCTGATTAATAATAGAACTTGTAAAACACATGACCTGAACCGAAACCAGCTGGGGCCCAATTAATTACAATGTTAATGAGATGCTGTGACTAAGAAATCAAAGATTTCGAATCGTTCAAAATGATTTGCGAACCAAATTCACTGGTTTAACAACTGGTTTGATCAAGCTTTTGAACAGAACTGAATGAATCAGAGAATGAATCATTTGCGAATGGGCATCGTTCACTGCAGAGAGAAAAGTAGACGGCTAGTCTGGAATAAACGGAAGCACTTTTAACTTGGACAGCATTAAGATGAAGTAACAAGTAAAAGTAAAAAGTAAAAGTACCGTTTTTTCACTAAAAATTAACTTGAGTAAAAATAAAAGTACCCATTTTTAGTACCCATACTCTAACCCCCAGTTTCACAGACGAGGCTTAGGCTAGTCCCAGACTAAATTGCATGTTTGAGCTGTCTCAGATGAAAATATCTTGCTCTGACATATCTTAAAACATGTC
>JAUCMU010000104.1:13188376-13210876 GCA_032275025.1 Enteromius treurensis
TTTTCTTATAAGGCATTTTTGTAAAAGTTGCTTAAATATCTTAATTTAACTAATGCCTAGTCCTGGCTTAAGCTAAGGCCCGTTTGTGAAACCGGGCCTAAAAGTATTAGTTGCCCAAAAAATTTACTCAAGTAAATGTAACTCGTTACCACCCACCTCTGCTTTACAGCTGGTTTTGAGCATCATGTCTATCATGCTGTAATTATGTTTTTTAATCCATATTCTTCAAACGTCCTGATTTTGCTGAGTTAGATATATTGGATCTGCATGGGTTCTATCAGATATCCAGTCTTCTGAGCACACGCAAAGAAAACGTCTGCCACATGACATGTGAGTACCTAACATTTCTTTCATGTCTTATAGCAACTGTCAAATGTTGTGATAATTTTGTTGTGTTTTGGCTTGTTTCTCGTTTCTGGGTTTTGCAGATAGCAACCACAGCAACACCCTGGCAACCAATATCTAGAACACAGTATAGCAACACCTCTGAGAACGTAGATAAATAGTCAGCTTTTCTCTGTTTGTAGACTCCCTTGTGAGCTAATGTTTTACCTGTGAGTCATCTTTCTTGCCTATGACTCTAAACACAGTGACACCAAACATTCACCCCTAACCTCTATTTTTTTCTCTACATCTCTGTTCTAGATGTTCCTTTGAAGTTCACATGTAAGTTCAGCAAGACGTCATTCATTCTTACAGAAAGTCAGCTCTTTTTCTCTCCTTTCTCTGTTCATTTCTTCACCCTCTGCCCTCTTATTCTTTCTACTTTGTCAAATTTGATTCCTTCTCTGGGTGAAATTGTAAATGCATCATTTCACATGAGTGAATATCTGGGGTCAGACAGACCTCTTTGGCTCTATTACCTTTATTTCACATACTAAACACATACCATTCTTTTATAATAAAAAAACAGCCATCCAGGGACAGCATTCGTGCTGTCGTTTAACCTGTATAATTTTTTTTAGAAACTCGGATGTGAAAACCTCAGTAGAGACAGAAACAAACATTGGACCCCACTGGCTTTGATTGTAAGGAAAATAAATGAAATATTTTATTAAATGTTTTGTTTTCAGAAAGAAATACAAACAATCAAATATTAAAATCCTCTCAGCTTTATTCTTTTTTGATGGTTTTGTAAACTCCCTCGTATACCGAGGAACTGGTTGTAAATATTTCATTTACAGCTTTAGTTATTTCCCCTGGAAGTTTTTTTCTAAAGATGAAAATACTCAGGTCTTGTCTCCTAAACAGTTAAACCTTTGGGCAATCAGAAGTATGATCCTAAATTATACCCCGTATGCTTCAGACACCATCAAAATACGTCTTATGATTTGCATTTAGACGAGTTGATTATTATTATGCACCCCTTGTGATGTTACAGCAGATACTGTAGGAGAAGTGCACGTGTGACAAAGATGACATTTACTAAGAAAGGAAGCTTCTCATTGTCCCTGTGTCAGATTCAGGGTAATCAAAATGATGACAAATGGTGACAATGATGAATTGTTGATTTTTATCAACATATTTTTATCATCTTGTTTTATCATTAACTGTAGAGTGCAGAAAGATGTGATGTAAAACCAACATCACATTGAGACAGCATGTTAATGTTGCCTGAACATTGTTGCAAAGCTTGTTTGCTATTTGGAAAGAACGAAAGCTTATACTATTATGACATAAAATTATTGATTGAACATGTTATGTACTTACTGATGGTCTTTCAAAGAATGCACCAACTCCAAACTTGAACTTGAATTCTGCCTTTTGTCTTTTTACTTATCCAACCTTGTGGTTTCATGTTATTTCATTACACAACCTTTTATATCACAATTTCCAATGGGAATCAAACAAAACTCAGGTCTCATATAAAGCTATTTCACTGTAACCTGAATAACCGTAAATCCTGGTTATGTATATGGACAGTAACTGATACTTTGAATGATTTCATTCAATAAGCCAGCAGTAGAAAAAAAGAACTGCATGACTTGCCAACAGCCACCATTTTTTTTTTTTTTAATAAATAACTCTGTGTGGAGTATTGACAGCTAGAGAGATTATCAGTATTATAAGTACAAACCCTTCAAATGCCAGCTTCCATCACAATGTTAATCTCTCAGTTGAAAATAGTGATACAAAAAATTGACTGCGTTTACCCACCTTTGAGAGTCTTCTCTTTCGCAAGTCAATTTATCATTTGGGCACAGATAGAAGATGTGACAGAAGTTTAATAAATCATAAAGGCTATGTAACAGAGTGCTGTTATATTTAGATATGTTCATTTTTAGGTCGTATAATACTTTACATCTGTGCAGACCTCTCATTTGTAGTACTGCACCATTTTTTTTTTAGCTAATCACATGTTGCTAATTACTTTGGAACTGCAAAACAATGATGTTATCACAAAGCTCATTGGCTGACTGCATCCTGAGTTTTCTTGTTCCTTGTAAACATATTTCGTATTGAAGCAGGATGTTTGGGAGAGTCAATAGCCAACTGCTATTATGACTTCATGGGTTCAAGTGAAATAATAGCTTAATAATAGGTGATAATGTGCAAGTAGGTCATAGGAATTAAGTTTACGGGTTACGTTTTTTTGTTGTAGTTGTAGTTGATTATTTTTCCACAGAAAATGTGCTTTATGGTTAATTTAGCTTTTCATGTAGCAGAAAGTGATGCTGGATACACAGTGAAAGTAAAAATGGCATCTTAAGTATGTTCACAGTTCTAAAATATTGGTTTCACTATATTTTGATGGTCCCTTTAATGGTCCCTCCAAAAGCTGGTGAAACATCTACTATAACATAATGAAATATTAACGGATGGTGCAATTCCAACGTCTGCCAGCAGGCTAATCGGGTTGCATGAACTTCAAATTCCATTATTATTCCAGATACGGTGTAATTTCAAATCTATTTGAAACCTGAGGTAATCAACATGCTGTTGAATATCACAAAACATAATATCAACTCATCCCTGAGTTTGAAAAAGCATTGTCGTATTGTTACATACTTTCTTTCTTTTATGGAAAACAACTGTAAATAATTAGGGATAACACTGCTTTTCATGCATTACAATGAATGGAGACTTTGTAGCTTCAAAAAGCACTCAATCTGATAAAAACCATAAAAGAATCATTAAAATGTCCTGTGTGCTTCATTCCTATTCCACATACAGTACATCTGTATGTAACCCTGTATTTTTAGTAAATAATATTTAAACTAATACATTTCAGTCTGTACCTTACACACTGTGCTTTTACATGTTCTTTATTTCTTCAGAGTTTGTTCTGGTTTTGAGTAGGTCTTATAGGTTTAAAATTAAATGAGGATGTATAAATAAATACCTTTTCTATATTAATTTATGTTTTCACAATGATTCACTATGTCAGAAATAGCACATCTTCTAATGCTTGGGTAACAAAGAGAATTCATAGAAAATAAAACTTGATTCGGGTCTGAGGGATAATAAGGCCGCTCACACTTTCCAGTCTGATTGGCAAAAGGGATGAATTCATGCATACAGTATCTCCAAGGTTCCACTTTCACATCCCCTTTCCAGTTAGGTGATTTGTATAACATTCCTCATTACACTCTAAATTGTTAGACTATTCAAACATCAGCGACTGAAATCAAACTTCCAAACCACAGCAAACTAGACAAGCTAAGTACACCTCTTTACCATCCATACTTCCTCAAAAAAAGGGTTTCTATTAAAGTCGACCTGCATTTCAAAGGAGGCCAGGGAACCACTGTACAGGCGTGTCCTGTTGCTTCTCATATAAGTTACTGCAGTGCACTAGTTCTCCAGTATCATATCTTTTGATGCACTGACGTTTAAAACCTGTTCCTAAACTGAATAGCTGGTGGGCTGCTGGCCAGTTATCGACTAAACATCTCTCTGTTTTTTGGGTCAGCAGCTTGGCAGCGAGCAGTTCTGGCAGTTTAGGCGAGTTCTGCTACTGAAAGAGAGAAAAATGCTGATCAGCTGACCTCCGCTCTTATGTTTTGATTCCCTCACACCATTTTTCAGTTTTGCATTTTACTTCCTCTTTTGGCTCATAGACCAGTCAAAATGTCATTGACACCAAAAATCCAAATTTTGATGTTGACAAAGATTTCTTTATTTTTTCAAACTTTAAATTCCATTTGAAGCAACTACAGACACTAGATATATAGGATGGATATTGACATTCATTGCCGTTTGTTAATCACTGCATTAAGACGATTTGTTTTGATGTTGTGTTTAAATATACAAATATGGCGTTGTCTAATTAGATATGCACTCATTTGCATACATTTTAAAAGAAATCTGAAGACCGGATAACGCCATATTGAAAATTCTTCTTTTATTTTGTTGACATTGGCTTGTGCAGAAGTGGTTTTGGATATCACTCTTTATTACTCTATAAATCTAAAATAATGTCAGCAGCCAGAAAAAAAGCAACATGTTTTAGGAATAAAATGTAATGACAAGTCAACAAACCCCTCTGTTTAAAATCTTCAGAATATTGAAATTAAACTGGAAAGTTTGCAAAGTGTAAATTTCTGGCTCAGTGCATGAGGAAAAAACTCATTTTGAGAAAATTGCCTTTAAGAAAGTGAAGTATGGTGATATATGGTATATATATATATATTTACTCTCAGTTTTCTGGTTCCTTGTAAACATATTTCCTATTGCAGCAGGACGTTTGGGAGAGTCAATAGCCAACTGCTATTATGACTTCATGGGGTCAGGTATTTTTAAAATAGTAGTGTTTTGAAATAATATCTTAATAATAGGCGATAATGTGCAAGTAGGTAAAATAAATTAAGTTTGTGGGTTACATTTTTGGTTAAGTTATAGTTGATGATTATTTTTACCACAGAAAATGAGTTTCTTTATGGTTAACAGAAATGTATGCTAGATACTGAGTAATATCTCAGGGGAAAAAAATAAAGCAGAGGAAACGTTTTTTTAAGAGTCAATTCAATGCATGTGAGAAAAAAGGACAATTGACTGATGGTGATGCCTTCTCAACTGAGAAAAACAATCAGCTTCTTTCTCTCTCTCTCCTTCTTTCATTCTCTTTTTTCACACTTAAGAAGGGGGAACAATTTATCATAGCACTGCAATTCCGACAGCTTCCTGTTTATAATGCCAGCCAGTTCCTGCAGCTACCTTAAAGATGACTAGAATCTAAAATAATTCAATAAACATGAATAAAATAACATAAAATGTAAAACTCGAATACACTTAATTATAAATAAAAATGAAGAAGTATAACATTTTAGATAATATAAAGAAATGTAATGGGTCTTGCGAGGATTTTTGAAAATTACCTCTACATAAATAAATACTTCTAATTTAACTTTAAACAAAGGTTTTTTTTGTGGGTTTTTTTTACAATTTATATAATGCCAATACAAAGTAAATACGTTTTCATATTATATTAGCATTAGCCCAAAACACTTTTTATATAAATATTTTTCAAAGACCATTTCTACTCCGTCCTGTCCACGAATCTGTTGATTTCTTTAGTTGACTAGTCTGATGACACGTAATGCTTTGTATAATTTTTCAACACGAACTCCGCCCATACGTGCAAGTCATCGTGGCCCCGCCCCCAGCGTTGGCATCATCAATTCAAACTAGTATCGAAAGCAGAGTGGAGCTCGTGGCGAGTCAGAGCGCAGGCTGCACCGAGAAGGGAGGTACAGACTGTACTGCACGGCCTTTTTATATTCCGTATGAGCACAACGTCTTGATTTGTGAAGATGTGGACGGCTATAAAGAAACTGCTGCTTTTACAAATGATACTCGTGAGGTTTCTGCTGGTAAACGGTAAGTATCTGCTTTACGCTGTCAGTCTGCTGTTATGAATGTAAATGAATGATGCTGTCGAAACAGCGGCGCAGCCGCTTGCATCTCCTTCCTATGACGAGACATTGTTAGAGCGCTATGTAACGTAAATGCTTTTAGAAAGCTTGTATTGTAAAGAATTGATATCTGATCAAGTACATGTAGTTCTTGTCCTGCCGTGTTCAGTGCGGGCTTTATAACAAGAATGCGATTTGTAATGTAATTATAGTAGTCTGTACTTCATAGATAGCAATAAACAACTGAAAGTAACGCATACTGTACGCACTAGTGCAGCTTTACTCCCAATAGATAGCTCATTGTTTATTGTGTTATTTCTCCGACTATAGTTGTAGTTTGTGATGTATTTACTGCAACATGTCACTGTACTCATGCCCTTCGATTTTGTTGTTAACAGCTGTTAACAGAACTAACATTGTAAAATGGTCAGCAATTTCCAAATGTGCTAAATGTTTTTATAATGTCTTTACATGGACCCTATTAGTTTTGTTTTTCTTTCAAGATTTTTTCAAAGTTTTTCAAGTTTTCATATTGTGATGTACAATATGTGAATGTACAATAAAAGTAGCCCATTGCTTAACATTGTACTTTGCAAGTTACCTAATAGTTTGCTTTGACATCCTTCGTGGTAAAGTATAGATGTATCCAAATATTAAAGTTTGTTCCTTGGTTTAAATACTTGATCCTTCCCAAAATTTGGACTCCGCATTTACTCAAAACTTCTTGTATGACAGGAAATAAACCGGACTGTGAAAGCGGTCAGTTTCAATGCAGGAACGGCAGGTGTATCCCGACTCCATGGAGATGTGATGATGACGATGACTGCTCGGACAACAGCGACGAGGAGAATTGCCGTGAGTAATCTGAACTGCTTTTTAACAGGTGTCTTATGCAGCCTTGCTAGTATCATCTTTGTTCCCTTTTTCAACCGAAGCAGCCTGTGCTTCCCAGAAATTCGGTTTATGTAGAACACATGAATAAACGTACCTTGCTGTTTCTTTTAGAAAAGACTCTGTCTTTGGGTCACTTCACACTGGATGCTTGTAATCGCACCTTATTATTGTACTTAGTAATAGTCACACGTATAAAATAGACATTGTCTTTTAAAGTGAGAGTATGATTGTGTTATGAGTTTGCATGGCATTTTAAATGGGCATATTCTAAGCGTATTATTAGACGCAGACATACAGTTGTTACCCGTAAATGGAAATAGAACTTTGCGGGAAGGTTGAAATAGTTGAAATTTTTATTTTTTATTTTTTTTGAGGACCTGCTAATGAAAGACAAACATAAAAATTGTAATCAGCAAGTCGAATGACTTAATTGAGATGTAGGCTACATCAGAGGGGGGAAAGGCGCAACTGGCACAAAATGTAATTATCCTGATGTATTGGTCACGGTATTAATTGCAAGTGCAGTAATTATCCTGGTTAGCTGATTATTATGGTAAAGTGAAGGCATGGATAGAGAATGTTTTTTTTTTTTTTTATTACTTTTAAAACTGATGGAATTAAAACTTAACTTAAAAGACTTGAAGTTACTTTATAGTCATGCTATAAAGCGGCAGTCGCTCAGATCTGCACTGCATTTTGGGCATGTTGACCCAATATAGAATCCCAGTTTTAGTCATGTAGATTATAAAGGTCATACTTGTTGCTCTCATTTCATGTTTATGGGTGGCGTGTGCTTCCTACTAAGCTTTCGTAGCTTTACACTAGTATGTGGGACAGGATTGTTTAGCTACGTTTATAAAGTAAGAGACATCTGCACTTCCTGGTGATTATGAATTTACACACATATAGAATTCACTTGCGGCACAACAAAACCACTAGTCTTTAGATTTTATTTTGTGCTTATTTAGATGACCCAGTTTTAAAATTATTTCATTTGCGTTACATGAAACCACCTGATCCAATTTAAGTTATTTTAATTTGTTCCGATTTGATTTAAGAGAAATAATGAAATTATTATGCTCAGAATTTTCTGTGTCATTGCCAACTTTCATTCCCTCAGGTTCAGGTTTGTTGCATGCACCTGGTGTTTTCTTGGCGTTGGATATGCTCGTTTAAATGGATTCATGCTAAGGTGCCCTATTACATGTGGTATCTCCAGCAGGCAGGGTATCTGTGGGGTTTCTCCCCAGGTAGAGGCGCTCTCTTGGGCTGTCAGCGGGTTGAATGCTCCTCTCTCTCCTCTGGATGTTTTCCCATAGACTTTGGACAGACATTGAGTTAGAATAATACCTTAAGGATTGTGCTTTGCGCTCCCCTCCCAGACACAGCCTACTCACAGAATTGGCAGGATTCCTCTTTAGTTGCCCATGGAGACGGTAATAGCAACACTTCACGACACATACTGCTCCCTCTCTCTCTCTCTGTGTCTCTTTTTTCAGTACCAAATTCTAATCACAGGGCTTTGTGTCTGAAGATGAAGTGGGCTCTTCGGTAGAGACTGGCTTAGTGGCTATTTATGTGTGTCAGGATGGCCTTTAGTCTTAGATGATGAATGTCACATGGACATTTATTATTACGAAATAAGTGAACATTAATGAAATGTTGTAATGGTACTGTTTAAAACAGTATTTTGATCTAAACTAGCAGGGTAAACGTACACTGTGTTGTATAATTCATTTGGCGGTTAATTATTTGTTTACATGTTGTTAGTCTTTGATGCGAACAAAAAGAGAATTAGAGAAGCGGAGTGTGATGATAACCAAAATAAGACTGTAATGAAAGTACATTTTAGGATAAAAGTTCTGAAAGAGTGTTTCATAATTTGCTTGTACACTATCATTCCAAAAATTGGTGTTTTAAAAAAAAAAAACTCATCAAGGCAGCATTTTTTTGAGCAAAGATACAACACTGTTATCTAGAAATATTATTACAATCAAAAAAAGAACTGTTTTCCGTTTTGATTTGTTTTAAAATGTATTTCTCTGATGGCAAAGCTGAATTTTCAGCAGCCATTTATTCGGTCTTCAGTGGCGCATTATCCTTCTTTTGTAGAATTATACTTGTTTTTATATCACTTTGGATCAACTTAATACATAATTTAAGTATTTTTCGTTGATGTTTTTTCTTTACTGACCTCAAACGGTAGTGTATTCTGTTCAGTAGATGTTTTATGGAGCAGAAACGTGTCAAAGATTTTACAGTTTGTAAGCTTCTTCTTACTTTTCCTTGTTTTATGTATTATTTCACAGCAGCGACTTTATTTTATTTGAAGAAAGACATTATAAAAAAAGCAGAGAGCAGTAAAGAGCTATTTTCTTTTTTTTCCTGTTTTGACTCGGATATACTACTTTCAGACATCACAGTTTCATTGCTCTTTTTCACTTACCTGTGTTTTACATACCTTCACCACAAATATAATGAAGCGCCAATGCACAAAATCTCTTTTTTTTTTTTCTCTCAGTCTCTAAAAAAAGAGGTCAAATAGGGCGTATCGTACAAGGTCACAGGTCACAGACATAATCGGGTATCTCGTCTACCGTGGAATGTTTATCGAATCTGTTGAGATAATGAACCTAACCGCCTGTATCACAGGCACAGCATGTTTAAGAGACACGAGAGATGCCGGTGGGAATAGTATCTCGTTTTTATATTAAATGTCTCTGCAAGGTTACAACCAACAAAGCTGGTCTGTGTTAGAGGGGTTATGTATTATGTGTAGCTATTAGACTGAGCTCTTGTGTTACGTGTCTAAATGCACTCCTTTCTTATTTAATCCACACGCACATAGTACACACAGAGTGAAGCGGAGCCAAATGAGTGAGCAAACACTGCTTCTAATATAATCATTTCCTGGTACTGCTCTCCAGGTATTGTAGCACCTTGTTAGGAGGATCTCATTTGTTTACTTTAAGGTAGGAAGTGTTTCTCATGGGAGTGTAAATGCGTTTTTTTAAAGTGCAGGTTTAATAAAAAAAAAAATCTCTGATTAAAGAAAATTATACTTTAATGCATTGCATTGCAGTTATCACTGTCCTGGACCCTTTAATTTTTTTTTTTATTACCTTTTTTCGGATAAACTGTAGTTTGCTTCCTTTTCCCCAGAAATTACTCACAGGCCAATTTTAGGATATGCTAGGTTGTCCAACAGGATCAGCAGGTTTATACTTAACTTGCATTTCTGCATTAAATGAATAATTCAACCAAAAATGAGGTAATTTTTTCATTGTTTATTCACTCTTATGTTCCATGACTTTTTTTTTTCTTTGTGGAAAATGGACTCATCTTTTTCACGCAACTGAAATGAATGGTCACCGCAGCTTTCAGGCTTCAAAATGGATGCAAACGAATCATAAAAGGGTCATAAAAGCCATAATAAAATATCATAAAAGTTTTTTTTGAAGCTGTGTGATATCTTTAAATGTTAAACCGATCGTTTGTGTGAGAATTCATTCCTCACTGGCTTTTAACCATTGCAAACTGGATCAGCTAAATTCCTGAACGAATCATTCAGACCAGTTTTGTGATCTGGATCAACTGATTCTTTGAAAAAACAAATCAGAAGAATTATTTTTCAAATTGGGCTGTGCTACTTATTAACTCTTGAATGCACTAAGGAGATGACAAATAAAAAAAAAAAAATTGTGATATAGACTATTACATTTTTATCATCATTTTTTAACCTTGAGGGGTCTCAAAATGTTCTTCATAAATTTGTCTCTCAAAAAGAAAATGCAAGTAATGAGTGTGAATAAATTCAATTAATTCTTAGCTGACCTTGGCTAGTGATCAATGTCACGATGGTCCTCAAAATCGATCTGGCAGAGAAATCTTGAGTAACTTTTCTTTGTTTGAAATTGTGAAACGTCTATGAAGGTGAGTTGTAAGCATGTGTGGGAACCGGTTACTGCTGTGGTAATTATTGCTGCCTTTTGTTATTGCCCAAGGGCTTTGTTGTTCAGTTAATATGATCAGAAAACATGCATTAGTGCTTTTGAGAGACTGAGCATGTGTTTGTGATGGTGGGAGAGTGAAGTTATTGTGAGACAAAGACCCAGGTGACCATGAACTGTCCGTGTGCATAATATAAATCCAATTAGTGTCTCCCCATGTGCGGATTGAGTGTGTGTAAGAGAGAGTGGATGTGGCATATCAGTGGGGTTAATTCAGTTCAAGGGCAAGAAGAAGGTCCTGCTTGTGCAAAAAAACCTAAATCCTCAAAAATACAAAAACAAACACTTGTTTTTACCCAAGTGGCATTTATATCCAAATGATAATGTCTTGTTTGAATGTGCGAACATTCATTAGCATGAAGCTTTCAGTCTGTGCCCTCTCAAAACTGTCACGCTTTCGACACTCACGCATATATATGCATTTCAAAAACTTTAGAGAGCATATGGGACCTTTTTGACTTGCATTTCCTCTGATATAATGGGAAAATGTATTCATTAAGGAAGTGGAATAGAGAGGGAGAGAGACCGAAAACAAAGAAAGGCGACATACGTGTTTTCGCCTGCATATTGTGGATATTGCCTGGATATTGTGGATAAGCTTTTGGGTGAGTTTCATGAGCTACTTACTGATATGAAATCTTAGGTCTCTGTTTGTTCTCTGCGAGTGGGGGTGGGGAATGTGACAGACACATAAGGAGAGATGGAAACCGAATAAAGGGAGAGGTGAACAAAGACACTGCCTCCAGCACACTCCGTAGCTGTTGGTGAAGGGCAGCTGAAGTGGTAATAACACGCTTTTTGTTTCATTTATCTAGTTTTTTCCACATTGTATTCTCGTGGTAGAAATGTTTCAGGTGGTCTTTGCTCATCAAAGTGTGCCGTACAATCAGCCACAGGCCAATGATTCGTTTGGCAGGCTGGTAGAAGAGAAGAGGATGCAGAAAGAGCTTTTTCTCACACATGGTTCTGACAGACTTTGGTTTTGCAGTGGGCGGCACTGAATAGGGTGCTGCAGTGATGACAGATTTTTGTCCTAACCCAGAAGTTAGCATCATCCTGGTTCAAATAGGGTTTTTCCATTGGCTTTTGGATTATGGAAGAAAATAAGCTCTGTGACCACAATATTTTGATTCCCGCATGACGCATTTTGTTCATCGGGATAATGCTTTGAGTTTCAATTGTTTAAAAAGAGTTTTAATAGCTTGCCTCCCAAACATTAGTGACCTTAGCAACAGCAAATCTTTCTCAGGCAAGCTTTTGCTCTTTTATAATGAAAGTCTACGTCTGTGCATGTGCATAATTTTAATCCCAATTTCATTAAAAAAAAAAAAAAAGTAATAAATGCATTATATTGTTGCGAATAAATCTTGAGATTCATGCTTGCTGTGGTTTAAACTATTGTCAGCCAAGCTTCTCAAATAAACATCTTTAATGTTAAATGAAAAAGATTCTTTCAGTTCATTGAGAGTCGATAGTAAATAAAGAGTTAAAACGGTGAATATGAAGGGTTAGTAACACTTACACTAATGTCATCACTTGTAGTCATTTTCATGCGAGGCTTCTTTCTTTTCAGCCAATGTGATTATCGTTTCCCTTTTGATTTGCAGTCTTTACATTTTCAATTGCATTATGGTAGATAAAAATGCTTTGCAATATCACACTTCGTTCCAGCCCAAGTATAAGTGATATCCTTTCCATTTTTACCTTTTTATGAGCACAGCTGACTGAAAATCACATAGGAATCTGAGAGTCTGAGTGAGCAACAATAACCAGGGGAAGTGTTGCTATATATAAACTTATAAATTGCCTTTTTCGACACATAAATTCAGACAGTTTAATAAATCAGTGAAAAAGCCTGTGAAGAGTTGTCTGGCCGTTTCAGTCTGTTGACTTGTGTTCTTTTCAGACTGATTTGTTCAGTTGAAACGATTCTGATTCAGTCTAATGAATCATTTGAAGAGCATGTTGTGTTTTCGAGAGTAACAACACAACAGAAAGCATCCAGTCTTTTTTGTTTTACCACATAGCTTATAAATCACAAGCTCCTTTCTATAGTTGGTATGTATATACTATTTGTCATAGTGCTACAAACTCCCAAAATCCCCGTTCCCATTTAATCGGTCCATGTGCCTGACAGCATACGTCCATGACCATCTAATCCCTGCCAAGATTAGTAGAATATTTCACCACGACTCGGCTTTATTTACATTTCTGTTATTCATGCTCTCGCACTCTTGTCACTTTCCCAATTTTGGCCTGGAATGGAATCCAAAAGAATATTTCAATACCTGTTATTCATGAATAAATCATTTGACTAATACCCATCTGTGCGTTCTCCCGATGTGTGTAAGCCGGTATCAGTGTTTGTGAGTGTGGTTTTGTGTCACACAGCTCCAGAGATGATCATTCTTCTGAGCTTGTCTACAACTTGGCCAGACTTTTCTCAGACGAGTCCTTAGCTTTCTCCTTAGTTTTTCTGTACTGTGTCAGCTGTAGTAATCGAGCTGAAAAGTGTCTTAAATCCCAGCAGTGCAGCAGGGAGTGCTATCTGCTCTAAGTAGCTATGATCCTCTGTTGAGATGAGGATGTTAAACGACTCCCACAGTTGTATTTACGACATGGAGAGTTGGTATATTTTATGGCACTCTCTGTGCTGAAGGATAGAGAAAGATGTTTGAGGATCCTGCACTTTTATGCTCTCTGACGGAGAAGGAGAGAGAGAATTCTCTTTTCTTATTTGGAACAATAATCTGAATAGATGCAAATCTCACATACACAACACTGTACGCAGGTATATGTAAAATAATTATTAATGCTACAATGAATACAGCCACCACAATACTATTAGCTAATAAAGATGAACTTTTAAATAAGATTATATAAATGTAAAAAATAGGGCAATATTGGCTGATAACCAGGATGGTACTGATATGGTGTACCGCTGTTTGTGATCTTTCAGCAGTTTGAGTTTTAGCACGATGTTACACATTTCACTAGTTGTGTGTAGATTTCTGTGCCGCTTGCTGAGATTTGTTTGTGTGTGTGCATGCATGATTTATTCTGTCTTGTGTGGCACAGCGTGGCATCTTTTTTAATGGTGTTTCCTGATTGTCATTCAGTCATAGGGGAGCAATTCAACTTTCTCACACAAAGACCACCTGGTCAGAAAATGTGGATGTTGCAGTGGTTTACAGGAGAGGGCACTGAGAATGTCATGATGGAAGTAAAAGGTTTTGAAATGCATAGAAGAGGGGGTGAGGAGGAGGCATTATAGTGAACTAAGTAAAAGGAAGATGTTGTTGTTCATTTTTATTTATTTTTTTTTTTTCTGTGCACTGTTAATAAAACATTTATTGCTAGTTTCTTAATAACTCAAATGTTAATTCAAATCAAAATATTAATTTAGGTGTAACTCGATATAATATAAAGCTAATATAGAATAATAGTCAAATAAATGATATAGCTTAATAACAGCATTCCTTATTTCGTTCACTGAAACACAGCAGGATTTAATCAGTTTATTTGATAAAGATCAATCTAACATAATAAGCAACATTTATGCACACTTACATACGCATACACACAGATATAATATACATTTTCAAAGCATTTTAATATTTAAACGAATTTGAATCAGTTCACTTAACCTGACACTTAAACTAATTGTTTTACAAAATGGTCAAAGGTAATTAAAAGATATATATATATATATATATATATAAAAACTTTGAAGCATGCACAGTGCTGGTAGATTTTATATTACTTGCGATGTCAAAATACATCTGTTTAAATTGTCCAGTTCCAATGTTTAATGCTTTTAAGTATGAGAAAGATCTCAAAAGAATGTTCAAAGTCTCTTTCCCCTTTTTTTCTCCTCCTGTATCGTTCGTTACCCATCCTCCCATTTTCAAAGCCCTCAGTAGTTCCTCAATGTCTCTCTGTCTCTATGACTTGCCAGCACTTCCAGGGAACTGTGCTCGATGCTTCTCTCTCCCTCCCTCTCTCTCTCTCTGTCTCTTTCACTCTCTTCTTGCCAGCATGGTTTGTGGGACCCATCACCTCCTTTCCGCCTTTTCTTTATTTTCATGTCCGTGTAAGCGTTCCTCCTGTTTGCAGGCACCCTGACACTTCCCCAATAGGCCTGTCTCCACGCAAGATTAGTGTGAGGCCCCATGTCTCCAGCACAGGCCACACCAGTAATAATGCTATTCAAAATGTGTTTTGTGTGTTTACATGCTTAACTGTGTTGCGATTTCTGTGCAGTTTTGAATAATGCCACTCACACAGAGCTGGTTCTTTTTTTTATGGCGAAATATGCTTTTAAAAACTAAAGTTAAAAAAGGCTTGCACAGTTGTTGATGGGGTAAATCTGCAAAGTTCTTTTTTAAAGGTTCTTAAGCAAAAAGTGCTGCTATAGTTTGACCACATGGATTTTACAAGGTTTTATACAAAAAATTAAACGACACAAGTACAGCTGTGTGATATGATTAACGCTCCTAGTACATTGGTCATGTTTTTATTTAAAATAAATAACATGAACAGCAGTCAATATTGAATTGATTTTAATGTACTTTTTATTTTATTTTATTTTATTTATTTATTTATTCTGAGACTTCTGTGGGCTCTCAACTTGTAGACTTTCAGCTAATTAATTCAGAACTATTCAAAAGATCATTTGTGTGTCTGTGTGGAATTTTCAACATACAGTATTAAAAGGTATCGGTATAATTGTGCGAAATCAAAACAATTTTGTATGAATGCATGAAATGATAAATGTAGTAAATGTTTTATTAGCGCATATTGAGGTTAATTTGATCACATCAGGATGTGCTAAATATTGTCCAAAAACTGACAATAATATAAATAAAAAGATAATAATAGTAAAAACCACAGGAAGTAGTATGAAAAAATAGTTTGGATAATTAATTGGTGCTAATTGTTGAGAAACACAAAATTATTAGTGTTTTTTTTTTTTTTTTATGCTTTTGTGCATGTGTCTTTGGACTGTGATCACATACATTACACTATAGTAAAACAAGTTCATGAATGTCTTAGTTGAGGTCACAGAACCTAATACTTGTATAGTAAGCATCATTTGAATAACCCCGGATATATGTTTGGGCAAGAAATAAGTCCCGTCCCAATTCAGTCCATTCCACAGAGCCCAGGTGGTGCTTAGCTGCTTTAATGAGTGCAGATCATGTTTGTCCACTCCAGTCGGACCTCTCAGCATGATTGCAGAACAAACTTCACAGCTACAGCTAGTCAGTAATACAGGCTGCACTGCTTCAGTAATTAGATTAAAGCCGTCTGATCTTTGCTGAGGTGAGAGCACACTTATCTGGACGTCAGGTGGGTTTGAAGTTTAGAGAATAGACTAGACCTGTCAGTTCATTATTTGCTGTCTGTCTTAGGCAGTATGTCTGTATGTCTACATATACATGTATGTTTATAATTAATTGATATTAACAAACGCAGGCTGTGATATTCAGTGTTGGTCTCTTCCTCCATGTACTGTAGCATATGCTGCATACTGGAGCAGATACCAGATCTTTCAGCACTTATTTCATAGCCTGCTGCAGTGTTAATGTTAACAGAGAGGGTTAAACCTCTGAGGTCCTGACTAATGTTCATTTTTTCTTCACCATTTACCTTTTTGTTCTTCAGTTTTTTCAGAGATACGAACTTGGCAAATGAGCAAGAGATTTTGCTGTAATTAACATTCATCTCCGTTACCCTGATTAATTCTTTTCACTTTTACTTCCTCTGGCGCACATAAATATTAACCATCGCACGTTATCTTCCTGTCAGATTCCTAACTGTCTTACAATGGTGAATTCATTTAGTAAAGACCTGCGTTTATGTTTTTTTTTGCAAGTAACTTTCTCTAAAACTTGTATTGCCCTTTTGACAGTCCTGGTCACCTGCTATATATAATTTCCATCAATATCTCAGCGGCTTACTTTGTAGTTTCAGAAACGAGAGGGGGGAGCTTGAAGCTAAGGGCATGAGAAGAGAGCAAGGATGGTGTTTGGAAAGCAAATGGAATGGACAGAGGCAAGGCCTTCATCTCTCTGCAGAAATGTGTCAAACGTCTGTTCGGCCGTCTTTGCAAAGTAACACTAATTTCAGAAAATGAGCTTAACGACCCTTCTAAAAGATTCTCTTTCATCTGTCCAGCAGAGGAGACTATAATTGCAGGTTTATCAACCAGATTGATTCACTTCGTTCCCCAGTGAATTTAGGACTGGTTTGGAGGGTGATGAAGCATATGACAGATGAAACTGGCTGCAAATTGGAGCAAACGAGGTAAATACAGGATAGGTGAAGCCTGAATCTTGATTCGGTGTCATGGACTTTCAATTTGTATGTGTAATTGGGAAGTTGGACTGGATTGGATGGAAGCCCATTTATACAGAGGAGTGAGAAATAATATGTAACTGTGGCAGTTGCAAGATTAAAAAGTCTCATTATGACTTAAGTTAGGATATAAAGTCACATTACAAGATCTAGTCATGTTGCTAGAAAAGTCTCAATATGAAGTCATAATCAGAGTTTGCTAAAAGGAAAGTTGAAATTGTGAGGTAGATATATATTTTGCTATTAGTTGAAAACTAGTTTCCATAGGATTGCTGACCAACTCAACACATAAGCCTGTAGACCGAAGTTAAGGAAGCGATAGCATCACTGAATCAATGATGAACCGACTGCTAATACTTAAAACTGTGTGTTTACTGTTGTCCTTTTGCATTATTGCACACTATTTTCCTATTTAACACTTTAAAGCTGCTTTGACACAATCTGTGTTGTTAAAAGCACCATATAAATAAAGGTGACTTGAATTGACTTGTAGATACTTTAACCAGATGTTTGCCTCAGATTTGTTGTTGTATTGACCTCCTGCTCAATGCTATCGCTGTAGTCATGGATCGGCGGCTTCCACATCATAGAGACATGTAGGGGACCCAAAGCAATGCCTGATGGGTAATCCTTTCTCCCTGCAAAACGGGACCAGAGATATCAAGAGACAAAATTTCCTAATTGAATTAAATTAATGCGGGGGCTTACAAACCACTTATTGAATTACTATCCGGGGAAGCCATACTCATGATGGCGGCTCTGCTATCTCTGCCGTCAATGCTTTTCTAATGAGATTGATTCTGTTTACTATCTCCACCCAGATGGTAAACACTGAGACGGCTGAATGTGTGTTCATGTAAAGCGTTTATGTCTGTGCGTCAACGCAAATAGGATGAAGCACTGGAATAAGTGATGGTTCTAAACAAGACAAATGATGATGTAGCACCAGTGTGATCAGCTGACATTTAACTGTTGCAGGAGGTAACGTTCTTAAATGCTGGACCAGAGTGTTTAGGTCGAAAAGGTCAAAAGAACTGTCGGATCGCATGATTCGCTTTTTGTAAACATTTTTCTGGACAATTGGAATAAGACTGTGGAAGAGGGAAAAGGCTAAGAATTGCGTTTTAAGGACACAAGACCTTAAATGAATTTGTTTTGTGAGAAATCACGGTCACGGGACAAAAGTGTGCCTTTGGGTACAGGAGGCAGGGGCTTGTGCATTTCTGTGTGATTTACTTGTGCGTGTGATTTAACAACTGAAGTGTGAGTCAATTCTTCAGAGAGAAGAAAAGCCTAAAGTGTATGAGAGCGAGACAAAGCACATCAGCGACAGTAGCCGTGAGACAAAGTAAATTAGTGAGTGGCCTTTTAAGAGAAGAATACGATCCGGTTAACAACTTCCCAATTGTTCTCAGTGGTTTTCTTAAATGCAGTGACCTTATGGACATGAATCTAGAGAGCCCTTTATTTCACTGCTCTGCTTCAATACATCATTGATAACAGACTGTGGAGAGTCAGTTTGTAAGGACCTTGATTGAGACCGTTGCATATAGACAGACACAAAGCATGGTGGACGGGATGTCCTGTTCATTATTTCAGACCACCTGCCGTGTGTAAACTCAACTGTTCCACACACTGAGCTAACAGCTAAAGGGTTTTTGGCTGTGGGGATAACAGTGGGGAATATCGCATGTACAGCAGGGCTGTGTTGTTGGATGATACCTGGTATCTTATGCTAGAAAAGTTTCAACTACCTCAGTTTAAGATAAAAAAATAAAATAAAAGTAAATACTGTGCAACAAATTCCATGTAAATAAGGGAATTTTGTGAATATACAATTTGAAGTTTTATTTCTTATATAATATAAATGCATTAGCAATTTCTACTTCTTCATAAAAGAGTGTGTGTTTGTGCATATGTGCTGTATGTCATGTGTGTGTGTGTGTGTGTGTGTGTGTGTTCGTCTACTGTAACACTATATTCATGCTGTAAACTCGATGTTAATAAGCCCTCTGAGACATGCCTCACTAGGGAGAGCTGGACGGGGGAAGAGATTAGAGAGGTTGTTAAAACAGGAGTCTTAAATGGAGGAGTAATGCGAAGATAATTTGATCCACTTTGCCAGATAGCAGTGTCAATATTCAAAGTATGAATATTATATGGATATTTTGCGCTTGCTCTGTGCATGCTCTCTTTCTCTCATCCTCGTCGTTTTCCTACAGACAAATAAGTGGCTTTAAACAAACGAGAGGGACCTAAAAAAGAACAGTGAGTGGGAAAGGAGCAAATGTGCAGGAGGAGGGTTGAGAGTGGAAACCCATCAGGGTCGCTCGTGGGAGGTGCAGGTGCGTTTTTTGAGGAGAGGGTTTTAAGTGTGTTCATGTTTTCCAGTCAGAGCTATTTTAAACATAGAGAGCTCTCAGGGTGTGCATGATGCTTACTCACGCATCGACATAACACACCTGCTACAGGCAGAGATGAAAAGAGAGGAACGTGAAGAGAGAACCGTTAAAGAAAGTGACAAGCAGAAGATCTCTCTCTTCTTGGTTGCTTTTGTCTGGTTTTTCCAGCCTTGTTCCCACATGAGTTTTTTCTTCTTTTCCTCTCTCTTCATCGCTTCCTCCCACTCCACCTGCCGTGCACGTCTGTCTCTCTCTTTGGTAACAGCTTACGCTGCATTCTGGGGGTAAGGGGCCAAAATTCCGATGCTCCCATCAAGAAAGGGAGCGTGTGAGAAAAAAACGACAGATTAAAGAAGGAGAGGGAAAAAGAAAAGGAACTCTTTTCTATTTGCTGGTGGAGGACTTGGGATGCATGGCTTCTAGTGACCCAGATACACTTTCCCCATCCCACTATCCACCTGCCAAACACTGCAAGCTTTAGCCAGTCAAAGCAAAGGAAAAGAGAGGGTTTGAGTTCTAGAAACAACAGTGGGAATGAGGTGCATTTTGTTGACAGATGTTTTACCTGATTATTCCAACGGCTTAAAAAATGCCACATTTGATTGATTTAATGCTATAAAAGTTTTTGCTGAAGCTATCATTTCTTTTTTCAATACAATACAATACAACCCGAATTATGGTAATTTTAGGATGTTTTTTATTTTAGGAAGTTTAAATAAAATGCAAACCAAAGAAATTTCAAAGCGCATGAGCGAATATTTTATTCACAATAGAACTGGATAACAGAACGATTAATTAAACTGAGAAACTTTACAATTCTATGCACAGAATGAGCTCATTTTCAAATTTGATTCCTGCTACAATTCTCAAAATAGCTGGTATGGTAACGTACTGTATTGTGTAGCATCTCTTTTCCTTTTCAAAACAGTCTGAAGATGTCTGGCCATCCAGGTTTCTGGAGTTTTGGTGTTGGAATTTGGTCCCATTCTTGCCTGATACAGGTTTCCTTGCTGCTGAAGAGTTTGTGGTTGTCTTTTTTCATTTAATGATGTGCCAAATCTGTAAAGGATCTGGACTGCAGACAGGCTTCTTCTACTCTTGTACTACGAAGCCATGCTGTTGTAGTAGCTGCAGTATGTGGTTTTGCATGGTCCTGCTGAAATGCACAAGGCCTTCCCTGAATTGGATGTTGTCTGGAGGAAAGCAGGTATATACCTTTCAGCATTAATAGTGCTTTCCAAAACTTGCAAGCTGCCCATAACTTATGCTCTAATGCACCCCCATACCATGCTGGATGGAAGGTCTCACTCCTGTTTAGTCCGAAGGACACAGTGTCTGTGATTTCCAACAAGAATGTCTGTCCATAGAACATGAGCCTTAAATGAGCCTTGGACCACAGGACACAACAGCGCTTCTGGACCATCTTCACGTATGGCTTCTTTTTTGCATGAAAGAGCTTTGGCATGGCCGGTTGTGTTTACTGACAGTGGTTTCTCAAAGTATTCTTTTTATGCACTCTTTTAGAGATTAGAGAGCTTTTGAGAGACTCTGCCTCTCTTAAGACATCGCTTTTACAGCTAACTATGTTACAGGCCTGATGTCAGTTGACTTAATTATTTGCGAGATGTTCTCCCAGCGAAATCTTTTCAAAATGTCTTGCTTTTTTCAGCCCATTGTTGCCCCCATGCCAACTTTTTTTTGAGACCTGTAGCATCAAATTATAGTGGATAGAGTGGGAGCTCATTTAGTGGATAAATCTGTATAATTTCTTAGTTTAAATATTTGTTTTGTTTTTGTTCTGCTATAAATAAAACATTGGATAATGTGATATGAAAGTCTTTTAGTTTTCATTTTTTTTAATTAAAATTTATAAAACGCCCCACCATATCTGCAAATCTGGTTGTAAAATTAAATAAAATAAAAAAGGACTTATGCCAAACGGTATGGTAGTGTGTTATATTATCCTTAACAGTTCCAAATTACGCTGACTTCAAGATCTCATGCTCTACTAACTTCTAATAAACGAAGCATTAATAAAAGCTTCAATATTCAAATACATATTTCATGTTTCTTTTTAGTAAAAGTGGTAGCCTGTTAGCAGCAGTGCCTGCTGTTGAGAGAATGCACTGCCAGCAAAGCACAGAGGTCACAGGGACAAAGATGGTTTGATAAGTGACCAAGTTTCTTGCAGCGCATCAAATTTTCTTTTCACAATAAAAACAGATTCTCATCTTCATAACCTAACATGTATGAAGTAAGAATGAAAATTGCCACGTGTGAATGCATCTCCCATCCCCCCAGAGTCACACAGCCACATCTCTATCAAGCGAATCGGTTTCAGAGATCAGTGTGGAAAGCCTTTCATTTTTACCTTTGGTAGGCAAAACAAAATCAATTTGCAATATTAATGTTTTACTAGTCAACTAATTAGTTGCAGAACGAGCACTCATCTATTACTCATCCATTTCCCTAGTGTATATGCTAGTGTGATGCTCCGGGCCAGACCAGAGAATATTACTTTTTTTTTTGTAGTTTGTGTGTTTGTGTGTGAGTGTGTCTGCCCACGCACACCCGCTTGTATGTAAATGCTTGGAACATGGAAAAGCCTACTCTCATCCGTACCTTCTGTCTTTCCATCTGTTTGATTTCTGATGTGTGTGTGTGTGTAAGTATTTATCTTGGCTGTAAGTTTTTGTGTGTGTGTGTGTGTGTGTGTGTTTTCCAGCCAACATGAAGTATTTTACTTCTTTCAGTTAATTATATACAATTATAGGCATTCCAATCAAAGGTGTTAGTCATTATGTATGTTTACCTCAATATCTCACTTCTTCATAAATATTACCTGAATGCTTATTACCTCAATTAAACAAGTTGTTATTACAGAGCCAAGTATTTTACTTTTTTTCCAGTTTATTATATACAATTATAGATATTCCAACACACATCATATGTTATTATTTATTTGATAGCACACTTATT
>JAUCMU010000104.1:13222573-13238216 GCA_032275025.1 Enteromius treurensis
ATCACGGACGACAGGTGATAAGGATCGAAGCTCACACGTACAGTAGTTTAGAAAACTAGTCCCGTCCGAATAAGGCTTCAGTGTAATTCGGCTATACATCCGCACTAAAGGTGAAAGTCACCATAGCTTGCAGTATAGACTCCAACTAAACTTAAAATAGATTAACGGCGATATTTTTTTATCGCTGCGTTAACGCTGATAACGATGTTTTAACATCCAAATTGGTCGACATCGCCCAACCCCAATTTATATAATAAAATATACCAAGTACTGACTATGGATGTACCGTAATCCTTCTGTCAAAGCACAAGATACCCAGGACTTCAAATAAATGAAACCCACGATAGCTATTGCGGCTTGCTATAGCTTTCATGTATTTCTTTAATAAAAGCAGTATCAGATTGTTTTTCTGTGACAATGATTCATTTCTATACAACAAAAAAAAGAGTCGGAGTTCACTGGAAAAATGCCTGCTGTAAGGACCTTTTAGTTTGATTGTTCACAGTCTGTGGACTCTCAGTGATCCTTCATGAAATCATCTGTTGCACAGTTATTCATTTTTGAACTAGCCTACTACATAGGCTAATTGTGGGAATTTGCGTAATTTTATGAATATGTGTGTGAAAAATGTGTAAAAAGCTGGCAATTATGACATAAAGGAGTTCATGTGTAATTGGACAGGAAAATGGATGATGTTTTGTTAGGAATGGCATATCTGAAGTGGTTATGAATAATACAGTACATATTGCATATAAGCAGTGCTTGAATAAACTCAAAACTTTGACTGTTTAAAGCTTAATCGATGTATTATTGCTGACAGAATTTCAGTCCTACATGGAAGGTGTCATGAGGAAATTATTATGTAAAGCATGATAACAATTCCAGAATTGGCGGCCAGTATCAGAAGATCAGTTTCCCTCATATTTATTGCGTATTTATTTTAAATGGCTTTTTAGCATGTAATACAAATGCATTTTTTGTATAATGTGGAGTAGAAAGTGATGGCTGGCTTTATTTTGCAAGTCTAAGTGCCACAAAAGATATATCGCATATATTTCAAGAGTAATGTTGTCTGGGGCATTCCATAATTAATATCACAGTTATTACTGGCTGAGGAGCCGCAGAGCTGAGGATACAAATTCTGAACTTGCAATAAAATGAAAATACAAGTGCCACCTGATCACTGTCTTTCTTTCTGACCGACACAAACTCAGCACATACTATTACCTCTGCACATTTTTCTGTACAAAGCTTTTAAAAGCTGTGACAGCTTCTATGGATCCTTGGCAGATTATTTTTCTTTATTTCATGTCTGTCAGAAAAAAGATGACTCATTACCAATTCTATTTTCACATTTTTCCCTCTTTGCTCCAATCATTTGCACGTTGCTTTTCTTACCTTACTACAGATAAGAAGCATTAAAGGAGGAGTATGCAGAAAAAATACTCGCCCTCATATAATCTAAGGAATTAGATGGCATCAGAAGAGACAACTTTTTCAATGAGGAAAGCAGTATTATAGCTACAGGTATTTTGGCCACAAGCAATTATATCCTGATTATTAAAAATATAATATTAATATAAAATGAAATTTCTCCAAATCTGATGAAGGAACAAACTCATCTGCTTATCTTAAATAGCCCGAGGGTGAATATATTTTTATATAAATCAGTCACTGTGGAAACAGAGAATTTGGAACTGGGAAAAGCCAGGAGTTTTTGACCTTTGTGACCTTCTTTACTGTCAGACCTCCTTGGACTGAGGCTTTTCGCTGCTGTCAGACTTGGATAAACACACCGACTGTCCTTTGCCAGAAGTCCCCTAGGCTTGCACAGTACAAAGATCAGTCTGGGCTGAACAGCCTGGCTGGGCCACTCGGCACCCTGCAATTGTATTTGCAGTCCTGACATGGCACATGTGGCTGGGCAGGAGACACGCTGCTAGCCAGGAGTGTGAGGAAGCCAGCGGGGGCAAGTGCCAGGCTTGTGGTGAGCTCACAGCCCTTTATGAAGCTGTGACGCAAGTAAGTCTGAGCAAGTCTTAGGAAAGTTCAAATCTGTATGGCCAAACCATTGCAAATTTGTACACTAAAGTGCACAATGCTTCTTGAGCATATTGAAAAAAACACATTATAAACTATTGTAAAGTTGCCGAATTCCCATATGTTGGAAAAGGATAATGAGTCAAATTTTTTTCCCATCCTTGTCATTTGTGTCATGTGCTGTGGCTTTATCCTTCATCAAATCCTTGCCATCTTTCCTGCTACTTTCAATCAGCACCACATGACTCTGACTGCATTTAAAGGGTCCCATTAGTCTTCACCAGACCACCAACTATGTGCTCCTGAAGTCTGTCTTCTCAAAGAGGAGCTCAGTCGTTGTTGCTCGGTTACTTTGGCTTAACTACTGGATCCAGCCTGGTTTAAATAAATTACCCACTATTCATACATCAGAGGCGGGGGGATTAACACCCCGCTGGAATACAGGAGCTTAGTGGGGCATAGCAATCCTCAAATATGAGAGACTCATGGGTGCAGATTTATGTTAGCTTGTCTACATGTCTACAATATCTAGAAAATCTAGGGCTGAAACGATTAGTCGACATTATAGAAAAAAAATTGTCAACACACATTTTTGTTGTTGAATAGTTTTTGATCAAATTTGACCAAATGTAAGGAGGACCTGTAATATCACCTTTTGACCCGTGTGCATGCTGTCGTAGCACAATCCAGCTCTCCCGGACTCAGTTCAAGAGAAAATGGCATACAGGGCACTTGGGAGTGTAAACACAGTTGAATGAGACAATATGTGACCCTGGACCACTTAAGTCTCTGGGGTTTATTTGTAGCAATAGCCAAAAATATATTGCATGGGTCAACATTATTTTTATTATATTTATTGAGCTTTCATATGATGTATACATCTCAGTTTTGTAAAATTTTACCTTATGACCAGGGTCACACATATATAAATATATATATATATATATATATATCCTGTCTATCTGTGCTAAAATGTACAGTATAATTGTATCCATCACTTTTTATATAATTCTGTTTTTGTTCTGTCTTTGTTGTGATACATACAGTATCATTACTTCCAGTTTTTTTCTCTGGTGAATTGTCTTTTGTCAATAGATGTATTGTAGTTAATTGTGAGTTAATTATCTGTCTTCCTTTTAAGTGAAACAAGGTGTATGTAATGCTTCATCTTTAATTTAGAACATGCATCGTCACATTTATGACATCAGTGTATCTGCGTTGTTGCCAGAGATGTCCACCTGCTGAGTACCACAGGAGATGAAAGGAGACTGATGGGCACGTGAATAGATTTCATTCCACCGGTGTCTCGTTTTTTGGCAGGGCTGAGATTTGTGCACAGATTGTTGTTCTGCACCGACCCTCCCCCATTAATATAATCAGTGAGCAAATGGTAGACACCAGGAAGCCCACTCTTGTAGGGTACGCCTCGCCCACCTATGCCACAAATACGGAGGGAAAAATAAAATGTGTGCACAAAGAATTTGTTATTGGATGGAGACACACGATAACATCTTGCCTGTTCATTTCCTCCTGCCTCCCATAGCTGCAATATGGCACTTATTGTGTGCTCTTTACATTCATCGAATAACTCCGGGTGTTATCATGCATGTGATGCTCATCTGCTTAATGAATAAATGTAAATTTGTGTTGAGGCACTATTGTCAGAGGCCAAAAATTCATAAGAACTTTCTGCAGATGAGTAACACATTTTCGTTCAGCAAGACAGTATGCATAATATCCTCATTAAAAAAAGAGAAATTAATTGCTTTAGAGTGTTTTTGCTGTGCGTCTTAATGAGGTGATTAAATGGCTGCACACACCCATCATTTACTTCTTTTAAATGCATTTTAGTGTTGAAAATGCCCCAATTATTTTCTTTAGCTATTTCTGTTTCTGATGTTGATTTGATATTTTGTTATTTTTCAGATTGAGGATTTATTGCACATAATTGATGAAAAGTTGTAGAATAAGTGGACACTGTGTTTTTGTACAATACAGTAAAACTGTAACATAGTATTACAATGTAAAATAACTGTTTTGTATTAAAGGGACATTTTAAGCAGACAGAAATCACTCTAAGATAATGAATTAGTGCTCAGTTTTTTTTTTGTTTTTTTTTGTTTTTTTTTATTCTAGTTATTCTAGTATTTATGAACATTGATATACTATGATTCAAAAGTTTGGGATAAATATGATTTTTGTAAAAAAAATAATAATAATTTTATCGGCCCAATGGGACACTAAAGACATTTGCAATATTACAAAAATATATCATTAAAATAAATGCTGTTCATCAAACTTTCTATTTCATCAAATAATCCTGAAATCAGCTTTGCCATTAGGAATAAATTACATTTAAAAAACATTCATTCAAAATTGAATGCTTGAATCTCAATTATTTTCAAGGAAACGCACAATGAACATAGTTCCAAGCAGGATCAAATTCGTTTGTACAATCAAACACCACAACAACACTGGTAAATAAATAATAAACAAATAAATAAAGTAAACAATTGGATAAAAAGATAAATCTTAAAATTAAATATGAATAGAAAGCATATGTTCTGTTAAACTAATGCACACCTGAGGTGGTGATGCTGCTTTGATGTTATTATTATTATTCTTATAATTAAAATAATCCTTACATAATTAATAATATGCACATTCTTATTCAGATTTGTTATTAACAGAAGGACAACTGTGACAATATATTTTATTGGGAAAAAAATGTTAGCACTACTTGTAACTATTCACATTGCTAGTGAATTGGCTGTTTATTTGCACTTATAAAGCACTTATGAATGCTTTATTCTGAATGGATATATGTTAGATCCCTTAATCCTATCCCATACCTACATTTAACAACTAACAATTACCTTTAAAAAATTGACCTTAAAATAAAGGCTGACCAAACAAATCTAATAAGCAGTTATTACACTGATCAATAGAGGATGGTGTAAGGCTAAGTGTGAGATATTACACAAAGGCTGACAACCCCAGTGAGCTCACAAGAGAAGGTAAAACAAAGACATCAGCAGCGCAATTACAAAGACCATTTTGTGGCCATTAATAATATGAATGAGATGTGTTAAAATGAAGACAAGAGACAAGAGACTTGGTAAATCAACATACCACCACAAATGGCTTTCTGTCAATATGATTTTTGCCTGGCGGGCTATACAGTTCTGATGATGTAATGAGCAATTATCCTTGAGTAATAGTTCCAGTTGTTCCTCCATCTAATTTAGCGACGCAGTTTTGTATTAGCGGTAGGCTACTGAAAAGTTGAGACCCATTAATCTCCTCACTGCTGCTGTTGTTGCTACTAGAGTTTTTATTTCCGCTGTAAGTTTTACTGACTGATGTAGTTAGGAAGCATCTTTGATGGATGTCTATTTTAAAAGGAAACAATAGTGTTGCAGCACCAATGGACTGAATAACCTGCTGCTTTTTGATGCAGACGTTTAAGTCTCTTTCGAAAACCTCTTTACTGTGACTTTGCCTTAGCTAAAACTCGCTTTGAAAAACCCAGATATTAAAGAGAGTGCCTTTTTTGTCTGGTTCCTTAAAGGCTCTCAAAGTAATCCGAAAATAAGATGTATGAGCGTTTTAAAGCAGTTTAAGGAGCCATATTGATCGACATCCTACAAAATGGACTGGAAGGAACAACTGTGTCTGCAGAAGTCCAGCTCGCCTGATCTCCGCTGAGCGCCGGGGTTTTACGCGGCCTTGCTTCGGGGAGAAATGCTTCAGATCAATAAGCCATTAGCACCCAAATGAGTAGACCTGGGAAGCTTGAGCCCAGTGTAGTGTGACCTTAGCCCCCGGTGTCATTTGTTAACTTTCTTATCTCGCCGCCTTTTGACGTCCACCTGGACAAACCTGCATGCGTCTCAGAAGCCGACACGCTCCCCGGGATGCATCATTGCCTCAGGCTTTGCAAACACGGCAGCGAGTCGTGAAATGAGATTTCGCCACTATCATTGTCTGACTGCTCGGCCTAAAAAACGGTATCTTTCCCTAGTGTCTTCACTCACCGTTTCTAACAATCAGAGGGACAGATCAATGAGGTAGAGCCGCGAGTGTCGTAAAGCACTGATACTGGAGAGAAATGATGCAATTAAAGCGCGCCTCAGAAGTCACGAAACGGGCGATGATTTAACTAAGTGACGCAAGGAACGATTAGCTCAGCTAAACTCTGTTTACATACGTTCGCAGCGAAGCCTTTGATCTGTAAAGTGCTCTGAAGTAGAACAACCCATAAGAATGAATTAATTTTTACCCTGTGGAAATCGCTCTTGAGGTGGTCTGGGTCAATTGAACTCCCTTTTGATTTTCCAGTGCAGATGAGTCTGATAAAGCAGGGTCGTTTTTAGTCCTGGAGCACTGGTAATGCATTTGTTAACTGAATATAAAGGATAGAACTTTTAATAGGTCTGGAATTGATCCTATTGTTAGTGGAATTAGATATTCTTTTTGATTTCGTCATTACAATGAGTAAGTTGTTTAGCAGCTAAATTATTTGAATCAAATATTCAGTTTAGTAGCTGGAGCTATGAACTGTATCAAAGGAATGCTTCGTCTATAGGCATGAATTATGTAATAAAGCACAACATTTGAACTAAATAACCATGCCATTTGATTTCAGAAGTGACTGAAATCGTTTGAAAAATATTCCCAGCAAAAGATTTTTTTTCTTTCTTTCTTTCTCTCTTTTTTTTTTTTTAACATTGAATGAAATGATACATAGCTGGGCTTCACCATAGGTCATGTTTGACTTCAAAGACCCAGCTGCCTCTTTTGAAAAGTCCTGCTGATATGTGACTGGAAGCGTAGATTTGAGTGCTCTTGATCAAAGCTCCATATTTTATCAGAAAGCCCCCGAAAAGAATGTCACCCTGGACAACAAAACCAGTTGTAAGTGTTAATTTTCAGAAATTAAGATTTCTACATGATCTGAAAGCTGAATAAATAAGCTTCCCATTGATGATGATATGTACTTACTATCCTAAGGATTTTTGGCCAAAAAAAAATTATAAATTTGACCCATACAATGTACCGTATTTTTGGCTATTGCTACAAATATACCCCAGCGACTTAAGACTGCTTTTGGGGTCCAAGGTCACATATGATTAGTCAACAAATACTAGCCTGGCTTCCGCAACTATAAAGCTCATAGGAGCTTTAGTCTGGCAAAGCAACCTTACTACCCGCCTTCTGGGAGGCGGGCTTAACCTGCGTCCATCAGATGCCTCTGTATACTACTGGACAAATCTACAACCTATCAGACCACTCATTCCGATGACGTATGCGTAGCGACGAAAACCTGAAGCCACCGTAACCAATTGTAGCTAGCTTCATTAAAGCAGTAGGAAAATGTCGTCAAGCGATTTCTGTCGGTTTTGCCAGATTAAAATGAGAGTAGCTGGTATTTACAGTTATTCAGTGATTATTTTCGAAGAGTTTACCAAGCAATTGAGCATTGTCGAAAGGTTACGAAACATTGTTACTGCTCAGTACACGCCATGTTTGAAAGCCGGTATGGTTTCCAGTCGCAGAACTGCCTGTCGTTTCTCATTGGTTCCCACTTTTTGGGGAACCGAAATGCTCTAAAACGCCGCTTTGCCAGACTAACCAGGCTATCACTGTGTATAAAGTTATTGTCTCTCAAAAGAAAAAGTTGACGCAGAAAATGAGTCGAATCCCAAGATATTTCATATTGACTTCCACATGGAACAAAGCATATTGATTGTTAATATAGTGTTTTTGGTGTACACAAGCAGCACTCACAAATGCGGTTTCATCAGGCATTATAAGAGGAGACCAATCGGACCAATCACCGCAGATTAGGAACACATAAAGGAGGGATTTGCAAAAATGAATCATTGAGCGAATCGTTTGGGAGTCATTGTAAGGTAAGAATAAATGCATATTATAAGACAATGAAAGTGTTTTTGACCTTAAATGTTTGTCAACCTGTTGTTGGGGACTGCCAAAACAAATAATATGATTGGGGCACATTCATTTTATCACAATTGACTAAAACATACTTACTTTGTTTACAGTGTGTAACCACTTTCCAAAAAGAACTGATATTGTAGTGCTTCAAGTCAAAAATGACCGGACAAATCAAAAAATGATTCAAAATAGTGTCTTCTGTTAGGGTTAAATTTAGGGATAGAAAATATTGTGTGTGCTTGTGTGTGTGTTTACGCAAAAGCCAGAGAGTTTCAAAAAGAATATCTGTGCTAACTGAAAGAAAACAAGTTGAAAAAAGTCCAAGGGTTGACTATAATGTAACATAATAATAGATTTAAAAGCAGTTTTTAAAAGCCCGGTCATTTATGACCAGAAGCAAAAAAATTAGGTGCTGATTTTCAGCATGGCATAAGGGTTATTTTTTTCACAATACAGACCATTATCGTGTCTCAAACATTTTTAAAGGTTGTATTCCGTCTGTCGTCAATTTAATTTCACCTTCCACAGGCTTTTCACAGAAGGGATGAGATCAGGAGATGGCAGTCTGACAAATGATAAATGGGCACACATTTATTTCCTGCTAACTTCCCCGAACTGTACCAGAGAGCCCTGTAAAGAAGTGGTGTGAATTTGCTTTATAAAACCGCATATGAAACGTCACAAGTAATTTTCAAGTATTTGCCGAATGTCATTTAGAAGGAAACTTGTGGGGACACGGCGTTACAAATCTGCAGAATCTGAAAATGAGACATTCGAACTGCAGGTGGCCTCCAAAGATGACTGAATGTGGTGACACTACAAGGTGACATATTTCCAGGTCATTGCTTTGATGAAGTAGAAGGGGGAAATGAGGGTGTTGATCATAACCTCAGCCAAAAATATATATTTTATGGCTGGAAAGTTGTTCTCTAAGCGGATACATATTGAACACAGTCTGATTTGCAAAATGGAAGTCATAACCGCAGAAGATGTAGAGCTCATATTCGAATATCCGATGATTTGTGTTGCAAGCAGCCTTTTCCTAAAAAAAGACAGGATCTCTATTTATCTCAAGTCCAAATATAATGCTAATTTGGAATTCTCCATGAAATTAATAAAGAGTTAAATAATTCAATGTGAACCAAACTATTTGCCGTGTGCCCTTGTGAATCCTCTGTGCCGCTCTTTTTTTTTTATTTTAGTATGATTGATGGACCTCTGTGTGCTAGTTGAATGAGAACTTTTGATCATTTGGAACAGAAATAGGAACATTTGCACACATGAATGATCAAACCGAAAAGAGACCCCCTTCCTTTTCACGTACATACACCAGAAGCGAAATGTTTTTCCACATCATTTTAACTTAAATCAGTAGAATAATGAATTTCACAATCCACTGCCTTCTTCTTTTCCTTTTAGCAGTTCCTAGACGTGTGCTATCATAGACTGGCAAGTCGAAATCTCTTGGGATTACAGTACTTTGTTTAATAAATGTCCCATATAATAGAATCACAACCTATATATTGAGATGCACAATATGAAGTATACAACATCTAGCAGTTTAATATTCATGATCCTCAAGATGATGATTTTAAATATTAATAATATTTTAAATATCATTGAAATATCATCAGTATTCAGAGAAGTATGTCAGCGGAGCCCCAGCAGTAATCACCTGGCTGAGAGGTTTAGGTTATAACTTTATGATAACAGAATAGGTAATTTAGCAGTTCTTTGTAATTCCCTGCGGTCATTATATGCAATATATTAAAAGGATCTCTAAGCGAAGGTGATGTGGGCTCTGGCATAAATGTATTTGAAAAAAAAGTGAGTGGCTTGAAAAGATTAAAGATTTGATTCTGATTCTGTCATAACGGGACACTGGTAAATTTGTTGTCTTGAATGCATAACGGCCCAGGTTAACACGGCACCTTTGTTGTCACGTTATCCGCCAACCTGTGAATGCGGCTGAGATAAATAACAGCAATGCACAGATGAGATTTCTAAAAACAAATACAAGTGCAGTCATGTCAGCTGAGAGTTGGCTACGAGCTGAAGAGGGAAAAATCAGGGCTGATTATAATGCAAGCAGCAATCCTCGCGTTTAAAAAAAAAAAAATCTGTATTATAGCAGGAGAATAAAAGCACCAATTCAAGCCTTATCCCTGGTGCTTGTTTTCACACGAGCAAGGTATGATCACAGAAAGCATGTTGGATATGAAACATTCAAACCTTCTTTCAAACATCGTCCCAGAGGGCACACGACTGTCTTTGTCATCCACGAATATCTTTGAATCTTCGAAGACGCTGGGGTCCCTCTGCAGAGGGAAGAGAAAACCTGGTTGAAATGCATCGGCTGCATTTAAACGGAGCCAAAGTAAGGGAATCAATTCAGGTGGTAAACTGAATTTACCACATGGAAACACCAGCGTACATTTAAATTGGCGAGTAAACTTCAGTGCATCTCCTGAACTGCCTCAGCGAAGATGAAATGGACTCCAACCGGCTCTTCGACTAAAGCGCTATATGGCTGTTTACTTATGCTCTGCTTGTGTGTCTGCAGATATTGGGCCCTTACCACAGGGACCCCACTGGAATTGAATAGCATTTCTCCTCACACAAACATGTTCGCCTCCATTGCTTCTGCTCCACAGTGGTGCGCCGAAATTGACAGGCACTACAAATAACAGCTCATGCTTATGTGGCAGGAGAAGCGGACAAAAACAACATGTGTGGATAAAGAGTTCTCCTGAACGTGAGGTGCGAATCGTCAATGTGCCCACCTTTAAACGGCGATCGGAATGCCTGGAGGCCTTTTATCTGGCCTGTCTGCCTTGCCCCATCACTTCTCATTATCTTCTGCTGAATATCACAATCTAGCCAATTCCAGACTGAATAAGTTGCTTCCTGCCTTCTCCTATAGGGTTTATTTGCCAGCCACAGGAGCGAGAAGGGAAGAGGCTAGATATTGCTGGTCATTTCCTGAACTACTCACAGCTCTCAGATGTATTTTATTTCCTGTTTTAATGAGCCCCTTGACAGGTACCGCTAAAAATGCTTGCAGTGTGAGCTCTGGGGTATCTCTGTATACTGAGGGAAGCAAACTACTAATCAGAGATATGGTCTTGCGCTGAGAGCTATTTCATTTTTTTTTTTTTTTCTTTGGACCATTGAAGTCTATCGATCTGAATTAGGTATTCTGAAATGATCAGGCCACACAAAAGATCTTAGAGAGTATTTGAAAAGACTGCCGGAGGGCAGTCCTTCTTGTCTTTGAATGTGAGAAGGTCACCACATTCATATGAATATATTGATCTTTGCAAAACGTGTGACATGGCCTCTTTAAATAGCTTCCGCCTCCCTATTCACTGAGAGACAAAGTTTTTAGCAGAAGGTGAAAATTTCTTTTTAAGGGTGTAGTCAATTTAATGAAATTTCACTGGCATAAAAGGTTAACTGTCTATTGTAGCAACAGTGATGTGTGAAGTAGAGCTCTTACAGAAGTTATACTTTCACATCAAGCGGCTTCTGTTGGCCAAAACCCAATCCAAGTGACCAACTTGAACCCATTTTGAAATCTGTGCTGAAACTCCTCAGTACGTGCATTGAAATGACTCTTTTGGTAACCCTTTACTTAAAGCCTTTATGTATAATGCGTTATAATTATTCATAATTATTCATTATTATTATATACCACAAAGCATAATTAAAGCATTAAAACGCATTTTATAACGCGTTATACATAAAGGCTGTAAGTAAAGGGTTACCATTTTCTTATTTCATTGACAAAATTCAAAAATGTGTAACATGATGATAACTAAATGATTTTAATTTAAACAATGTTGATGAATAAAATGTGATAAATGACATGATTTAATGAATAGTAAATGAACAAAACTATTTTTGAAATATTTTGCTAGCTCAAGTGGATTATGTTGTACATATAGAGAAGATATTTTGAAAAATGTGCGTAACCAACACTGTAAAAAAAAAACTTTTAGTTGTTTCAACTTAAAAAACTAAGTGTTCATGCTGCCTTAAAATGTTAAGTTTTGTTAACTTAAATTGTGAAGTTGTCTTAACTAAAAATGAAGTTGACAGGACTTTATAAAACAAGTGCAATGAACATCATTTAAGTTAAGTGAACTTAAATGGTCAAGTTGTCTCAAATAAGAAAAAAGTTGACATGACTTTATAAAATTAGTGCAATTAACATAATTTAAGTTTAATTAACTTAAATTGTCAAGTTGTCTTAACTAAAAATGAAGTTGACAGGACTTTATAAAACAAGTGCAATGAACAAAATTGAAGTTAAATTGTGAAGTTGTAATGACTAAGAATAAAGTTAACATTACTTTATAAAACATGTGCAATTAACTAAGTTTAGTGAACTTAAATGTTGTCTCAACTAAGAATAAAGTTCAGACAAGTGCATAAACATTTTAAATTTATCTTCCACCAAAAGTTTAATTAATTAGCAATTATACTGTGTGAAGTATACAGTGGATGTACTGCATAAACAATACTGTATAAAACATACAATTTACTGCATAAATTTGCATAAATACAGATTAATGTACAGCATGAAGGAGTGATGTACTGCATAAACATGCATAAAATACAGAGCAATGTACTGCATGAACAAAGATAACGTACTGTATGAAGCATACAGTGATGTAATATAAACAATACTGCAGAAAACCGAGTAATTCACTGCATGAACGAGTGATGTACTGCATAAACAAAGATAAGTTGCTGGTAGCCTTTGACTTCCGTAGTAGTTTTTTTTTTTTTTAACTATGAAAGTCAATGGCTTCCAGCAATGTGTTGGTTTTCTTCTTCAACAAAAGAAAGTAACTTAAAGAGGTTTGGAACAACATGAGGGTCACATACACATGATGCAAACTCACAACCACAACTAGTGTTGTGAATTTTGTGAATACAATTTTTCTGTTACTTTCTAAGCATATAGACGTCAGGACTCCACCCATTCTTTCTATCAGAAATGGGGTAGGTTTTTATACTTTTTATAGAATATAAATGGGAAAGAATTGTCTGTTGTATTATTTTACAATTATTTATTTTTCAGTTGTTGTTTTTGTTATTTTTATTTTAGTTTGTTTTTTACTTATTATTATTGTTGTTTTACTAAATATTAATTTTGTATTTGTGAATTTTACATTGTGTGGGGAATACGAGTAAAAAAAAAAAAAACAAACATTGCTAAGCATAAATAATCCACATTGTATTATAGTGCACAATGTAGTGTTATGTTTGTACCAGGTGGAGGAGAGCGCAGGAGTCATGAAATCAAATAAACATAAAGTCTTTTTAATAATAAAGTATAGCATGAGGAGATGCAATCTATAATCCAAAACATAACACAATCATTGATCGAAATACTAAAACTCACAGGGTATTTAAACACAACGAACTAATGACTAAAGGAACGACAGCTGGGGAGACACAGGTGGAACTGAATTAACTAATAATCACATAAAGACAGGAAATCCAAATAAGGGCATGACATGAAGACGAATCTAAAACAGACAGAAACGTAACATGTGGTGTGTGTATATTATTTTTGTTTCATTTTGCACTGTTAGTTAAAACTGACTGAAATATAAATAATTCAACATAAATTTAGATACATTTGTCATCAAAAGGCCAAATCTCCTAAAAAAAATAAACAAAAAAGTAAAATAGTACTACTACAAAAACAAGAGTTCATTCTAACATAAGCATACGGCAAGTCTGATTTCTGCACCAAGACCTTATACTCATTGTTTCAGTGTTGTATTACTATAGACATTCGGCTCAAGGCAATGGATCTAAATTGCATTTACGTTGAGCTCTGATAAAGCTGTTCTAGGTCTAAGTGCACTGTGGGTAGTCTACCTTTCCATGTGAGAGGGTCAGGCAGATTAAAACATGCTTTGAAAATCCCAGTCTTCCGCAGCACTATCTGCAGGGGAAACTCAGCCTCTCTGATCACTGGCTTTAAATGAGATGTAAAATTAACTTCCAGTCTGGCATATGAAGGTCAGGCTCTTGAAGTGGTTCTTTCAGTGAAACACTGTCTATTTTCATTGGAAAAATTCCCCTGGGCATGTGTTGTAATTTAGAAAAGAGAACTGACAGTGTATTTTCTTCACACACACACACACACATTGTAGCTTTTGTTGTATTTAAATAAGTTGAACCACAGACTGGATAATTCGTCAAAAAAAAAAAAAAAAAGTAAATAAAAGAAATATTAATGGTTACATTTTCTTTTTTTTTACTTTAAAAAAGAGAAATTTCGTCCAAGTTTTACTTTGCATGCGCTGTGTTCCAGTGTATTTTGAAAGTTTTTTATGTTATAATCAAAGAACTGCAAGGACTCCAACTGTGACCAACTGTGTTTGTACTGGTGGGCAATATCCTGTTGGCAGTCACTGTCACTCTCTTTGATGATGCCAATTGAGCATAACGCAGGATAAAATTTTCTTTTTCATTCTGGCAGAACAATAACTCAGTGTGGTGGATCTTTTGTATGCATAACTAAACTCGTCCCGTGATCGTCCTTATGTAGACCATCTCTGTTTACAGAAATTAAACTTTTGATGAACATGTTAACGTTCTGAATATATATTTAAACTACTCTCATTACACATTAATTACATCTTGCTTGCCGTGACTCCAGCTACCAATCAAAAGTGAAAATGTCATCAAAATGCCACCTTGATAATCAAAAATAGTTATATTGTTCTTGTTTATCTCTGCTGTATTTATTGCATTATTTACTCAAGACAGAATCCTTATAAGTCTCTAAAGCTAATATAATTTGACTTCAACTTCAGTCTGTTTCGATCAGGAATTTTACAGGTTAAATTTGATTATGACTGTTTTTGTTTGCAAAACAGCATATCTACAATGAGTAATATCTGAAATGTATTTCTCTAACCACATCAGCCAGTCAAAATGCAATGTTTAAGAGAAGGTTATCTCTAATGACCCCATTTGTCACTGTTTGATACATCTTAAAGGTCACTCTTGGATCTTGAGATTAATTGAAGATATAAATCAAATTCTTCAAACTAGCTGGCCTTGATGTCCACCATGAAAATAATTAATTTTTTTGTTAAGATAATAATAAAATGATAACTGACAGATTTCATGTTACATCACACTCTTAAAGGAATGCCCCCCAGGAGGGCAAAGTGAAGCTTTGCTCCACTGAACGCCATTCATTTGTACACTGTAAAAAAAATCTGTAAAGTTTACGGTAAAAAACTGGCAGCTGTGGTTGAATGTGACCGTAAAAAAAACCCTAACAACATTTTAGTTTGTGCGGTTTTAAGTTAAATTTTTCAGTTAAGTGCTGTAATTTTAATTAACCAACATATTAAAGTACTGAAATCTGTTTTGTAGCTTTGAAATACACTGATGAGCACCAAATGCAGGTGATGATGAGAAACTCACATGATGAACCAAAACCCATCTTAAGCAGCTTTTAAATATTCAACTGAAATATGCTATAAACATTAATTTAACAACATTACATGTAACATACAACCCTAATAAACTGTCACACCCCCGCACTGTTTGTTATTGGTTTTCCCCATGTGCTCTGTGTGACCCAGTTCTGTTGATTGTCTATTCT
>JAUCMU010000104.1:13238316-13252832 GCA_032275025.1 Enteromius treurensis
GCCACCGTAACCAATTGTAGCTAGCTTCAGTAAAGCAGTAGGAAAATGTCTTTACTTACTTTAATTACTTCTGCTCCGTTTTTAAAGAAAAGCTGTCATGAAAATTTCTCAAAACAGCTGCAACAGCAGAGTCGAACAATTGTTGCTGCTCGATACACGCCATGTTTGAACGCCGCAGAACTGCTGCGTCACCGCGTTACACCCGCCTCAGTCGTGCCGGGGGCGGGGGAGTTCGTTTCTCATTGGTTCCCAATGCTCTAAAACGGCAGCTTGGCCAGACTAACTTTGCTCGCAAAAGAATGTAGCGTCAAAGGAAGTATGGGCGGGCCCAGGCTAAACAAATACACTTATTCAAGCAATTGTTGTTATTCACATTTTTTGCCCATGTAATTGTCAGACATCACTGGATGCCATGCGTTTATCTTTGGATTGGACTCATGTTTTATGGTCCGTTAGAAAGATGTGTGTATTTACAACTGTTACCTGTATTTCCCAGTGGACATTTCACTACTTTAGGTCTTGGTTCAGCCATGTAGCTCTTTCCTTCCCACTGTTTGTCCTTGCCTTGCTGCCACAGTAAATCAGTATCATGTATTTAGAGGGCACCAGTGAGAGAGCAGTGTCCCGCTGGTTTTGTGGGGCTTAGATCCAGGTTGCCGGATCTGCCACCCTGCTGCTTCTCTCACCCAGCTGCCCCTTCACTGCTCTCATCCCCAGAACGATGGTAATGAGACTTATGGAGATAACGCCGCATAATCACACTCAGATTTTGCCAAAATAATGTTCTTGCATATTTATGTTTTTAAAGGGTTACGGCTAAACTCCTATTAACATATTACGACACGTAGCAGCTTTTTGAGGCGGTCTACTGACCCATATTAAATCTGCTTTCCGTGCTGAATATTTTTGCACGTGTGTCCAGGGGTAAAATGAGTTGCATTTTGTACATTTCCATTGCTTTTCAATAAATATTAAGCTGATAGTTATCCAGAGATAAAATACTGTCATTATTATTAACTTTCTAAGTACTCATGCTGTTGTTTTGTCCATCAGAATACAAAGAGAATTTTAGTCTCCTTGTAAATAATTTTCTATATAGCAGTCATTCATAATGAGCATGTATGTATCCTAAAATATAACTTATAAAATTGCATACCAATACATTAATAATAAAAATTTTTTTGTTTTTTGTCTTTATCACAGATACATGGTCATGTGACCTTATTGTGCTGTTTGATCTTGAAAACATAATGTTTGCACGAGAAGCATTGCGGTTCAAAAGCAAGTGATTTTTAACCTAATGTAAAGATCAGCTGGATGTGCCAGCAAATGCATCCGAATGCATTCAGTCTCGTTCATGACACCTAACACAATCAGCTGCGGAAAAAAACTTATTTCGCTATAATATGTGAAGACATTGCTCGGGTGTATTGAACTAAGGTGTTTTTTTTTTTTAAATACACACACTTGTATGTTTCAAAATGTCTCTATTTGCAAGTGTCTTCGTAAACAGCAATTTAAGAATGAAGTGAAAGCAAACAGCTAAAAAAAAGAAAATACTTGTAACAGTAGATTGGATCCAGGCTGCCCTTAAAGTGACAGCAGTTCTTTTTTTTTTTTTGTGCTGTTGTTTGTAATTAGTTTATTTTTCTTAGAATTGTGACATTTCTATGGTATCAAGTATTTTGATATCAAACAGACCTTATGTAGAGCAAAAATAACTATATTGTGATCTGTATCGTTACTATGAAATGAAATGTCTTGTTCCATAATATAAGGCAGGGGTCACCAAGTTCATCCTGCAGATTTTAGCTCCAACTCTAATCAAACACACCTGAAGCAGCTATTCAAGCTCTTACTAGGTATACTGGAAACTTCAAGGCAGATGTTGAGTGAAGTTGGAGCTAAACTCTGCAGGACACCTGCCCTCCACGACCGAGTTTGATGACCCCTGATATAAGGTTTTGGTCATATCACCCACCCCTAGTTTAGAGTACATATTTATCTAAACATACAGTGTAGTTTATGAAAACAAGGTCACATTTATGTGTGTGAGAAAGAGACATACAGTCTGTAAGGTTTAAAAGAACAATTTGTGCACAGATGATGGAATTCTCACTGACTCAATCCAGCCTCAGTGTATTAATGTTAATAACTTTAGTGAAATAAATGTTAGCTCAAGCAGCGATCACATTAATTCAGATGACTTAAATTCGAGCCAAATTACCTGTTTCATAATATTGTCATGGTGCCTTATTTTCTCACATGGTCGCTATAAACAGCTTGTGCATGGAAAAGAACCTGACCGATAAAGGATTTTGAAGGCCGATACCGATACAAATATTTGTTGGTTTTAAAATCCGATATTCCGATATATAGGCCTCATTTCAGAAACGTGCAAAAAAACATTATCAGTTTTCCCTAATATTAGTTATTTGTAGTTATTAATGAGTTTTAACTAACATAATATGATAATGCATTTTAAAAAGAAACTTGTTTTTTATAAATAAAATTTATGAAAATAGAAACTTTGATATGAAACGTTAAAGTCCTTTGAACAAAAACACAATAAGAACAACAACCAAATCATAATTACCAGTAAGGGTGTTTAGTCCGTTTTTATTTTATTTTTTAAATATACATTTATTGGCCATTATAAATGCCGATACCGATAGTTTAGAAAATGCCTAATATCGGCCTGCTGATATATCGATCGGGCTAAAGTAGCCATCAAACTGTTTTTGAACAACATGAGTGTGAGTAAATAATGACATGAGTTTTCCTCTGGCTGAACTGATTCTGAGCATGTTAAATCATTTAACATCAAAAACCAGTTCCTTGATTTCATGACAATTTTTCCGTCTATTCTCTTTGAAAGTTAGTTCTCTTCATACCTGGCAAGTGTGAATTAGTCCATATGGACCAGCCATAGAAAAACCCTTCCTAGCCTGGAGGAGAGTTCGCTAATGAGAGAAGAGATTGGCAAACCGTCAATAAATATTAATACTACTGTGAACAAGCTGTGCGCATCATCAAACACTGACTCCAAAGACCAAAACCGGACTGGCATGAATTATACAATAGAAACACCTCTGAGTTTTTCGAGAGTAACATCTTCAAACGCTTCCCCCTTGGGCTATTGTCTCTTTCATATGGGAGATGCTTTGAGGGGGAACGTATATTCTTTGGTTCATGTTTACTTTTAACCATAGCTAAAAAGGTTCAAAGTGCTCTCGTTTTCAGCACTGTTTTAAGCTGTGATGGTTAAAGTGAAGACGTATAGATCAGAATTTGTAGGCTGCGGTGTGTAAATAGTCAAGTTTTTGCAGAAAGTTCAGCTCAACGAACTGATCTAAGCATTTGATTTGATATTGACAATGACATTGGGAAGATGCCCTTGCGTAGCTTGCGGAGATTTGGTGACTTTGTTATCTGTTGGGTGAATTTGGGGTGAAAGCGATGAAAGTCAGTGCTGCTTGGCAAAGGAAATATTGTACCCTCGGGCGACCGACAGTCTGCTTCTTCGTCCCTCAGGTCACTGGAGCTCCACTGGTATTCCCTGAAATGAAGCGCCTTCCCTAAACCCAACCACCCCCATCTGGCCCCTGCAATCTGCCTCTACAATAATCTCCACGTGCCTGTGTGAATGAATTAGCAAGAAGCATTTCATCTCAGTTTGTTGTCATCTCAAAACTGGCATAGCATTGTTATAATGAGCTTTACATTCAGGGTAATTGCATAGAGATGTTTCGGGTGATGACAATCTACAAGGAAGGGAGAGCTCCCTCTGGGAATGGGAAGCCAATCACTGCTTGGTTTCTTCTCAGGAGACACACATTTGTTGCATATATGAGACATTTCACAGGTTTATTGAGAGATAATGAGACAATCTGTCTTGTGGTACAGGGAAAACTTGTTTTTACTGCCGTTACCACCTTATCTATGAGTGAGGACTGCATTGTCATTAATATCTTTCCAAAGTGCAAAAGTGCCCACCGTCAGATTGTAAAATATTAGTTTGTGTGTTGTGCTCTAGAAATGAACTAGAAATGAAAAGAGACTCAAATTGGAATTTTCACTAAAGCTATACAATTTAACAGTTTTGAGGGGTCTTGTATTCAATCATTAAAAGAGTCATGTTGTAAATACTTCATTTGTTTAGTTGAAAATGGCAAAGCTGAATGTTCAGGTACATTATCCTTCAGAAATCATTCTAATATGCTGATTTGGAAACTGATGAGGTATTCTTTGATACAAAGTAAGCTCAAAAGAACATTTATTTGACATTAATCTTTTGTGAAATTAGATATGTCTTTATTTAATTTTAATTCATTTAATTTTTTAATGTATGTATTATTCTGTCTGTCTTTTCAAAATAAAAGTACAGATTTTTTAAACAAATCTTTCTGACCCCAAACTTTTAAATAATACTGTAGTTTAAAATGTATTCGGTTAAAAAAAAAATCAGTTTACATAAGTCACGAAATATGCACTTATATTTTCATTTAAATTTGGTATGTAATTTGTTATATTAAAATTATACATGTAATATATATTAAATATTTAATTTCAAATTTCACTGCTGGTACAGTGATGATATCAGATGGTTATAGTATACCATGGTACTGTGATATTCACATGCAACTGCAAAATGTTTCAAAATATTTTAGTAGCCTACTGGAATTTTTTTTTTTTTGTTAAATAAAGTAAAAAAAAAAAAGTAAAGTGGTTGATATTTTTATTGAAGTGTAAACAACAGTTATTTTTATGGTGGACTTAAGATAGAAACTCAGAGGTGAAGTAATGGCATATACTATGGTACTGCTGTTGGCTTTCCCCTGTACCCATCACCACAGACACTGAGAGCAGACACCGAGCGCTGAATAGGGTTATTGCCTTTAGCACATTGGTGGAATTACCCGTAGCCTGAGTAATGATGCGCCGGCCACAGTGAATGCCATGCCAAAAACAAGAGTGGGAGGGAAGGCTGTTAGTTAAGTGAAGGGGAGGTCTTTATGGAGTGTGGGTTTGGTATTTAGACACTGGGAAGCATTAATCTTAGTTTTCGAGCTTATAGTTGTCACCTCTTTCCTTAAAGGGGCCAAAGGAGTCTTACACAATGGTCCCTTGCACAATGTGACAGTGTTTCAATGGGGTGAGCAAGTTCAGAATTGAGCCATGGTTAGTTAATGAAAGGCTTTACTTTTATCCAGCACGTTAAATTCCTGTTCAAGTGTTTCAGTTCAGTTATCGTGTCTGTTCACTTAAAACTTTCTAAAACACCATCTGAGTTTTTATTTTCTTACTTTACTGCTCTTCGGATCAAGTTTTTCAACTTTTTACTGATATTCTAGTTTAATATTTAATAGTGTTTTTTTTTTCAATCTAATTAAAATGTATTAAGTACATTTAATTCTTGCTTCCTTTTAATTGGATACGACTAGAAGTAGTTTACAAATCACAGAGCACAAGCACAGTTCTTCAATAACTGACTTTGAATTCATTCATTGAAAAATTTCTCAGACTGGTTAATACCGACATCTGGGAAGTTCTTGAGTCGTTTGAATAATTTGAAGAACCAGCTCAAAAGAATAATTTGTTTATTTCAGCCTGCAAGTTCACAACTAAGAGCAAATTCACATAATACAATGTTTTTTTTTTCTTTCTATGGCTTTGTAGATGTAGCAGTCTGTTGTCTGCTTCTCTTTAGGTTATAATTCACAGATTAATAAGTTGGAAATACCACATATTTCCATCTGCAGAAACTCACCAGGACCTTTTAGATGAGTTTTGCCAGCACTCCTGTTTTGCTTGCAGGCTTAACGGATAAAGGTTAAATTCTCCTAAGTACAGAAATTCTAAAAAAAAAAAAAAAAAAGAAAGGCAACATTGTTCAGTGTCCAGTATAGAAGCAATTTCCGCCAATGAAAAAAAATAAAATCTAACTGCGGCTTTTTATCTCGCAATTGCGAATTTACATCTCACAATTCTGACTTTTACTTTGGTAATTGTGACTTTTTTATTGTGCAGTTATTTTTCCCTCACAAATACTTCATACAATCTTGCAATTCAGAATTTATAATCTCTCAATTGCGAGTTTGTCTCAGTTCTAAGAAATGATTTCTGAACTGCAAGTTTGTATCGCACAATTCTGAGAAAAAAGTCGTAATTGTGAGGTAAAGGCACAATTAGCTTTTTATTTTTTTTTATTCAGTGTTGAAAACAGGGTTTCATAGTCTAGTGTTTTTGCCTGTATTTGTATATTCAACATTGGTCACAGCTGATTATAAATTATATCTCTAGTAGAAACTGCAACAATTTTATGACATTGATCTAGACTAGCCACAGAATTCAAATGAACTTGTCTTGTATATTTAAAACATATTTGACTCGTATTTTAAGATAATGCATAAAACTGTTTAATTCAAGCATTTGTGTTTTAATTTTCACATATATTGTATTGATTTAAATATTATTATTATTGCATTATATATGAAAGCTTTTTTTCTAGATGTAAACTGCGCCTGATTATTGTCTCCTTTCATCCTTTTCCTTTTCATCTTCCATTTCTCCCCACTTTCCCCTCTCCTTCATAACTGACCCTTTCCCTCTCTCTTCTCTCCTCTCTGCCTAACAGGCGTGATCCTCTTAGCCACGCACTGGCATAATGTTCACTCTTAAAGTGAATTATCTCCAGAGAGCTTTGGGATTACAGTCTTTCATTAAATCAAAATTCCATTTCTATTCTGCTTTCTCACCCCTCCTCTACACTCCCTCCATACGGATCAGAGTAATACAATTAAGATCCATAAGTTTTAGCCCCAAATAAGGGTCTCGAGAAAAAGGAATTGTTCCACACCTCCCTAAAGGAGGGAAAGCCGTCTGCTCTTTGTTCCAAATTGGACATTGGGGGAATGTCAATGCACCAGACCCCTCGCCGTCCTCCAGTCAGCCCTTTATGCCTGGGTGCATTTGGGAAGGAAGAGAGTGGCCACTTAAGGCAGCCAACTGTTATTACCGCAATAGGCTGAGTGTTTAACTGCAGTGCATGGTTCCTTAAAGTGAATCTTGATATTCGTTCATTGGGGTATTAGTGAATAGGTTCAAAACCTTTAGTTGTTGTTTGTAAGAAATGCAGGCCTTGTTGCTATCCATTTAGTTGTCACAATGAGTTCCCCCGGCTGTGATAGCAGCATGAGGCAAGCAAATACAGGAGCTCAAAGAACATAGCACACATTTGAGCTATTAGACAGCAGAGGTTTTGTATAATTGAAAAGAAATTAGGCTACTGTGAAGCCCTGTTCACGATTCGGAGCGAGAAAGACAAAGACATGGATGTGGAGGCCCTCAAAGCACCTGCCTCTTTTGCACTGTAGCTCATTTTAAGGTCAGCAGAAACATGCCCCGGCTCTCTATTTCCACTGAGAAAAAGAGTGATGAATCATAATAGCTTTAATCTTATACCACTGTAACTAAAGGAGTCCAGACTGGATGTGTTTTGTATTCAGTGTTTCTTAAAAGATAACATTACATGTAATGCATTTGGCTGCTGAGTAATGTATAGCAGTCATATACATCTGTTTTGGAAATTGTCATGATATCGCTTCACTTTCTAGAAACCATCCTTCCTCTGTAATGACAGTAATGAGGCCTTTTTCACTGCAGAAAATCAATTAGAGATACAAAGTTCATGCTTAAAGCCAAGAACATTTTTGCATTCAGGTTATTAAAAATATGCTTAATTCAAGATAAATTCTCTGAAAGCAAGTCTTGAGACTAAAAACAGATTAATTTAATTAATCATAAGATAACTGATACATAACTTTAATTATTAGCAACAATTTCACTGTTCTTCCATCACATTTCAAATTCACTTTCTATATAATTTAGATTCAGTGAACTTATTATGGAAATGTTTCATCTAATGATCATCTCAAAGAAAATGGCTCTGTGTATCATTTCCTTCTATTTTCCATGCTTTTATTTCCACTTTAATGATCTTTGTATTTCTTGGCTAATGCATGATCACTCTTGTCTTCATTTTCATGCTTTTTATTTCTTTAACGGATGAGCTGTCCTCAGTGTTGAGTGGCTCAGAATATTTGTTCTCAATTACATCATTTTGTGAAACTGGCTAAGTAGGTTATTATTATTCATATATTAAAACAAACAAGTCTAATATAAGCTTTAAATGGACTGTGTTAAAGGCCATATTAAATCAGAAGTACCCTCTTTCCATAAAGAGCACCCATTTAAGTAAAAATAAAAAAAGAACTTAAAATGAAAACATTATTGAATTAGCTTTATCAGTGTTCGGAGTGAAATGGCTTATAGGCCACATTTATTTTTCCTGTGTTCTTGTGCATTTGTTGCATGGTATCAATGATTTTTAAAGAGCTTTCAGGATTTTCTAGACGGACACATTATACAACAGTTAAGGAAAGGAAAATCTGAGATACATTGGTTGAACATGTGCCATTAACATCTTGCTCCACAACGCTTGTTCTTATTCACAGAGTGTTGGAGCCAAGCACAGACACACTGTGTTCCCATCTAGAGGCTGGGACCGAGGCCCAGACTGACAGCATTGTTCAAGACGGGTCTGCTCGTCTCTGCTGTCTAATTTTCTCTCCTCTTCCATTTAATTTTATCCTTTCTTCCGTGGAGCTTCTCTGTTCCTCTTAATTTCCCTTTTTGGTACCTGTTGTTACCGCTCAGTGGGACAGCACTAACTGCACGGAGTATTTACCTCCAAAAAAGCTTTCTAAAGATCTTTTGGTTTAAAGACAAAATGCAATGCTAAGCGCTGATTTATGAAGCAGTGATACACATTCATATCACAAGTAGCAGGGTTTGTTTTCGCTCCCCATTCTGTACTAACCTTCTTCTGCAGGGCCCACAGAGGGGAAACGGCATTAGCTCAAAGGAATACTAATGACACCAATGTATGCTTTAAGAATTCCACATGGAACAATGAGAACTGTTATGCTGGATGTTTACGCTGCTGCATGTGTTCACTGGGATGCTGCAGGGCATAGATTAGTAGGAAGCTATTTAGAATGTTGCAGTGCTGACCGTACATTGTTACAAATTCCTTTTGTCAGCCTTAATTGTAATTAATGGCCAAACATTCAGTGCATTTATGCGTGCAACTAAATAATAAGAGTCAAAAATCAGATCATGAAACAACACCTGTTCATGACATTTGTCACTTTAACAGCATTTCCAACTTATGGATATATATATTCGTTTTAAACGATTAGTGGTTTGAAACTAATCTCTCAAACGACAACTTCATGACAATAACAGATCAATATATCTCTTTAAATAATCTTCTACTTATGCAAAAACTATTTGCAAAAGAAATGGAATGTTGATGCCATATTTATAAATAAACATAACCATTTGATTCTATTGCAGTTGTATACTCGATCCATTTGGACCTAAAATTATCAAATATATATTTTTGGTCATTCACACAGAATGCAGTTTTCTTCATAGTAAATACACGTTTTACTACGCCAATCCTATCCTGTGTTTGTGGCAAATTTATATACCAGCATTAAGTAAAAGCTTTTTGACTTGGAAGCTAGAATTATTCTGTACTTTTATTTGTAAAGTACCTCAAAACTGAGATCAACTGGAGTTTTAAATCTTTTCCAATACATTATGTATATCTTTCCAAAAAATGGGTTTCCAGCCTACCTAAAATATGTGAAAATGGTTAGCATCCTGTGAGCCATGATGACTCCAACCGTTTTTCAAAAAATTTAGGAGCAAGGACAACCCAAGCTATTTCTCTAGCAAAATTCCCTTTAACATGAAGAAAGGGAAGTTGCCTATTGTAGATTAAATAGTAATCCTCAGTTGAACATTTCTTGTTTGCAATGTTGAAAACATCTGTGCTTTTTAATATTGTTTTTAACTGTGATGATAATTTCTTTGATTTAGAAATAGAATCATTTGTAGCATTATAAAAACCTTGCGAAATAAAAGAATGAATTTATTACAAGTACAAGACAAGTACAGTAGCAAATTGCTAACTTTTTGATAAAAGCTTACAAAAATATATCTGTTTAGGCATTTTATCTAATCAGACAATTTATATCTGTAGCCTGCAGGAAGTCTGTTAGCCTTAAATGCAATATACTCTGTGCATTCAGCGGGTTATTGGATTGCGGAAACGTCTGGCCTCTGTAAAGCTGTCTCAACAGAGTTGTGAGGCCTAGACAGTTGAAATATTAAAGATGGCTCCCCAGCCAGGGGCAGCCATTGATCAGAGAGGTTCCCTCCCATTGCTGGACACCTTTGATAGATCCTCAGTCCAATTGGGCAGGACTCACGCTGGTCCACAACATCAAAACACTCTCAGACTCGCTGCCAGAAGATCAAAAGCTTGTGGGTTTGCGGATGCGCATTAATAAGGTTTTACGTTATACGTGTGCGCATTCGTCAGTGCCCTTTGGATTGCTTTGAAGTAATTGTGGTTTTAGCTCTGAGAAAGCGTGAGCTCACTAAGCAAACTTATTTTGCCCTCGTTCGCTGGCGTTCAGCCGTGAAAACTCTCGGCGCAATCCCGAAGTGTATGAAGAGATGTCTTTTGTTCCTGTCAAACCCCAGCCTCCACCCTCACGCTGGGCTGCGTCCTGCTCCCTGCTCCCGTCATGTCAAAAGGGTTTCCCGCGGCTCACGCTTTCATAGCTCCCTACAGAATAAAACAGGGCAAACACGTCTCCCTCTGTTCCCTCAGAAAACCGCACACATGGGCCTTTACAACGTGGGCCCATCAGGAGTTCTCTCACACCGCTGCAGACCAGCACCATGTTTACCCCCATGTCAGTCGCCGTGAAACCAAATGAAGGAGAAGTCAGTGGGTATAGGGAGGTGGGTGACATTGTGACAGCCGCGGTGGTCGGGCAGGGATTCATTTATATTCTAATGGGGTGGTAGCCCTGGATACGCTTAGGTGACTGGAAAACATCCGACAGGAGGAAGTGAGCGGGCTTGGATTTGGTGGGTGCGTTTGTATAACGACGCGGATTGAAATCGCTCACACAATTGAAGGTAACTCTCGGTTATCCCCACAGATGAAAAAAAAAAAAAAAAAAGGGGGCTGGACTTTTCAAAAAGCAAACATGTATATTTCCCATGGACTTTCTAAGTCTTTGCTTTGTAGACTGGAATGAATTTGCTCAAAGGCTCAATGGAAAGCGATAATGTGCTCTGTGTGAGACTTGCAATAACAGGAAACACTCCAGACCTCACATATGCTGATATATCCACTCCTCTAGCATGCGTGTGTAACAGATCAGAGAGTTTGGTTGTTCACTACACATCAAAAAAGGGGCTGATGGGATTGCTCTGCTGAAAATAATAGGGAGTTAAATTGAAACCTGAGGCTTGCTCCTAATTCCAAGCGATTGCGCCTTTCCCTTGGAGCGCCCTTATGTTCTTTAATAATTGATACGGATTGAAGTCGTTGTGAATAGTTTAAAAATATATATTCATATTCTGTGGCTTATTAATATTCCACAAAATTTTTGAAAATATCATAAATCGTAAAACAATCATTTGACTTTGTATCTAAACGTGATCTGTGCTGATGAAAAGAATGATGAAATCATCAAAACAGCAGACAGCAGCATTGTGTAAATTATATAGATATTGTTAATAATTGCTGAAAAGTGAGCTTATCAATATTTTATTGGATTAGTGTGGTGCAATGTGTGTTTAGTATTTTATAAAACTAAATAAATAATGATAAAATCTATTAAAAGCATTCCTTGTGGCCTTTAATGTGCCATTATTTACTGTGAATGTATTTTGTAAACGTGCGGATGAAATCAGGAAAACTGTGATGAAATTGCCTTCAGCATGTAAATATGGTTGGTATGGTAAATATGGTAAATATTGGTTGTTTTGTATAAAAAATCATTAATAACTAAAGATTACAGCTAACTAACATAATAAAAACATATAACACACATATAGCACAATAAAAAATTAAAATAAAAAATAAAAAGTTGTCTGTAAACTCTTCATGTTCAAATTACATGGATATTATATTTTAAATACACTATCATATAGTTTGATGCTTGTAATAAAATACCCTTTGTGTTGCTATGAATATTAAGAGTGTTAGCTGTTCATACTTTGTATATAAAACAAAGATTTTTAAAATACATGTTACAAGAAAATATTATTTCGTTCCTGCTACTTCAGAATTTCTCATTGAATTTAATATTACTTGCAGTCTCTTTGTAACTGTTTGTTTACAATTTGAAAGTGAAAATAGGTTCTTCTACCCCGAATTTATCATTTATTTTATTATTATTAATGTGACATGAATTCCTTTACCCGGCATCCAAGGTGTGGCGGCTGCCTTGTGTAATTCCTCTGGATAAGACATGCAAAAATATTTCATAGTATTTGAAGAGGTACCCAATCCATAATGCACCGGAACATCATTGTAGAGAGTTGGGGGTGGTCTTTTTGGATTTAGGCCAAATGAACCACCTAGAAACCAAGAACATCTTAGCAACCGCATAGCCACATGCTAATAGCCACACAAAACATCTTAGCAACCGCATAATAATGATCTGACATCAACCCACAACAGTCTAGCATTGTGTCTGCCGTTTGTCAAAATCTTCTTTTGAAGGCACTCAATATAGGCTGATATTCAACAAGTCCTGATTCAAAGTCATTATTTTAGTGGTAAAATGTTAAGTTGTGATTGAACGTTGTTTATGTACAGTGCTTTTAAAGACCTGTCAATGTGCTTGTTATTTTTCGCCTTCAGATGTTGATGCATCACACCTTTTGTTTTTTTAGTGTGATTCAAAAAGCCATGTCAACCTCGCTTGCTGGGTTCCCAACCAATCAAGCAGATTTGTAGCGCAACAGAGGAGCTTAGTCATTGTGCGTGTCCCTCCCACATGCCATAATGATTTTCATCAGAGCATGAGAGGGATTAGCTAAAGAGACATGATTATGTGGAAAGATCTGAGAAATGGGTGAAGATCCATACATGTAAATGCTGATCATGCGCATCTTATGTGCTGTGAATACTAACGAGAGGTAGAATTTGAGAAGTGTTTGACTGGAGCACTTACTGTACGTACGCCGGTGCGCTTCGTTAAAGCCCAGTCCATTAACCCCCTTTGCTATGATGCTGGAGCCATATGCTGCTAATTACAGCTCTAATGTGAGACACTAAATGTCAGTCTGGAGCGCTGGTGAGGAGATGATTGTTGGGTATAATGGCTGGATCTTTTTTTTACTTGCGCTTGCCACTATCGGTATTGTTTGGAACAATGAGCAGTAGAATGTTGACCTAAGCTTTATTATAGGGTTTTATGAATGAGATGGCTGTGGACTGTATATATTAGGGATGTCCTTAATGCAAACTGAAAAAAGCGCGTGCAGGAATCTGAATACCATATGCTCATCATAGCCAAATCTAAATAAGGAAAGAAATGTATTTTGCTCTATTTAATATTTTTAGATTGCTGTTGCTCATTACATCTGAACAATAAAGATGAATCAGTTGCTTTATTGGGCTTTATTACTACAGTATATTTGTGTTTTGTTGATATTGTATCTTCTCGCAGTTGTGTGCTATGTGAACTTAAACTTCTAATCTAAATTAAACTTGACATTTAATTATTCATTTAATAATAATATAATAAAACATTTTATACACGTTTGTGTGAACCTCAACATTTAATTTTCTTTGTTATGAACATTGTTGCTTTAAAATGAATAACATAAATAAAGTAATATTGTTATTAAAGTATATTTTGTATTTTTTAACACCAACATTTCTCCTATGTATTGAATGTTGTTCTTGCAAAATATGCAGTAAAGCAAAACAAAATTTCAGATGTCATGCTAGAAAGCCATAAATCATGCTTGCTCGCAATCACAGTGATACTTTAGGTCAGCACATACATGTTCTTCTACTAAACACAGACATGATGCATCAGACCCTGTCAGATAGATGATTATAGGGCTTGTTGACGGGTTTTATTTGAACTAACATGATCTTTTTGGAGCACGCCTTTGTTCAGATTTTCCATTGGCACTACACCAGATTACATTGAGTCTGCTTCATGCTTTTGAGAGCACATCATATTTATGATATACATGAATGCATGTCAGTGTCACGGATGTGCAAGCTACAGCTCATGCTAAAACTGATGCTAGTAAACAGTTCTTTCCTGTATCGTGTGGAGGCATTTGGTTTGACATTGATCAATAGCCCAGACTGTCAATAAGATGAATCCATGAAAGTATTAATCAATGAATGTTGTTGTGTGTTTGTAATAAATAAATATATATATATATATATATATATACAGTATATATATATTAGGGGTGTAACGATACGCGTAATCGTATTGAACCGTTCGGTACGCATACGAACCGAATGATTCAGAAAAAAAAAGAGAATAAACTGTAAAATATAATGTTTTCAGTGCTACGCTCAACAAGGCAGCGCAAACGACGGGACA
>JAUCMU010000104.1:13260588-13272971 GCA_032275025.1 Enteromius treurensis
TATGTCCGAATTCATAGTATCCGAAATTCAGTAGGCGAGAAGTACCCGGATGACCTACTGCTTCCGGCCGAATTCTAGGCATACCATGGACACTTTCCTATCCCATGAGGCTCCGGGAGAAGAAGCGTCATATTAAAAAAATGGCGGAAAGTGGAGACGCGGCTCATTTTAAGGGTATTAGGGACATTTAATATAAAGTGGGACCGTATTGTTTTAATCACTTTTTACGTTCCTGTAGGAATAATAGGTGGAGGAATATTTTTGGTTGTTTATATTTATATCTTAATTACCAGAGTTTAATCATTGTCTTATTCACAATTTAATATACGTTGTGAACAAAAGCATATTCAATATTTAGCTCAGCCTTTATGCCAGCGTTGTGCTTAAAATGTTATAGGATTCCGTCTATAATGACATAGATACTGAAACAGACAAGTACAGAAAGAAAGGGATCCCATCAGAAAAAGGTGGCCCACTGAGGTGCTTCTCTTCACAGACTCCCTTTACGATTATGACCTGTCCATGTTTATAGCCCTGCTCAAGATGGCTCTGCGATTGCCATTATCCTATAATAGGTGGACACTCTTATCTCAAACGAGTACTCAGAACCGCATGAACCACAGCGAGTCAATCACAGCACCTCCCCAAACAGCACACTATAGACCTCTGATCTGGGATCACTGATTTATTTCTTCCAGCTGCTTAGACCATTGAATTTTACATCAAACTTAACAAGCAATAGAAGAGTGTAGAGTGTCTAGAATCTTATAAATGACTACCGCTTCAAAAAGCTATTTGGGTCTTAACCATCTTTAAGCATTAGTTTGTTACCATAAAGTAAGCAAATAAAGCAATTAAGTGCATAGCTCATAGTGTTTAAATAGCTCTTTAGACTGCACAGAAGTAGATTGAATGACAATTTCCCATCTGCTCCATTGCTTTTCAAAATCGCATTGGTAATTCGGCAAGCTGAAGGTGTCAAGCATGTTTAGACTGCAGTCTTAGTTCTCTATGAGGTCTTGGAGGAAATGGTTTGGGAAAATTGAAGGATGCTGACCTTAAGCTGCGGTTGTGTCCCGTGCAGACTGCCCATTCTGTGGAACACTGACAGCGAACACAAAGAGGTCACCTACCGCTAACCATCACAGATCAGCAGTCCGTCAGTAATCAGTGTGGTCTCTCGAGTACGGGACCTTGGGAATGTCATGGCTTTGCCTCCCTGTGTAGAAACCTCTTACACACACACCTCTTGCTTTATTTCTGCACACTAATACACACTCAATTTCTGGAAGCCCCAAGGTAATAGAAAAAAGTAAGATTTGCACACCGACAAGCCTGATGTTTATATATGACTCGTGATGATTGTTGTATGTCAGAGCGTGTGCGCTTCTTGTTTGCGTAGCCTTGTGCGTGATTTATGGTTTTTGAATGGCTCACAAATCATGGCACTGTACATGCAGTCTTTGATTATGTATGTGTGCCTTGTGTGAGTATCTGCATAATGAAGTATTTGCTGCTTGTAATACATACCATCTTTTAATCAGCATATCCCATGAGTGGGTGCTTGAAGCCGCCTGCCTGCATTGGCAGTCCTACAGGAAAATTTGTAAAACCAACACTTAAGCTCGTACACCCCCCCCCCCCCAACGCCCCACCAATATACACATCATCTCCTTTCCACCCTTTATGTCAGCAACATCTGGCAATACTTCAAGCAATGATTTTTGCTTCTGTGAATAATTTTAAGCATATTACAGTTAGCCGACATATTTACTGACTGCCATTGCCTTGGTATTTCTGTGCATATAGAGCAGTATTTCTCAATTCTGGTCCTGGGCAACCCCCAACACTGCATATTTTGTGTTGTGTCTATGTTGTTTCTTCATAAATCTACATGAGATTCATATATTTATTTATAAATGGTAAAGGGTTAGTTCACCCAAAAATGAAAATTCTGTCTTTAATTACTCTTATGTGGTTCCAAACCTATAAGACCTTTATTCATCTTCAGAACACAAATTAAGATATTTCTGATGATGTCAGACAAAATTTTCATTTTTGGGTGAATTAACCCTTTAAAATCAATTGCAATTAATCCATTTGTTTGTTTGTTTTCCAGTTCGAATCATTATATACAAGCACTATGTGTGTGTTTTGATATTTTGTGGAATCAGCCTACGGAAACAGCTTACTTTAACATTGAACAAAATTGCACACTTCACCTTGAAGAAAATGAATATTATGTTCAGCTTGAAAGGAATGAAGGGTGTGCAAGGTCATGCTTTGTCCTTGAAATAAGGCTAGGAAGGGATCTTTGGTAACTAAGCGCTGCTCAGAACTCTCTAACTACCTCTCTCTGTAGTCTTTGGAGGTGTTCAACCCGCAACATACTGCCTCCACAGGAAGATAAGAGGCAGGGGAACATGACCCCTATGATGTGCGAGTTGCTAAATCTGTGGGCTTGTTTCAGTGTAAGGTAGCTTGGCTGGGGAGATAGGGAAGACTTAGACGAAATCCTCTTGTTCTGATGGGAGGCAAGGGCCTGGGATTTGCTCACCATTCCAGAGAAGAATTTAACAGAATATCACCTCCGGTCTGGTCTGTTGCAACTCACTGACTGTTTGACAATTTTCTGCTGTCTTTTCCTTAGGTTTCAAGATTTTCACCTGTTATCTGTTTGAATCCCTGTGTGTGTGTGTGTGTGTGTGTGTGTGTATATACTATCTATATATATATATATATATAACCAGTGAAAATGTTACAGTAAAAACCTGTTAAATGGGTAACAGTAAGTTCCTCTAATATGTATGGTGAAATGCTGCAATAGAAAATACAGAAAATTATATTTAGAAATACCATTTTTGCTATTGAAAAAGAATGTCAGATTTTTTACAGTGAAACCCCGTTCACGAATTCGCACTTCTTCATTCTAAGTGAGCAAATAAATAAGCAAATTTGGCGTGCTGTTCGGGGAGCGAGCAATAATTTCGCTCCGAGCTCTGCCCTCGCTAGGGCTACTACTGTACCAGCAGGGCTCGGAGCGAAATTATTGTTTATTGCATATTTCAGTTGAATGAGTCTCACCATGATGGTGTTTAGTGTTTATGTGAATGACACTGTGCACCTTCTATACATTTTAGTGTGTAAAAGCTGCTTTTGATTGGCTTTGGTTCATCATGTGACTTTCTCATCATCACCTGCAGTTGTTGGTTATCCGTGTATTTCAAAGCTACAAAAAAGATTACCATACTTAGTTCTATACATAATTTATTTTAGCAGTGTATGCATATTATATATCTCAAACATATTCTCTTTCTCTGCTGTGTTTTATTTCAATTAATCTCTATGCTTATTAATAGAATTATAAAATAAAACTTTTCATGCTAGATTTTGTTTGGGCAGGGAACTTTTTTGCAAATGTATGTGTCTGTTTGTTTTTGAATGAATATTTTTGAATGAATATAGCGTTTAAAAAGTCATTGTACTTTTTGTCAATGTGCATATTTTACGGATGTATGTACTTTCTTGGCCTTGTTGTGCACACTTGATTTGGTGCACATTTTTAACATGATGTAATAACTTTTTTACCCTCTAAATCAACTTATCTCTTTTTTTTTATCAGACTGAACAACTGTTGAATGTTGTCTTATTATCCTTAGAATTACATAAGATTATGAAAATAAAATGGGCTCAGAGTGTTTCATATTTCATGTTAAATTTGAAATAAGACAAAATAAAGATTGTTGTTCCAGCTGTTTGATTTGCTATTGGCATTTCGTTATGGAGGAAAAGAAAGCAGAACTAATATTTGGCATTCAAGAATAGCACACCCACCCAGACCGGGCACTGCATGTGTTCAACTGATGCACATGATAAAAGTCGAACGTGTGAACAGAGTTAAATCACTGTGTCCTCTCTGACTGATAAAGCTCTTATTGGTCTCCCTCCCAGAGAGCTGACAACATCATCAATCGCTCTCCCTTCAGGCTCTTTTACCCCAGCTACAAATTAACTGGACTTAAAGCAAAGCAGTCTTTATCCACGCACATACACAAACAAAAGTAAGGGTTCATAAATTCACAGTGATGCGTACCTGGGCCTTTTGTAATTGCTCCCGCTGGAGCTGTGTGTTCAATTCATTCAAACGCTCTATCCAATTAAACTAGAAACACAACAAGAAAAAACGACAGAGACGCACGGTGCACTTAGCCTCATATCGCTTGCCGTTTGTTGTTTAAATTTGAAGCTTGAGGCTTTTTCTGCTCAAGTTTTTCTTTATTTCTGCACTAGAATAGTTGTTATTATTAAGCGCAAGTCTACTATTTTTTTCTCAAGTGATCTAATTTTGCCATCTCCTGCAGACTAGAGTTAGTAGTGCGGTTTGTTTTAGTGTTATTGGAAAAAAGTCATTCCACCAAACTGACCTTTGACCTCAAATAGACGTCTTGTGTAAACAGCATTAATGTATTTGCTTTAATATTTACCTTTGTCTCTTTTATTCAACAGCAAAAAAGACATGTGCCACTACAGACTTTGCATGTAAGAATGGACAGTGTGTCCCGGCCCGATGGAGGTGTGACGGAGAACCGGAGTGTCCAGATGGTTCGGATGAAGCAGACTCCACCTGCAGTGAGTAACCTGAGAGTGTGTTTGTGTGTGTTTTATTCTGTTGACTGATTCTGTTTTAGTCCAAATAAAATCATGTAAAAAGGGAGGGAGCTTTGGTTTCAGGAAGTAATGAAGTGATAAGACGAATTGAATTTTATTGAGTTATTTTTATTCTATTTAATTAAATTCATAAAATTTTGCATTAAGGAGATTAAAAAATAAATAAAATAATAAAACTTCCCAAATATGTCAATAAAAACTATTATTTTGAATTTATAAAAAAACAACATTGATACTATAAAGCACCAGATCAGATTAGAACGATTTCTGTAGAATAATATGTACTAATGGCTTCCGAAAATTAGAAATAATTAAATAACATTTTAAAATATTAAAAAAATAAAATGATATATATTAATATAACAAAACTGTTTTGAATTTGTAATATTTCACAGTATAACTGTTTTCAACTGCATATTTGATCAAATAAACAGCCTTGGTGAGCATGAGATTCCTTTCAAAAACATATTGCCTGAAACATTTGAATGATAGGGTAAATATAAATATGAACTAATTAAATTACAGCAGTGTTATATAGCCTTGAAGTATTTCTTAATATATCAAGCATTGCATTAAGCTTTTCTAAGTATTTATTAAAGTAAACAGTCAGTAATTAAAAAACAAACAATTCAATTAAGAGCAGTGAGTTTCTTTCGATTCTTGTTCAAATTGTTGTTTGATTAATTTCAACAACATAATAAAAGGGAGAGGGTCTATTACGGTGCATTTGTACTGCAAGGCCCAGTGAATAGATCTGATATTATTTAGTTTTAAATCAGTGTGTTCTCTAGATAAAAAAGTTAAAATGTGTGTTTTTGGCCGATAATGTTTCTGCATCCATTATTGCTCATTTGTTTCAAATTGGATTATTGTAATAACACCATTTGGAATTCACCCTATAGGTTTCTACTTTCAAAGGCTGTGTTAATACTGCATATCCATATATTTAGACTTTTGTGCTCTAGTAAACCTATTTGTCATGCACATAAACCGAGATAATGTTAGTGGAGTTTGGACTTTTATTTGCATGCATCCTGTTCTTTTTAGTTTGTTTTCCAACGAAGGATTGCCTGTGGCTGTTTGACAGTCTCAGTAATTGTTATTTTAAGCGGTGAACTGAGGCTTTCTCACTGGCCATGTGATGTGATTTTGCCGTTGGCTGAATTAGGCTCCAGCTGCTAATTGGCATCAGTAATGCTCCCACCCCTGGCATACTCACTGTCTTGTGTACTAGTAATTGATATTGTCCACTCAGATCACGTGCAAATCACATTTCTGAGCTCTGATTCAGATGTTTCTTTTTCGCTTTTCTTTACTACTTGACATCCGAAAGAAAGCGGAGCTTCCAGTTCAGTGATCGTAAGATCAGATTGAAAACATGATCAACTACGATTTGGCTTGGTGTTTTTCCTCTTTTTCCTTGGCCAGGAAAGAGTGAAGGAAACTTGGGAGAATGCTATGTTTGGAGATGCGTGTATATATATATATATATATATATATATATGAATATACTTCCAGAATGCACTGTGTGCTTATTTCGAACATTATGTACATTTTCTCTATGCACAGAATCTGATTGACTGTCTACATCACCAAAATCTTCAGTATTCAATATCTGCTTTCTGTCCGTTCTTTTCTTTCTTTCTTTTTTTTCACACAAAATGGGATTAAAATAGTAAATAGTTTCTTTTTCAATGATGGTTAAATATGCACAATATAGTGAATAACAAATTGTTTTTTGGATTTTTTTGTATTGATGGCAATTGGATAATTTAAGTGTTCACTTGAATTCCCCCAAATTTTTGCTATTATATGACCTTTTTCATCATCATACATTCACTTAAAGTCATCTTAATGGGATAGTTCCAACCTTTCCTCCAACTAATATGCCCGTATAGGTCGTTTGTGTAAGAAACAGTGGTGAAATACGAGCATATACTAAAACGTAAATATAGATTGTATTAAGGTACTTGCACAAACGACCTATAGAGTTGTTGCTTTTTGTAGGAGGACAGGCGATGATAGCTAGGGGAGGCAGCTGACTCATCACATTATGTAATATATATCATGTTTAAAAATGAAATTGATTGGTAATGACAACTGCACCATAAACGGATGCAGGTTGTGCTAGTTTTAAAGCTCCCACCCACAGAGACCGTCAATATGTGATGGACAGCTGTGAAATTCTGTGTGTTACTGTCGTTTGGCTCAAGTACGATGTGGATTCCACCACCGAATAAGAGAAACTTGTAGCTTGTTTTGCATGTTAATGTCCATCCAAATCAGCCCACATTCACGTCTAAACGCTGATCAAATGCATTGAGGTAAAGCCGCTCACATAGCTTAGAGACATACAGTACACACACACACACATATGTATTCCCACTAGTCCAAGGTCAAAGCTAGTAACGGTATCCAGACACATTCTCACAATATCCCTTTACCTGTGTTAGATTGCTTTTCAGAATTGCTTTCAGCTTTGCTGTGATAGAAGGAGCAACTATGTAGAGACCTTTGAAAAAAGTCACATGGAATCACATGGATCATAGTTCTTCATGGCTTCTTCAAACATCAGCCTCCCTCTGGTAATGAAGAATATAAGTACTATTTCATGCCATTACAGCAGACTATCATGTTGTGCTCAACCTGCTAATGTTAAATGAGTTATATTGAAAAACAGACCGGGCTCTGTGGTTTCTCAGTACGGGATATCTTGATCAATGGGATACAGCGGGGCAGTCATTATGGTTGCATTAAAAAGTAATAAACAGGAGCGTGCGTACATGACTCAGGTGCTTGTGCCAAACCAAATCTGGGATCATATGCTGGCATGATTATGAAAAATGAGGTGGATACCTTGCTGTGATTGGGTCGCAATTAATCAGCTTGATGAAGTGTGTGCTTGTGTGTATTTGAAAGGCACATTTACAGTGCTGCGTGTGAAAATTAGGGTTGGATGAAGGGTCATTTCTTGGCCCCTCCAGCTGTTGCAGGATGGATTTGCATATACTGGTCTCTTGTTAAACTGTTTGCCTTTTATTGTTAAACCTTTGTTTTCATTCAGACCTGCACAAGTATTATTGGTTTAGTGAATTATGATGGACTGTGAGGAGCTTATTAGTAGTGCTTGCTAATGTGACATGTTTAAACATTTATATTTTTTTGATCTTTGTAAATGCTAGAAGTTAACTGTAAAAATCACAACATGTGTATATATATATTAATTTGAGATTACATTATAGAGTACCTTTACTTGTGATTAAGTGACAGAAAAGGTAAACCAGCGATACTGATGCTATGAAAATTCACAATGCTACAGTTCAAAAGTGTTGGGTTGGTAAGATTGTTTTGTGTTGTTTTGTTTCATGCATCACTAAACAATTCCCTTTGCAACCACATAATAACATGTTAGTTCATAATTAATATTTTAGTGAGAAAATATCAAAATGTAGTTGATTTCTTGCTATGCAGTTGGACATTCAAACAAGTTACTCTTCTACACATCTGCTGCACTCAGTGCATTCAGTGTTGATTAAATCAGGAGAAAGAAAGACAGACTGCCTTAGGCGGTGACATTGGACTGTAATTGGCTTCCAGGTGAGCAAAATAAAAATATATCTGTGAACCCTTTTTTCCAAGAAATGCAGAAGTATAGAAAACATTCAATATCCTGGCAAGACCTCTGCTTCTGAGAACAATCTCTTCAATCGATGTGTGGCAATGTTTCCCTTTAGTTACACTCAAATATGTAATCTTGTGTTTCTGTGTATGTTATATAATCTCTCCTCCAACATGCTCCTAGTCTACTTTGGCAATTTTTTTTTATTAACTTCTGCCCATTTCTGAAATGTGTCCGTCTCCAAGATTGATCTCGTGTTAACAAGATCTTGAGTGTGATTGGATTCATTATTCCTTATAAATTGGTTGGTGATTTGTTTCGCCTAAATACTGCTGGATTTAAACAAAGGAAAATGAAGTCGACATTGCTTTAGGTGCTTTTGTAATTAACCAATTGAGGCAGAAATGCAGTAGAGATACCTAAGCACACACTTTAATGTGCACATTTCTTGCTTTTGCATAATTTATATCCGCAGTTTTGCTTTTTAACACTTTAAATATTGGTATGAACAAGATTTTAACTTTTTTTTTAGCATGAAATGGGATTTTATTCATTTTTTGTTGCCTGAATTGGCTTAATCACAGGCCTCTTCATGACATAACAAAGGTCATTCGCTTTTAGCTTGTTCAGTTTAATTTAATAAATGTAATACATTTCACATTAATTAATTAAACTCACTCGACTTTGTGAGTACAAAGCACGGTTATTAAAACATAACATTTGTGGCAGACGAGTAAAGCCCTGAATATACGTAATTCAGTGAACTCACTCTCCATTATGTAATGCTGTTTGTTATATTTGTGTAGGTTTTTGTCAGTTTGTATAATCATTCGGACATTTTGTCATTCACAAGACTCTTGTCAGTGTTGCTTTTATATTGATAGGTGACAAGTTGAGCCAGGAGACAAAAGCTTGGGCCTATTATTACCTTGCACAGGAGTTTTGCTACATAATTATTTAAAATATTACGGAGAGATTCAGTCAGATGCACCGGATGGGTTCAATTTCATGCTTCAGGCAGCGGTTCCCTGAAGTAATTTCCCATGTGGCCGCACTCCAGGAGCACTGCTGCAGCCCAAGAGCAAGCCCCAGTCTCCCGGCCACGCGCTCCACTCCCGGCTGCCAGAGCGGGGCATCAGCACAGCCTGATTGCTTCTTAGTCACAAGGTTTGTGCTGGCATTTTAATTTAGCGGCCATCGGTGCAGATTTTTCTCCCTATCAGACTGAGCTCGAGTGCCAGAAATCAACTGCTGACTACAAAAGGTGAAGCTGTGGAGCCAAGTTGTTTTGTAATTATTTCTCCACATTTCTGAGAGTATAGCGAGGATGGAAAACAGTTGGGAGAAGAGAGAAGGATGGGATCAGGAAATGACATGGGCCAGAATCAAACTCCTATAAATAATAAATAATAAGACTTTGTTACTTTCAAAAGTCAAAAGATTTTGGGCCGTAATATTTTTCTCAGACTCTTTGCTGTTTAACAAAACCATACTTATTCTTTGTATGTTTGAAAGCAAATGAGTATCAATATACAGTACATGCTAGATCAATATATAAATATATATTCAATTTATAGTCAGTGTATAAATATCAATTATTATTATATTGTTTTATAATTATTATTATATTTTTACTTTTTCCCCCCACTTGTCCTATAAATGTGACAGGGCACATGCAAATTTGTATGGGCTTCTTGTATACAGAAATAAACCAATTCAGCAACCAATTTAGAAATCCGCTTTGTCTAAAACAAAGGCACAATTACATATTAGAATAGCTCTTCGAACTCTCTTATATCTTATAATTAAGTAATCAGCATTCCTTTTGTTTATGTTTTCCCAGACTGTCAGACTAATTAGTGTTGAACTAAACCTATCATAGGCGTCTCGTGAGAGCAGGTCATTTCAAAGTGACATTAACTGGCTGTGAAGCACTCTGGGATTTTAAAGTGGGCTGCTCACACCGTTCAAAAGACTGGTTGGATTGGGTCATGAAGCTTTTTTCCCTGCGGGCACATTTAATTGGTAGAAGACATGGAAACATGGACATCAGGGCTCTGTACTTGCATGGTCAGTTTGACAGGCATGAGTGCGTTTGTGGGTGTGCATTGAGTTCAAATGTCCTTTGTATGCATGCATCTTCTTGTAGGGAAAATCATAAATAATTAAACATGTCACTTTTTTACAAGTTTACGGACGCCAACAGAGGTCAGAAGGAACAGGTTGACTGTAGTCTCAAGGGAGTAAACATCTGCAGTGTTTGCTTCAACACCGATCAGTCCTGGATTGAACAACATGATGGATGGATAGCTAGCCTAATTGTGCCTCACTGGATACGATCTGCAGAAAAAGATCGGCTTTACATCTGCCTTGCTAAAAATGCTCTCTGAACATCTTTTCTGTGATTCCATCAATTTCATTTTTACTCGTAATTAGTGACCCTTGATCTCACCATCTTCCTATTGATCCTTCATCAGTCCCTTCAGCCTAGGGCTACATCACCATTTCAGGTCTCTTTAGGTCTCAATGACCGTCTTGTACAGGGTTTCCATTGAATCAGCACTATGCCGTGTCGGTTTGATGTATGTGGGTGAGTTTACTTTAAAAAAAGGTCAGTGTGTAGTGCGATACTCATTGATATCTGCGAACATTTCACATTATAAATGGTCTGGGATAATGATGTTCTAGAATGATGAAAACTGATAACGGGATGAATAATCGGACTCTTTAAATCACAAACAACACATGTTGATGCTTTGCATTATTTGTCTCTGCAATAACCACAAGGTTTTTTAAACTGCATCATTTTTATATATAAATGCACAGAATCATATTGTGAAGTATTGTAAAAGGATGCTTACAGCGTAATATGAATGGATATGAGCATAATACTAATATTTACTCATTCTTATATCATACAGAAGATTGCACACTGTCCTTAAAGTTCCCTCATTGTGAATTTTTGAAAATGACATTTAATGCAGTGTGTATCTGCAAATCTGAAAACGCGCCGTGTAGAAAGCTATTGTATCTCAATAGAAAAAGTCCACTCTGAGTCACTGAATCGAGTCATTTTTATAATGAGTCCCAAGCCGTTTCAAATTGACCTCAAATGAAACATTAGCGTATTGTAGGGGTATCCTTAAATAGTCGACGATTGGATTTGAGGAGCCTGATTCGACTCCCAGTCTCTCATTCGAATATTCATGGGGTGTTATGATCATACCATTTGACTATATGGGGGTGCTCAATGTCCGATTTCACATAGAGCTACATGTTTTCTCCCAATAAGTTAATATACAGCCTATAAAAATAAAAATTAAGGTTAAATAAATATTTTAACCTGTGTGAATAAATCCAACCACCCCTATAGATTGAGATTTAGTTAAATTTAGAAATTTAGAGTGAAAGATTGGATTTTTTTACCCTCATGCAGGGTACAAGTGATTTCAAAACATTTCAGCTGGTTTATACGTGTTGTGTATACTATGTACGTTGTATTAGATTTGGTTGAGTTACCCTGCAGCCCTCATCTCAGCACGAGCAGGACAAGCAATGAGAAATAGTAATAACTTGGGCTGCACGGTTTGGGAAAAATGTCACATTGCGATTATTAAGGCCAAAATTTAGATTTTGCGAATGCGACACGATAAACAAGTGGTAAGATTTCACTTGCTTGTTTTGAAGGAAAATGCACACACAGATTACTAATAATGCTGAAATCGGTATTTCTCAACTGAGAGACAGTATACAGTGCAATCTAATGCAGCAACAACTAATTAAAACTAAACTGTACAAAATTAAATAACAGTACATCTTTACATTACAGAATTTAATTACATTAAATTAACATGAAAATACTGTATCATTTTTACATGTTGTCCCAAAACATTTCAGCAGGATGTAACATATACTTAGTAAATTTCTTTTTGTATCTCTTGTCCAGTGTGCCAATCATTTTCTCATTTTCTGCGTGCGACAAACGCTGCCAGCATGAAAGCCCTGCCATTTCAACCCAGCATCCAGCTGTTCAACCAGAGCTGCATCTTTCTGCTCTAACACACTAAAATAATGTTTGTATTGGCGTTAACGATAC
>JAUCMU010000104.1:13285251-13295526 GCA_032275025.1 Enteromius treurensis
AAATTACCAATTTCCACTTTGTAACATCTTTAGTGACATATATTACTGTTTTAATCAATGTACAACATGTATATATCCGTAAACAACTCAAAAAAAGTGTTTTGGGGTTTTGTGACGCTTTAAAGGTGTTAAACGTTTAAATAATATCAGTTTTCATAAGTGTAAATCAATCAATTCATTCCATAGTTTAAATTTTCTTCATGGAATTTTTTTATGCATCTTTATGCATCTAAAATTAGTTAGACATCAGACATCGTCTCTTTAGGTTGGTGTTTGCATTGTCAGTTAAAATGTAAAAATTATATGTGTGTATCTTTACATTTCAAAACTTAAAAAATATGAGCTCATGCCCTAGAGGATGTAAAGATATTATTGTGTTTCTGCGTTATCTACAAAATACATGTTTCACAATTGAATTGCCCTGTTGTGTTCACAATATGAAATTATCTTCTCTGTTATCCAGCCTAGACACATGTGATTTTTATATCTCCAAGCGCAGCCGAGTGAAATCTCTTGTCCTAGTGTCACAACGGGCTTACGCTTTCTTATACTTAATCATGTAATAATGAAATACAGGACACGTCTTTCAACTCTACCTCCATCTTTTATGGTTTTCCATTTTCGGACTATTAGCACTATGATTAGCCCCATGACAGCGTTTGTTTATCTCTGTGGATTTATAGCTGTGATTTGCTTGTTGCACAGTCCCGCGTTGAACTGGAAAATGAGAGCATCAACATCACTGTAATAATTCACCATGCTGCTGATTGTAATTGATTTCCTGCTTGATGTCTGGTCCTGAGACTTCAATTTTTTTATTCTAGAATAACCTGCAGGACTGCTCCTTTTGATTTATAATTGAAGATGTTAAGGCACGGTCTATGAATATATATTACTCTTAATGCTGTACAGCCCATAACTTTTGAAGAATCATGTTACACAAAAAATTACATTTCGAATCCTTTTCACATCAGTCACCTCCGTGTGAACCAGAAGCTCATCAGTCAGGTGTGTCTCAGGGGATAGAACAGGGAAGATTGTAGTGCTTTTTGGGATGTTGCTCATTTATTATGAAAAGTGATTATCCAAAACATTGGCAGTTTTGCATCTTTAAGATTCTATGTTTGATTGCTTGTAAATGAATTATCGATATGTTTTTTGGCTCTTCCTTTCCTTTAAGCCATTGGTTTTTAATAATGAATAATTAATCTCACTATAACGATGTTTAATGGTGACAAGCAACAACCATTATTATGTAATACAATGTGCTTAAGTTCACTTCACAACAACAACAGAACAACAGTAAAAAATAAAGTCAGCAAGCAGCAAAACATTAGCGGCATCATTTATTAATGGTGCTTGATTGTTCTTCACAATACCTTGTAGGCTGGATAAAAGTTAATAGTCTTAATAGAGCATTATGCATAATGCTAAAAACAGAATACTTTTTTTAGTGCTTCCATTTGTTGAATGGGACAGCAGTGCACTTTTAGTGCATACACATACATCTAAAACCTGCTGCACCCACAAAGCTTTTTGCAGTGTACTAAAGGTTGGAAGATTTACATAAAACATATCTTGGGAAGTCACAGACATGAATAATATACCTCCTAACATCACATTCCCATTTTTGTAGAAGAAAGGCGCTATTTGCCCTCAGACTGAGCTGTGTCCTTTTGCTCTCTGCTCTCTCTCTCTCTTTTTACCCTCTATTACAGTACCTTCATCTCCAGATACACTGCGAAGGAGGCTTTTAAGTATAAATTATTATCGGTAACCTGCGTTAAAAAGGCACAATCAAAGTGCCCTTTGCTTTTGTGGAAGCCCTATGAAGAAAGTTTAAAAGGTTTTAATTTCAGAAACTGCGTTTCGACAGAGGAACCCCTGCTGAGGCAGAGCTGTGGCGTTTAGCTCATTATGAGGGAGGAGTTTCATGATGTTAGGGGAAAAAGCATTGAAGCCTCAAATGTGTGAAGTTAAATTGCTGGTTGCATATATTCTTAATAATTAATGTGCATGTTTTTGTTTATAAGGTGCCGTTCCAAATAAACACAAACATGTCATTTTTTTTTTTTTTAATTAATTCTTTACATTATTTACAGCATATATATATATATATATATTATTTTTTTTATTTATTTATTTTTTTTATTAAATATAAATAATATATATAATATATTATATGAATATATATAACAATATTTAAAATGTTTATTAAACTTTTTCCAAATCACCCACAGTTAAACAGTGGAGTTTTTCCCATTTTTAAATCTGTTAAGCCAATCTTCGCGTCTGGCAATAGCACTTTCAATATTTCAGTGTCAGTTTCATTTACTGCCATTATATAAAGCTTGAAAAAGCCAGGTCATTTTTTTTAATATAACTCTGATAATATTCCTCTGAAGGAAGTCATATTCACCTTAGGATAGCTTGAGAGCGAGTAAACCATGGAGTTATTTTCATTTTTGGGTAAACTGTGCTTTTAATGCTCTCACTGAGCCATAATGTTTTAGGTCACCTCTAGAGCACAGGAATGGTGGGAAAATCTGGTGTCAAAATATGCATCAATTAATTCGAGTCATGTCCCTCAGTTGATTTGCTAGCGCTGAACCTGGGCAAGAAAGGCAAATATCTCACTAGCTTTCAGTTTTCCAAAAGTGCCACTAAATGTTCCTTTTGGTCACAGTAAAGGGTCACAGGATGTGATTGTCATTCTTGTAGACAGAGCAAGATTAAGCTCTCAAGCAGAAGGGTGACAACCGTATTTATCTGGAGTGTGTACATGGCAAATAAAAATTGATGACTTCCAGTCACTTTGTCACTACAAATGTGTAAACACGTCTTTAAGTAATATCAATGTTTTTTGTGAGAATAAAGATCAATTTTATTGGTGCATCTCATGCTTATTAAATGCTGGAGTGTTTATGTTTTATGCTGTAATATGTTTGGGTTTTAATTATCACAGTTAGATCTTTGTCACACTGTAGTTGATATTGCCCTTGGGATCTATGACTCTGTCTCTTTATTCTCTCATTGTACATCCATAGAGATGAATGTACTGTACAGACACCCACTTGATAAGCAGACCCTAATTAGGAGAAATACTAAAACATGCTAAAGCGATGAGGAAAAAAAAAGAGCCCTAGGGCATATAAACCAACCATTAACCATAATTTTACATCAGAATTAAATTCTGCATTAAAAGCTTAGCTATTGAACTTAAAATCCTTATTTATGCATTTCCTTAATTTCTGTAAATATAAACCTCATGTTTCTATCCAGAGAATTGTATTTTCTGAAGCTTTAAACGATGTGAAATTCTAATGCTAAATTCAAACCTGGCATGCGCTTGACTCAATATCCCTGCAGGCCCTTTTATTGCTTGGAGAAGAGCTTGGGGTCGAACACTTCCCATCTCCAGAAAGAGATAAGCTTTAGAACTTGATGCAGAAATAGAATTCTATTCCCTCGTCTCTTCTCCTATCCAATCCACACACCTCTTCTTTGGCTTTTTTCGCTTCTTACTCTTTTCACCAGGGTCCTCATTATTTGTTTGCTCAACATTATATTCACATAAAACTTTTAGGACTTTTCATCATGAGTTCATGATAGTTGTGTTGGAAATGTAGTCAATTGAATCTCATGTGCTGTGTGTATGACTGTTACTTTGGGTATATGGTGCAACGTTTTGAGAGCTTTGCGATCTGTCATTAAAGCGACAACTTTTTAAAATATATTTGAATAGAAAAGTTATTTTAAATTTCCCAGTATTACACTTCTAACGGTGTCTTTCCAATCCCTAACTTTTGAACAGCAGTGTACGCTGGTGATATGACACATACATTCAATATTTATAACTGAATTGCTCAAATCCAACATAAATGTGAAGTTGCGTTTGCGGTTCATTCAGGGTCAGAGGAAGGGCACAGGTGCTGTTAGCACTGAGACGTGATCGTGTTTGCTTTGACAGGTACTGTGAGCTCATTCTCATGTAGCTAGTTTGGCCACACACCAGAGCTTTTCCAATCAATTAAGAGTGAATGGAAATTGCAGTCAAGCACTGAGGCATGTAATGTCGATCATTGCCTTGAGATGACTGAGATCAGATAAGAGAAGCGAGGGAAGCTGGTGACACTCCGTAGATTCTAATGTGGGAGGATTTGAAGTGCACTGATACATAGAAAAATATTGAAATGGAAGGATGAAACCAGGAAAGATGGAAAAGAGAAACACGTCAACCAGTCTGTTAGTTAGTGGTGAGAGAGGTTATGTGTGGGAGTATGTACAATATGCAGGTGGTTTGAGTTTATGTGAGTGTGTTATTTTTGCTGTGCTTTGTAAGACTTAAAGCAAGTAGTTTTCTCTGTGCCCCATTTCATATATAAGACATCTGTCTGTCTATCTATCTGTTAGGAAAGAGCATTTATTCAAATTAGCAACTTTGTTTCAATGGAAATATGTGTATAATGTATATCATTTTTTAGATATGTTAATATATTGATAAATACATTTGAAATGTTAAATAATTTATCTCAGAAACTTGCTGCTGTGAATTTTGAGCATGCCATGTCTATTAAGATGTCTTTTTAGGCAGCTCACTAGGATTTTGGGACATCTGTTCTTTCCATTCCCAGACTTTAGCGCTTCTCTGGGTGCTGTGAAAATCCTCATCACTGAAAAGCACAACCTATCACCACCTCCAACACTCTGCCTCTGCTCTACCAGAGAGGAGGGCCGTATGAAGTATTACAATATCTGCTGAAGCATTTCCTCAAAGGAGATTGAGAAGGGGCTAGATGCTACCCAAGAATATCTATTAATCTGATTATATCGGTATTCGCAGGAATATTACTGACAGCTAAATGTGATTACGGCAAATATCAAATCTGTTTTCATGCATCCATGTAAAATTTTAATTACAGCACACTGGCAGAAATTGTAAGCCGCACTGTGTTTTAGATATTTATTCGTGTGATGTTGTTCTTGGTGTTCATTTATTTCCTTGGTGACATTGAAGCTAATGAATTTTGAGATGTGCTGTCTGATATGCGCTAGTCCCCTGATTGAAGAAAACAGGAACTGAACATGGTTCCCAGTGAAATTAATGAATCATTTGCTTTTTGATAATGCCAGAATGAATGTTTGGTTCATTTCGTATCAACGGAATCTGATGTGCTTTATTCTGTTCTGGATTATTTTGTGTGCGCAGGCTTTGCCGTCTATACAGGGAAGCTTTTGCCCTTTTGTTCTTCATGTGGGAATATTGGCTGTACTCAGCACACAGTTGCATAGGATGAGGTGTTTGCACCCGTGTAATGCCAAGCGTCATGCTCAACCTCTTCTATCCCCTGACAATAGCCTGATATTTCTCTTTCATCTGCACTGCCATTTGCTAATCCACCCAGAGGTAATGCCCCCCTACCCCTGGTCAACATATAGCTGCACTTCAGCAGGTGTGAAAATGTCTTCCCTTTCACCGTAAACAGCTGAAGGCTTGGTGCAGAGAGTTTTGTCCAGAGAGCTCTGCTCTAAATGAATTTGTTGCACAGAGGGGTCAATCATTTTTTCAAACTGTATAATAGAGATTGAGACCGTTTCAACTGCTTTCTTGGTCATTTCTGCCCTATAAAAAGAAACTTAACATAAAGCGCTTTATGATTTTCTTGAGTCAGGTTGGGTTATCTGACCAATAAAGCTTACTTTTTTTGGTATAAACCGATTTATTGTATATAGGTCAATTTCTGAAATCAAAACAGTAGTTTTTTTTGGCTTTTAGTTGATTGGTCACACTTTATGTTAGGTAGCCTTAACTACTTTGTACTTGTTAAAAAAATAAGTGCAATGTATTTATTGTGTTCATATTTTATTTTAAAACACTTTTCCTGATATTGAGGTGGGATTCAGGTAAGGTTAGGGACAGGTTTGGTGGAATGTGTAGGTTTAAGGGTGGGTTAAGGAGTAAGGCAGGGGTGGGGCACTTTACTTTTGTTTTTTTTTTAACTTATTCATTATTCTTTTTCTTTGAAAGATGTTTAGTTTTAATAGGAGAGTGAATGGAAATGGATTGCAAATTTTGATGTCTCATATTGCACTGTACTGGTTTTTGTCCAATCAGTTATATCATCTCCCTCCCATGTCCCTCCCACTTATATCATCTGCAAACTAGTGCGGTTGACGGCTGTGGCATAATCAATGCTCATTGGCTATTTAGCTTATATTCAGCTTTGATGCATCCAAAACTTAATTTACACATTGATTTCAGAGTTTTAATGAAACAGTAGCTCATTGCCAGAGTTCTATTACTGGTTTATTTTCCTCGCACAAGAAGAGTCATATACTAGAGTTGCCAAACAAAATGTCTTATTCTCGTAACTGACTAATGAAACCGCATTGAGGCTTACAGAATTACCGGCCTGAACTAATTCCCTGTCCTCTTCAATTTCTCTTTCTTGATAGTATGTCCTCTTTTCCCAAAGCTGTGCCTGCAGGCGCTGTTGTCAGCACTGGGAAAAGCTTCATGAGGGGGGATCTCATTCAAAGCACAGCAGTCTTTAGCTGCCTCAGTATGTTTGTGGCACCTCGTCCCCTCAGCTCAGTGCATCGTGGTTACAGTCTTTCTCCCCGGAGGAGGCTAGTCTTTCTCTGTGATAAAGGATACCATAATATTATGGGCTGATGGAGGACAGTGGTGAATGCACCATTAACTCTGTGCTGACTTAGTGCCTCGGGCCATTTGCTGAGCGTAGCATGAGCCTCAGCGCTAAAGCTGCCCCCGGTGGCTTGTTCTCACAGATATGGGGTGGTCATTCAAATTGAAAAAATCTTTGGTGGAAGTATTGTTAAAAGTGTTTCAGTCTTTTTACACATTGCTTTGAAAGGCAAAGTCTGTATTTGTATACATATGAAAATTCTTTCTTCTTTTTAAAGCGTTTCATTTAATTTGTAGAGTTCACACTAGGGCTGCACGATATTGGGAAAAAATTATATTGCAATATATTTTTTTCCAGCGATATATATTGCGATGTGTAGGTGTTTATCAGCACCATCCTGTTTGTATCCAAAATTAGGGATGCACGATAATCATCGCGCGATATGTTTTGCACATCTTGTCAGTAAAGCCGGTTCTGTAATCAGCGGTAAATTCCATCAGGTGCCTGATCTTACATTGAGCCGCATTCAGTACGCAGAGCAGCTGTTCACTTACGAGCTGCGCAAAATCACGCTGATAATGAATGAACCCGAATTTGCGCAGCTCGTCAGCGAACAACGGCTCTGCGAAGTGATTGCGGAAAACATATCGCGCGATGATTAACCAAAATACTTCCATATGGCCGACGTTGCGCTTCTTTTTGCGACCAAATTTTCCATGTCGGCGCCTTTCTTGCGTCCCGCACTCATTTTGCCATGCGCACGCAGAGAACCCTTACATTTGAGTTAATTACTTTATATTAGACAAATATAGATCGGTGAATAGAAAGTATAGAAATATAGAAAGTACATATTTAAATCAGACACACACTATTTTTTAAGTGAATATTGCGTAACCTAAATTTATTATTAGTTACTCAAAAGTAATTCCAGAATGAGCTTTGTGCATCGCTAAGTAAACCCACCGTAGTGAATCAGAATAAATCAAGTGTATTTGAGCAAATTGACTGAATGAATGATTTATTAATTGAGTCAAGGCAGTTACTTGTTTGTTACCGAATTAATCCGTTCTTTGTTTTTTTTTTAAGGAAATGGTTGACTTGAATGATTCATTGTTTTGAACAAACTGGTTGAATGAATGATTCAGTGACTCACTCATAAAGTCATCCTCTTGTCTCCACCTACTGGTGCATTTATGTAATTAATAGCAAAAGTTACTTCAAAATCATGAAATGTTTTTTTTGAAAGTTGAAATACTGCAGTGTGAATGCGGCCTTTCTGTTCTTGTGTTGACTGAAAGAGTACATGGAATATTTGACAGGAACTAACTCTTGTATAAGACATGACATCAGTGCATACAGTACATAATGTTATATTATTAATTATACAACGGTTAGATCCTGTCGTGTGTTCAGTGTAGTCTTTCAATTAACACAAGGACAGGAAAAGCAGCATGTTCAGTTCTGCTATATATTTTCAGCTCTCTGTTGTTTACTTCAAGGGCACATAGATCTTGCTAATGTAAAGCCCTATCTACTACCTGTCTGTTGTTGGTCCGGGGAATGAGTATTTGACGTTGGTCAGTGGAATTCAATTGACCACTTTCAAAACCCATTCACTGTCGTGCCTGACCTCTAAACTAGATAGCATCAAAATCCACACAGCAGAGATATATCAGCAGCTTTTGAATGACGAAGTCAATCTGGCTCAGCAGCGTGTGTTTGCTACACTTTTATGCTTTTGTAACATTGGGAAAGGTGGAAATCCATCCAATCTAAACTGTTTGTAAAGAACCAGATCGATCTGTTTGTCTGTTTGTTTCATTACTGGCATTTCTGCCGTTTGTTTGGTCTGAAGATATTAGTGAAAAAAAAAGTTGCCGAACTTTATTCCTGTCCCTAGAAACGGTTTGTGTCCCTTCTTCAATGTACATCACTGCTAATCACTCTTAAGGATATATTTAGTTTGTGTGTGAATTTATTTTATGCATCCAATTCCCACCTTCTGCAAGTGTATAGAGCTGAATGATTTGATTTTCATTCCAGCTGGAATGTGACCATCATTCTGAGCGTGCTAGTGTATGATAAAGCTGTCCATGTTTGTTCAGTTCCTGTTCCTCAGAGAGGATGTTGTTTCAAGCTGCTGTCTACATCACAGACCGAGCACCTTTTCATTTTCACTACTGCCATTTTTGTCCCGCAAGAGAAGAGAAGGGTCAGCCAATCCAATCTCCCCCTGCTTAGAGCAAACACGACCTTCTTTCCCATATGCTGTACACACACAAAAAGATCCAATCATGTTACTTTCTTTTAACAACATGCTACGTTTGTTGGGTGCCTTGACCTTGAGTGTGGAGAAATGTAGTAGATGGATAATATCTGCATATTTCAGCCCACTGTCAAATTTGTCAGAAGATCATTCCAGAAGATGTTGTTCCACCCTTTGCCCTCAGCTATTCGACCTTGTTGATTAGTTTTGTTGTTTTGTTTTGTTTTTTTTAGATCCTTGTTGGCTAATCAGCTTTGCAAAAACACAATTAGCATCATTCTGTATCTCATTGAGCATTATTGTAATTGGCTTAAAAAGCAACCAGCGTAGGTGGCAGAAATATGAAATACAAATCAGCTAAAGTGCAGTGAACAACAAGAATGACCTTTCTGTGAGCAGCACAAATAACATTGATTTCGAGTCCGGCAATACAATTTTGATAATGTCACCATTTTGGTAAAAGTGTTTTATGAGCCCCAGCTGCTCTTTGCAAATAGTTTGCATATTTACAGGTTTATTGACGCAAAGTCACGAAAAGTCAGGATCGATTTCTTTCATATTCCATCCGCTTAAATGCGTTTATACCCAATCACATGCTCGTAAGCCATTTCAAATCCTTTTACAAAACTAGCCTCCGTGAATGTAATACCCAGTCGCCTTGCAGCTCCTCGGGACGGTTATTCTGGTGGGGTGGCTGACCCCATTAAAGAATGGACAGGCGTTTACTACAGCACAGTTAAGCCCATTTAGTGTCTGCCGCCAGTGTGGGGCTGAAGTGTGAACCTCAGGTCATCTGCAGCACAGTTGAATCAGTGAGGTCACAGAGCTCACATCAGCACAGAATAGCTCGGAGCTCATGCTACATTTGCTATAAATTTTCAGAGAGAAGTGTGATTCAGTCACTTTACTGTAATGGTGTCTCATAGGTTTGGTGATGTGAAATTGTTAAACCGAAACCAGATCTCTCTTTTTTTCCCTCACTGATTTAATACATTTATTTTATTTGTTTGGCAGATGCTTTTATCCAAAGCCACATAGTTGTGGAATACAACAAACAATTTATCATAAGATGGCAGTAAACACCGAAGTCTTCTTCATTGTTTAAAATAGTAAAAAGCAAGAACAGGAGGATAATAAAAACAGCAAAAGTGAAGGAATGGAGTTTTTTCATTAAAAAAGTTTTATAAAGATCATTAAAGAATCATCAATTATCACTTCAAATATATATATATTGTTTTACATCATTATGAATGGTTTGAAAGTGGTGGTACATGGATGACCATCTTATTTAAAAAAATTATAAGGCTAACTAATAAAACAAAACTAAGTTGTTTTTTTTTTTGTTTTTTTTTACAAAAC
>JAUCMU010000104.1:13299088-13335191 GCA_032275025.1 Enteromius treurensis
ACTTTGGTGTAAAGCTGCTTTGCAATGATATGTATCGTGAAAAGCGCTATACAAATAAATTTGAATTGAATTGAATTGAATTGAAGAGACCAAAGAAGTGTTATTCCACCAAATCTTCCTGAATTTTAACCTCCTGAACACATCAAATCTGTCCATCCATTACATTTGATTCGGTTCATCTCCATCTTGGTGTGTCCATGAGTGCCTTCTTAGAGAAATAATCATGTACAGTATGTGCAAAAGAATGTGTTTTTGCACCTTAAACCACATAAACACATTACATTACAACAAATACACAAAATAATGCTCTTTTTAGCAACATCATATGACCTCTTTAAGTTCAAAGCAAAAGCTTGCATCAGAGCTCTTTACTCTTGTGTGCACAAAACAGATTCTGTATTCATCAAAAAAAGTCAGAATATTCACTCTCTGGACTTTATATAAATAAAATTTCGTTCATTTTTCACATTGTGTCTTTTCTGCTGACCTTCAAGTTAGATTCTTACATACAAAAAGTGTTTTATTTTTTACTTTTGTTCTTCTGTTGTCCAGGAATGCATCGAAGGGTGTGTTCATATCTGTTGATGGTGAATTAGGCTGGCCAACACGGTCTCATGACAATTTCTATGTTAAGGTTTGGCATAGTAGCCACGAATTTGTAGAATCTCATATATTTTCATGCGGCGACCGGCCCACGCCCCATCAACATAAGATTTAAGGTAGCAGTTTTACACTTGAATTATACTTACAAGAGTTTGTACGAAGGACATAACACTTCAAATTAAAAAATTTAAATCTGTGCTTTTTATCTTAAAGTCAAGCCAGAAAAGTTTCAAGTTGTCCCAGCTAATGTGCAAAGTAGTTCTCCTTTCTGATTACGTGCACAGTAAGATCAATAACAATACATGAAAACTGTAATGAACACGGTTTGAGAAGACGTGTGTGTACTCTGTTCAAGTTTCTAACACGTTTTTGCACACCACACTGGTTATAAACACTTACTGTAAGAGCTGAACCTGAAAGTGTCCACACTGTGAGTGAATCAGCTGTTCCAGAGTAGATTACAGAGAGTTTATGGGTCTTCTAGACGTTTGCAGTGTCGCTCGTCTCTCCTCTAGCGCTCCTGTGTTTGAGTTCAGATTGTCTCCATTCACCTCCATCATGATCTCCTCATACGTCGGCAGATAATTGACCTCCTCGTACGTGGGAAGCAGCAGCACCGGGGAGCTGAAGTCCCCTGTGAGCGAGTCCTGGGACGTGTGTCCATGCAGAAGAGATGGCTCCTCGGGCGTCGGACGGCGGGGACGCGGACACACCACACGCTGAATGAAATAACCCACCACGAAGAGCAGGAGCAGGATCAGCAGTCCTGACAGCTTACGGACCATCCACTCCAGGTTGTCCAGGAAGCTGTGCAGCGGGAGCTGCCGGACAGACGTGATGCTGCTGCTGCTGTTCTGGGTGCAGCATCGCTGGTCTTCATCGCACCGGATCTCTGCACAACTCCTCACAGCCTCGCAGGAGAAACTCAGAAACCCCGACGCAACGCTCAGAGTCCTTATTCTCATGCTTCTACCATCAAGAGAGGTTCAGTGGAGTATCGTCCGAGATTTATTTTCTGATCTGATCTCTTCTCACAGCACACTGGAGTAACTATCCCGGACGATGTTCACAGATAAGAGTTCTGGCACTCACTCACTTGAACTGAAAATGACAGATCAATGTAATAAAATCACTCTCTTCCTGTCGTGAGGTAATGTCATTGTCTTTCTGTCAGTTCGGTTCGGTTTTCATCCCACCGTTGCTCATGATTCACATCCTCCGAGTGGAGCAGGCGACCTCAGAAGCCACCTGATTAAAAATGCATGGCACTGTTTCTCTGTGGGTTTCAATGGACCCATTATAGCCAGAACCAACTCTAACTAAACACCCCTCATGATGCTCTCGCATGGCAAGGCTGTGTTGGGCGCAAGGAACCCCACAAAAAGCCTTATGAAATATTTCAGATTATGCAGGTCATGTTACAGAGTAACACGATTAGTAAGGACCGAGTAATACAGATGCTATTGTTTTCTGGAGCTGCTTCTAATTACAGCTGGGTATCTGTGTTGTAGGATCCTTTCAGTGTGGCTCAAACATCTGCCTGGGTTTTTGTTTGTTTGTTTTTCAAACAATTAATAAACTCTGGCGGATAATTCTTTGTGCTTGGCATCGTGTGTTGAGGACCAGAAAGCAGGTGGAAAATTGCACATAGTATCTTCAGACAATACGATCAAAGACTAACCGTGTTGTAAACAAACACCTTGTCTAGTTATTGCTTTCGCGAGTTATTACAGTATCATGTGTAACATAGGCACTGTAATTTAGTGCAGATCAGCTGATAAAACCTCAAAAAATGTCTCAATGAAACCTTATTAAAATAGACTAATGCCTTTCTATGTCTGCCATGTGGATATATCTATATTTCATGTATTTACATTTGTGGTACCACGTAAGGTCTTTACAGCAGAGTGGGCTTTACAGAATGGGTTTGATGTGCAAATGGAGACCAAATTGTATTATGGGCCCAGAAAAGGCAGAATGACTGTGCAGTATGCATTTACCAAAGTTTGCTTGTGAGGCTCCAGTCGATATTCACTTCTCATAAACAGAGCTAATGTCCAATTGGTCAAATGTGATTACTGGAGCATTATGCCGTAAAATACACTGGAACAGAGTCAAGTTGGCCAGCCAGATTCATGAGGGATCATGTTTCTCTCTGCAATTGCTCTCATTTACTGAAATGTGATACGTGGTGTCATTAGATTGAAATACGTTTGCTGATGGGGACTGCTGATGAACGTTTCAGTGGCCACTAATAATGACCAAAACATAGCACATAAAGGTTTTTCATGCTTTCATTCTTCAAAGAGAGTGCCACTGAGTGTGATTGTCTATCAAATCAAATTTGCAGTACATCCTTGACTACTAGTTACCGACTACGACTGTATTTTGTCTTACAGTCGTTGTTCTTCAAGTAAATGACCGTTGTCTGGTGTGACCGCAGTTATACAGAGCAGGACTGATGACTGATGGAGTGGTTATCTGTGTCTGTGTTGGTGTAAATATTTTGTACAATATTAAGGAAGTGGTTTTAAAATGTGATCATGTGATCTTGTGTCACGGTGTGTTGTGCGTGTTCTAATGTAAGTAGTATTCAGTTTGTTTTTTTCTTTCGTGTACTGCTCAATATTTTTCCTCAGTGATGAAATATGCTGTAAGAGGGTTAAGAGGTACTTTAAAGGGGTTGTTTGATGTCATATGATTCGGTGTAATGCATTGTGTTTATGAAAAAAAAAAAAAAACAACAACACATTTTCCACACACTGTACATTATTGTTTCTCCTCTAAGCCCCGCCTCCTAAATACGATCGATTGGTACAAAGCTCCTTGTTCTAAAAAAGCGAGATGTGCTCTGATTGGCCAGCTATATTATATTTGTGTTCAACTGTTCTGGAACAGTGTTGGAAACACAACTTAACACTGATTTCTAGTCGTGTCCTCTTTTGAAATTAGTTTGACTTTCACAACGACACACAGCGTCTCCAGAACATGGCGCCCGCAGCAACACTAATAATGTCTAAAGATAAAGTAATGTCTGTGTGTTGCAAGTTAATCTCATTTACAGACTAATTTAAGTCTTATCCCGATATTTTTTGCCATTCATATTACATTTGTTTCTCCAGTTTTCAAAACATTCCAAATCAGCACACGTTTAAATGTACACTTGTCTTAAACGGCTCGGTAGTAGTTCCTGCTGTGTGAACACGCTAAAAAGCAGGTACTTCCACTGATAGTTTTAGGGACTATTCCAAAGCTCCTTATCTTTTTGAAGTTTCTTCAACCCCATTATTTATTGTTATTAATGTAGTATCGTGTTTCAGGTCTCCCTGTGAATCAGGGACTGCAGCTGTGGTTTCAAAATGTTTTCCTATTTTTCCTCATTTTCTCAGTTTAGGAGTTGAAATGTCCAAAGCCAGGAAAGGCTACTGCTGCAACATGGCCTTGGTTCGTCCTAATGGGTGAAGCTATTGGGAAGCGTCCTTTGTTCTACCACCTGTTTAAATATCCTCATCCGTTCAGGATAACCCATGACTCATCTTCATCTGTTTCTGTGGTTGCTTCGCCACCGCCCCACAAGCTGGACGCAAAAGGAAATGATCCACTGACTTCTTGGACTCTTGAAGATGGAGCCAGAAAAATATGATGAGAGAGCAGTGGTGGAGAGGACACGGTTTTCACAGCCATGGTCACATTTATTAACCAATTATTTGTAAAAAATAAATATGCATTTTGTAACCAGATATTTTAAAATTAATAAATGTCACATAATAAACTACCAACATATACATTTAATAGTCTTAAAAATACATGTACTATTTGTTTACTTTTCTAGCAGGCAATCGGTTCTCTTCTCAAAAACAGAATAGATCATACAGCTCCTCTGGCTGGTGCTGGCAGCTGAGCTATAATAGCTGCTCTCCTGATGAGGATTCGTTTCTTTGATTGTGTTCCAAGTTGTTTTCATTTTGTTCCAGTTGTTGGTTTCTGCTCCTGCAAGGGGGTTTTGTTTTAAAGCCTTGGAGACTTAAATCTGGACCGTCTCAACAGATCCCGTGAATGAATGCAAGTGGAGCTGGTCTCAGGGCTTTTCAATGCATGGAGTGTCACGAGCCGGGTTGGACTTCAGCTGTCAGTTTCTTCTCCCTAGTCTCTCCCCCTTGTTTCTGATTTAATTCACTCTGTAGTAGCTGAGTGCTATTACCTTCAGTGTTCACTTACAGTAAGTGGCGTGGGCACCTGTTTCTGTTTAACTCTGTTCTATTTTTCCCCTGTGTGTCTCTGTGTCTTTTGCCAGATTATTGTGAACGATCCCTCAGTGCTCTAAGCTCTTTCTCCTAAGATCTCCGAGACACCAGCGCCTGTGTCCATGCCCAGCTCTCACTGCTCGTTCGCACTCGTACCAGAGACTATTCTGAACTCCCGCTGCCTGCAGCGAACACAGTGGAGTGCTCATCTCCACCTGTCCAGTAAAAGGGAGAGCTCGCCAGTAGCTCAACCACTTTTTCCCCTGCTCTTAGGACACATACTTCTCTGAAGGTCTAGTTGCATTTTGAGGGCACCACCATCTCCTGCTTGGCTCTTGTGGATTCAGGAGCGGAGGAGAGCTTTATAGATGGATGCTGGTCTGGGCTTTACAAGACACTCTCAATATTCACACTCTAGATGGCCGTGTCCTGTGCAAGATACGGCAGGGCTGAGCCCCGGTGAGTCTCACCGTTTCTGCCAATCAGTTTAAGAGTCCAAAAATAAGAGCTGGTCAGAACGTACAGTGTTCTTGCTTGACCATGCTACCTCCCTCCACTGAGTTTTCTGGGCCCCTTCTAGCCGCTGGGTCCTATGCAGCTTCTTGCTGGTTCATGGGTTCACATTTACAGCTCTGTGTGATTGCTGCATAATCAAGGGAAGATTTGGGCATTGATCTGAACAAGTACAACAAATGCACATTCATTCTTTGACAATAGGAGGCGCTTTTGAAGCGATTACAGCTGGAATAAATTCTAGCCTACTTTATCAGACATTATAGGAAAGATTAACGATAAATAAAAACGGCAGCAAAACCTTTCTGAAATCAGTCTTGAAAGAAACATTCATTCAAAATCTCTGTGTTTGATTTTGAAAATGTGCAGCACTCACAGTTATTGATTGAAATCATATCCTCTGATATTTAAAATAACTTTTTGTAGGCTTTATATTCTAATTGCTGAACACATGGAAAGTAATAATAATAATAATATTAATATATATAGTATTCATCACATCCAAATGTTGATTTAGAAAGTTGTGGAGGAATTCAGGTGAGGAAAATAGATGATACATAAATGGCAATTCTCAGAACAAACATAAAACAAACACAACAGAACCATAAAAAAACTAAAGGATGTATACTTTATTAATTTCAAACACCCCTCCACATAGAAAAAAACAGACATGCTTGCTAGTTTGTGACCTGATGCAGACACATATAGCTGAAGCTGACTGATATCGTCCTGGTCTGGAGCGAGATAAGGTAACGTGAAACTAAGCGGGGCTTAAATGGCTCTCAATTAGAGCGTGCTGCAGTTCCAGTTTTCACCACAGATTTACATGTTGAGCTCAGCACCGTCTGCCCGCTTAGTATCATTTTATGCGCGTGCCAAAGCCATGCGCAGGATTTTAATATATCCTGCTTACTTTACAACTTAAAATAGAAAACAATGCTGAACCCATTTACATTTTATTATTGATTCAGTTTATATACAGGCAAATGTTTTGAATAAATATTTTGGTGCCCTTACAGATGAGCCGCACCTGGTCTCGTCACATGTATCCAAAATGGCCCTATAACAGGATGTGGAGTGCTGCGCCGACCAAAGCACACGCTCCCTTGGCACGCAATCCGCGGTAAAAGTCCACAATACTTGTACGACATGGGCTCGGGGGAACGGTCCCATCGCTGAAATGTAGTTTACCTTTGATCGGCCAAGAGGCTGAATGCCAGACAAGCGTGGTGGGCCTTATCTTTTGGATGATTCGATTTTACAATCTCTTATCGATCCGGTCTGAAGAACACCAAGCCTGACATGCTCTCTCATTGGCCCATTTTGTCCCGCTTTCTAAATGACCGTCGGCCAGAGAGACTGCGCTTGCAGTATTTAACCATGTATTCAGGATTCACGCTCTACCGTCTGACATTGTCTCTGCGCAGGAGGCAGAGTGTTCAGTTCCCTCTGTCCAGACTCTTATCAAACCATGTCAACACACCTGGAAGAGGGTAAAGAATTCTCTACGTAAAGACACCAGTAGAGCCGCAAATCGTCCTCGTTCTAGATACGCGTGTGGTTATCCACTCAAGGTCCTGGATCCTGTTACCGTGCGTCTAAAATTACTGCCCCATTTACCACAAGTACATCCAGTTTTTCACGTCTTGTGTATTAAACCTGGTTGTTCGCAGATCCATACGAATCTGAAACCTCTTATGCGTATACGTTCTAGCTTTTGGGATGAAATCTACAGAGAGTTTGGGCGTGTTGGGACCTGGCTGAAGGGCTGAGCCGGATCTGAGGGCTTCACCAGAGCATTGTTTAACGGCAGAGGTTGAGCAATATCAAGAATGATAGAGGCTGGCTGTTTGTTGGAGGTGAGGCCATGCTGAAAGGAGGTGAAGGGTAGAGGAATGTTGGGAAGGTGCAGAGGCTGATAGAAAGCTGGATGTGAGGAGAAACTGAGTGAACATGGTCAACAGATTGAGCTCATGCTGGTGTCTGACTGCTGTCTCCAGATCGCTGCTTATCTTTTCAGAAAAGATCTTGTGTTCTTTCAGTAAGGTTTTGTTTTTCCTACTCATGGCAGATGTACCTGTAAGAAGAGGAGAACATTTTTGGTACAAGTTTATATATGCAAAAAAGCGGTTAATTGAGTCTAGTGGAGTTTTGAAATAAGTGGAAAAAGAAAGGTTTGCAGTAATTGTATTTATTACAGTAATTACAGTACAGTACAGTAAAACACACTGATGTTTCTCGGTACAGAATCAGTGGTGTCTGAGCAGCTAGCCCCACAGTATATGCTGAAAAATATGGTGCAGCACCTTCTAGTATGAGTTATTATAATATATTCACCACTAATATGGAACATAAGTTTTATGTCACTGAACTGACATTAGAGAGAACGCAGTGTTATCTGGGGGTAGGTAACTTAACTGTTCTTGACTTATTGAGTGGTTTGTGCTGTTTATACTGTTAAAAACATCAAATCCATGTTAGGCTGTACTTTTGTCATCAGTTTGAATGCCTTTCGGTCTTTACAGTGATATGCACTTATAAAGGTCACAAATTCACATCATGTTATAGAGTTTTTGTCAACTGAATTTTTACAAGTACAGTACGATTCACGCATGCCACATGTAAACAGACCTTCTTTAGTGTTTACATGACAAACAACAAGAACCTGTCACAGAAACACAGTCTGCAGCAAAATTCAACTCAACAGCTTACAATTGTACTCAACAATAAAAGAATTTTAAATATATATTATAATAAAATATAAAGCTTCTATAGTGCAAATGAATACTAACCAATTAATTTTACAAGTAGGCCTACCATATTTTCTAAAATATAGTGTAATGAAAAGGGAAGATGTTATAAGTGAATAATAATAATTTCCTGATATCCATAGTGTTTCAACGCACCCAGGTAACAGCTAACCTGGCAGTGATACTAACAGCACTAACTAGCATCTTACTAACACATATCTTCTAAACTATGTTCATCTGTAGCTGAGAAGTTATAGCAAAGTTTGAGACAAAAGAGTAAAAGAGTTACAGATATTGGAGCAAAAAGGTGTTAAAATAATCCTATATGAGCACTAAGGTCCCACACCAATATACTTCCGCGCAGAACTGCCAAAACCTCTGATTTTGTGTTTATATAATGTGTAGATTAGTAAGCAATACTTTTTTCTTAATAATTTGATCTGTGTTTGTCTGGCTTCTGTTGTTATGGACCTCTGCAGTAAACAAGCTCCAGTTCCCGCCACTTCCTGCTGCTGGCAGTCGCGGAAACACCAGTGTGTGTGTGTGTGTGTGTGTGTGTGTCAGTCACCGTGTGCATGAGTGGACTGACTCGCTTTAACTGTTGTTACCGTCTCTGAGCTGCAAGCACCAGGTGTGGGAAGCACCGGCGGGATCTGCGGCAGTCGCTGCGCGGATGATGGTGGCACACATGGCGCATCACGGAGACACGACGCCGCTGAGAGACGGGTGAGTGTCGGCGGAGAGCTGCTGCACGAGCCGCTTCAACATCACCCTCCACGCGCGCCGCGCAAACAAAGAGCGTGCGCGAAACCGAAAGGAGCACAGTAATAACACCGCTGTTACGGAGGACTAACGCTTCACTTCAGCCAGGGTTAGCCACATAAATGAAGTTTATTTCACAGATAAACTCTCAGAAACGACAGATGCGCTGAGCTGAAGGCGTCTCTTCAGATACAGTGTTTCTCTCGGGCTTCTAGTCAAATTAGGCAGATGTAGGAATTGAAGCGAGCCTCTTGGCGACAATGTATCAGCGATAGAGAAAGCATAAGCGGTTTGACTCAACTTGCTTGTTATGAAGGAAACTGCACACACAGATTACTAATAATGCTGAAATCTGTATTTCTCAGCTGAGATACAGTACACAGTGCAATCTAGCAACAACTAATTAAAACTAAACTGTACAAAATTAAACATCTTTACATTACTGAATTAAATTACATTAAATTAACATTAAAATAAAATGAAAAAGTCAAAAGTACAGATAAATAAAACAAATACCCATTTTTATATTTTAGCAGGATGTAACATATACTTAGTATATTTCTTTTGGTATCTCTTGTCCAGTGTGTGAATCATTTTCTTAAATCCCTCTTTGCTACTAATGCGTTCACACCTGAGGCGACTTGCGTGACTATATCTCGCTATTCGCGTGTAGTTGAACTTTTGAAAATTTTGAGTTTTGTGTTTAACGCGCCGCTGAATTTGCGCGAATCACGCTGCAGGATGTCTAATTGCATCTTTGAATTAACTTAACATGTAAATCACTTGCGCTTAACGCTTCATTCGCGTCTGGTGTGAAAGGAAGAATCAATGTCTTCTTACGTCAACTAATGCATTTGTTTATTTAAAGAAAATCGCAACATTTGCTGTAATGTAATCGCACAGGATGACATCGCGATTGCGGTATGATTAATCGTGCAGCACTAGTTTCCACCAAGTAACAGTTCAAAAGCCAAACTGGAGGTGATATTATAGATACAGTTCATGCATTCATATAGAATTTAACTTATATTACATACAGTTTTGCCTTTTAAGGCAGGTTATTTATTTTTACTGGAAAACAGGGCAAAAATATAGGTCAAACTTATTTTTAATACGGTGTATAGAGGCGAGAGAGAGCTGGCGTAAGATAAGTGCTTTAGTGAAATTGATCATGGTGAATGTTTTCCCTCCACAGCTTCTCTAAAGTACACTGTATGAAAGATTAAAGGGATTTTAAAAGATGAACGTGAAAAATTAAAACCTTTCTTTGCCGAACAGCATATTTTTCTTTATTTAGTGTGTTCCCGTATGCCCCAGAGTAAGTGACTGATTGTTTTTAATGTTCAGAGCTTTTTCTTCTGAGGAAACACTCTTGCAAATAAGCTATTACCTAGAGATCTGCTGTTTCAGAGCTGAAGCTCACACATAGAGGTGCAATGGGTGATTATTATGAAAGTGTGATGGTGAGTGCTTTAGTATGCATGTTTTTAACGGCTTCCTTAGTCCTTCACTTCAAAGTGACTTATATTTAAATTAAATGTAATATATGTAATATTATTTAAAATGTATATAAATTTATATATTTTATTGTATCATCATTGACTCAAAATGAACTTCAACTTCAAAAAAAAAAACATAAAATATGTTGACAAGGATGCAAGCAGATTTTGGAAATGACTTTAAATGACCACTTCCGGGGATCAGTAAATCATAATCCTCTCTGCAGATTTCTGCTTATATTAGTATGACCAAATATTAAGCATGTGTTTCTGTCCTACAGCTGTGCTGACCTGCCGTCCGGATGAGTTCCAATGCGGCGACGGCTCCTGCATTCACGGGACTAAACAGTGCAACAAAGTGCACGACTGTCCAGATTTCAGCGACGAGGCTGGCTGCATCAACAAAAGTGAGTATCTCCGACCATCTCCCTTTCGCCATTTCTCATTTGATTGGCCTCTTCATCTCTCCACTCTTCTAGCAGCATGTTCAGTGAAAATGAAAGAGTAGAGTGCACACATATCATGTATCTCCAATCAAGTTAGCATTCACAAAAAGCACTACAAGACCAAACAGATGTACCCTACATGATTCCAGGGTTTCATGGCACACTTCCCATATGGCACCTTCAATCAAATTTAGCTCAAAGGTTTAATTATGCCATGGCTATATCTGATTAGTGATACATAACATGAATTAGGGAGAATATAGTATCAGCATTCTTTATTGGTCCTAAAACAACAAAGATATTGGTCACACTTTATATCAGACCCAAAAATGAAAACTTTGTCATTAATTACTCACCCTCATGTTGTTCCAAACCCGTAAGACCTTCATTCATCTTCAGAACACAAAACAAGATATTTTTGATGATATCAGAGAGCCATCTGACCCTCCATAGACAGCAATACAACTGAAATGATCCAGAAACGTCTTAAAACAGTCCATATGACATCAGTGGATTAACCTAGAAAATCAATTGAACAGTAACGCATTGGAACAGAAAAACACATTCTGTGTGAACAGCCCATTAAAGGATTAAATAAGTAGCCCATATGACTCATGTACTATATTCTAGATCTTCTTAAGAAACATAGTTCCGTCTGTTTCTCACACAGACCTATTTTATTGGCTTTACAGCATTTGAAATATAGTTTTGAATTCTAAAGACTGCTTATATAGTGCTTTTAAGTGCTTGACGGCTCATTGTTTTGAGCTTTACGTCTATTCTCATTGTGGGGCAAAGAGCAAAATGAACAAATGAGTGTCATTTGAAATGTGTTTATATTTATGTGGTACTCCTCAAAGATCAGAAGTGTAAGAACTCTTTATCGTGTCCTCCACAGCCACCAAATGTGAAGGCCCGCTGAAGTTTCTGTGTAAGAGCGGGGAGTGTATAGACAGCGGCAAAGTGTGCGACAGTATCAAGGACTGCAAGGACTGGTCTGATGAGCCTGTGAAGGAGTGCGGTGAGTTCAGACACTTTTACACAGAGACTGAAAAATGTTTACTGGTATAATTATAGATGTGGGACATTATTTGTAAAAAGTTTTGAAAGGACATGTTTAACTGTGGCCTGCTGAGATGAAATTGCAAAAGTGACCTAGGGTCAGCTTTTTCTTTTTTTCTAGTAACTTTAAATTTGGAAGTTTTAGACTAAACCGAGTCCAGCATTTAAGCTTATAGGCAGTGTTGGCTTATTAGAGGCTTCACTTGATCAAGGGCCAACAACCCACAGAGCGATCATTAAGATCAAAGAGTCTTCCCTCGGGTGCTATCATACAAGGAGAACGTGCCCAGCATGTTCCCCGGCTCTCCAGAGAGAATGCAGGTTTCCATAGATTTTTTTTTTTCTCTCTCTGTTCTTGTCTTTCATCACATTGTGGAACTGAACTTTTTCTTCTGTCATAAGCTTGAGCTGAAAATGCCAGATTTAGGCACATGTCATTTTTTTACTTAAATGACTTTCTTCTTTCCAAAGTTAAATGTACAGAGACGGGTGTAGGTTAATCATTCATTGATCAGCTTCATGAAGAGTATAGACGCTCGTGGGAGTTTGAGCAGTTCAATATCTCAGCTTCTAGGTCAGCCAGTAGTGTTGATTTGAAGCAGGATTGCATATTTGATCAAATAATGGCAGATGGAACATAATGAGATAAACAAATCCTATACAAAAAAAAGATTAATTGTAAGTAAGTTATACAGAATGGAATAATATTTAATCCTATTGGAAAACCATGTTATTTTAGTATTTGTAGTTTTATTACTATTTAAGAATGGCATTTATATTTATATATTCTTTTTCATTTTTATTAGTTTTAAATATTATTATTTAGGTATGATTTGCTTGGATTTCAGTTTGAGTTTGAGTTTTTGTTTTTATTATTTATACCTTGTTCGTAATTTTAGTGTTTCATTTGAGTCAAGGTGACATTTTTACGTTTTGCTCAATGTTTCATCTTAATATTGAATTGAACAAAAAATGTTTTAATAGTTTATTTTCAATAAATGATGACAACCCTGTTTTAAAGGTTTAGATACTTTTTTAAGCAATCGAATTTACAGTTTAAAGTGACAAAGTACCTAGCTAAATGCCTGTTCACACTAAGATGAATATTCGGTTTTTATAGATAGTTAGTCTAATCTTTTCCATCATAATGCAAAGAAAAAATATCCAACTGCTAGAATTTGTGTTTGATACCTACTGTTACATACTGTAAAACCGCGACATTGTGGTGCTCACAAACGGATCCATGTCCTAGATACTGTATTGCACACTTCACCTGTTGTAAGAAAAATATCTTACTAACTAAATGTTTGGATTGTTTTCCAACACCTTGCAGGAATATGTTAATTTAGGAATTTAGGAAATGCCAGCTCCTTGCTCATCTCTCTCTTTCTCCCTGTCTTCCTGGTTATGTTCACTGTTGTGTCAGTTCTTAATGTAAAATACATGGTCCCACAGTGGCTCTTCTGGATGGTGTTAACTTCCTTGCGGATCACTCCGCTCAGCAGATGAGATTAGTGCAGGCACCTGACGCACAGCAGACACCCCCCCTCCCCCTCTGAGCCCAGTGCACTCTGGACCGGATCCAAGTGGGCCACTGCAGCTATGCATGCTAAATCACTAGGACCGGTGCCAGGGATTATGCTTCTACCATATTCTCTAGTGCATCCTTTACTTGATATACATGACTCGTATGTGGCCTGGAGAAAATACTTAATTTTTTGCTTGTTGGAGAGCACCTCACTCGCTTTTTGAGTGCGCGTTTGTCTTAGTGTGGTCCAGGTGTTTGTTCTACCTCTTCTCTCAACCTGTCTCCTTTCATTCTTCTTTTTTTTTTTTTTTTTTGCCCTATTTCACTTGAACTTCCTGTGGTGTGTCTGTCCCCTGTCTATCTCCTGCTGTCAGCTGTTTCTCAGCATTAGCATCAGCTATTATTCTCTTTCTCCCTTTCTTTTGCCATCTTTTTCTCAACCTGTCCACTGTCAGGCTGGTTTATTCGTCTCTTGTGTTCTACAAAACACATTGATATCCACAAACTTTCTTTCTTTCTTTCTTTCTTTTTTCACTCATTCATTTTACAGCTTGTCAATATTATTACTATTATTGGCTTTTAAAATTATAGTATAGTATTTTGCATCTTTTCTTCTGCTGAGGTAATTGTGGTTATATTTTGTTGCTTTTTAAAGAGCAGGCATACTCTAGAGATGATATAAAGAGTGATGTATGTATATTCTGACTATCATCTGTAATGGATTGGGCCATCAGCCAATGCCCAAATGTTTTTTTGCTCCGAGAAGAATTATCGAGCGCAATACTGGTGAGACCTTTGCCATATTACTCACAGAGAGCCACACACAAGCATTTACCTCCCATCCACTGCATTTTTTCGCAGGTCTTCCAGTTAGAAAATCATCACTTTCTCATAAAGTCTTGAAGCTCAAGCTCGTAAATGAGAAAGAAGCAGTCTGTCATCACCCGGTGTCAGGTCGCAGTGGGCACTTACTGTTTAATTCCTGCCGGGCACGCTGACCTTTCCTGTTATTTTTTTCTGTCATAGGTCTGAATGAATGTGCCATCAATAATGGCGGCTGCTCTCACATATGTAAGGACCGTCAGATCGGCTATGAGTGTGAATGTCCCTCGGGCTACAAGCTCTTGGACAAGAAGACTTGTGGAGGTAACATATATATTATGTCAGATACCAACATGTTGATGCTGCCCAAGTCAACATTGAACTCATTTTCCCAGTAGACCACTGTTGTATGTGCATTGTGAACATCTATGATTTGTTTACTCTAAGCGTCATTGCTTTGAAATTGATAGTGGAGAAATCCCCAGATGGTGTTTGCAAGCATCATTTATCTTGTCTGTGGACACTGCACCACAAAAGCCTCTGTTCTCTGTGCATCTCTGCTCTGTTTCTAATGCTTTTCTGATGGTCCTCTCCAGACATAGACGAATGTGAGAACCCTGATGCCTGTAGTCAAATATGTATAAACCTCAAAGGAGACTACAAATGTGAATGCTACGAGGGTTACGAGATGGACCCGGTTTCCAAGACATGTAAAGCAGTGGGTAAGATACTACACACCAACATCTCCATCCATCACTGTTCTGGGATAAAGTTCAAAATGTACTTTTTTTTGGTTGCATATACTAACGGTAGAGACATTTTGCTAATGATTAAAAAAAATCAGACAAAACAATTCATTATTACATTTAAAAATATATTTTTTTTGCCCAAAATGACAAGAGCATTTTGTTCCTGTTTCTGCTTTTTTTGTGTATCTAACTTCATTTTCTGCATTGATTACTTAATAATAATAAGCTGGTTTAAGTCTAAATTGCAGTTATTGACAAAACAAAACAAAAAACTAATACAAAATAAAAAGAGATATTTCCAGATATTCAGCTATATCAATTATTTATATTATTAATTGATTAAATTCATATTAAAATATCTAGTTTTATTTGTGGTAAATTCTTTATAATAAATACAAACAAAAAGGAAAAATTAGCAAATAAAAACAATGGTGTGTTTTTTAAACACCACATTACATAGTAGCGATGGAATGAAACGCTGTAAAAAAAAAATTGGATCATCTCTTTTATTTATTTACTAGAGTGGTGTTTGAAGACAGTAATTATTTGTACTTGTATAAAAGGGAGGGAGACTGTGGGGTATTATTATTGCTGACTACTTGTTTGTTTTCTAAAGATGAGATTGGTGCAGCATTGCATGCTTTGGAATCATTTGTGTACCTAATGATGCTCGTCTTATCATTGTCCTTCATTTGCCTGACCAGCCTGCGTAAAACTTCAGTGCATTTCCAGCACTCCATATAGGCTGGATGACAGCTGGAGAAACACTGTCATTAAGTGCAATGTGTAAAGCTGGCGAGGAAAACCGTCCCCTCGGGCTGAAGAACATACTGAAAGCTTAGTGATTTCTTTCTTCAGAAATTGCATTCTGTTGGTATTGTCTTCAGGTCTGATATATCAGTTTAAGTTTGCGTGGTAAGTTTCAAACCTTATTGAATCTTAGTGCAAAGCAAGATATTTAATGTACTTGACTTATAGTGAGATAGTTGAGATAGTTTCTATCTTTATATGTTTTTGACACTAAAAACAAACAAATATGTACTATAACTGAAATGCGTTATTATTCTTTTTTAGTCTGACAGGATTAAACAGATTTTGTTTTATGATATGAAGTTGAATTTAGCTGTGTGTTCAAGTTTACAGAAGCAAAATCAAATTAAGATTTGATATAATTTTTTTTTCTCTTCGGTAATTTCTCTTTTAAAGGTGCCCATAGATCTATGGGTTTTAAATCAGGCTTCATGTTATTTTTCTTTATCGTTCTACCTTTTTTGGTGTGCATAGAAAAGCTATTAAATCATTTTAATAGCTTGATGTTTTTGCCAGAGGTCTATCTTTCAGAATATAAAAATAAATAACGTTTTTGTTCCCTTTCATAAGCATATCAGGCAGAGCCACGTTAATGATAAGAGGGATGTGCGCTTTTATGGACCTCGTTCACAGATTTTTTTTTTTTTTTTGGGCATGACAGCCATTTTTCAGACACAATAGTAACTGCAAATATGACCTTTGGGTGCCAGTATGAGCTATAATGACTTGTGATATGAAAAGAGAGTCCAGAGAGTGTTCGTAAAACAAAACATGACCAGACCAATTTCACAGATGTCATTCAGTTTTTATTTATTTATTTATTTACTCGAGCAACTTTAAACAAACAGAACAAAACAGAAAGTGCTTTTTATGAGCATCGTTGCTTAATACTGCATGCAGTGTTTTAATTAAATATTCTGTTACATTTGAATTAACATAATCAGTTTGTTTAGATCTGAGGAGGCAAATATTATAAATGAAAGGCAAATTCAATGAATTTGCAGTAGGGGCACAAGATGCTCATTATTTGTGTACAAAACAACCTCGGCACCAAATTAAGTGCAAATCGTCGTAAAACGAAATTCTGTCATTTTTTCTGACGTTTATGAATCATTACACACATTTGGAGGAAGACTAGTAAAGGTCCTTCCACACTTTTTCCTATTAAAATGCTTGCTATGGATGCAAAAACCTACAATTAAACCTGCTCTGAATTTTTTATGATGGATAGTGTCTAAACATTTTTTACACTACGTGACACTTGATGTATGTTTTAATGTGTGAAAATTTGGGGCAAAATTTCAGTATAGTATTGTGGTTTATCTTTTTTAAAAATACATATTATTAATATATTATGTTATATATATATATATATATATATAAATATAACAAATATGTTATTAGCTTTTAAAATTTGGGATGATGGAAAAGGCATAGAACCGACTAAAATCTTAAAGTCATAAAAATGACTACAACAACTTGCTTTTTTCTAGCTTTTTGCAGCTTAAAAATACTGGCTTTTGTCAATGCTTTTTAAAAAACCTTATCTGGAAAATTTGAATGACAGGTGACGTCACAGAGATTGTGTGGTGAAAATGTGTGGGAACCATGTATTATACTAGAGCAGCACGTGCTTCCAGCTCTCTGATAGGCCTGTCACACGCTGTCATTATAAGTGTGAGGTCACTCACCTGTTGAGAGTAAATCTGAGCCATGTAAATTGGCCTTAATGTGAGACTCAGCTGAGTGACATGATCGACGGGGGTTATGGGAAATGAGTGACACTGGCATAACCGCCAACACTTTTTTATGTCTGTCTCTTTTTATTGTTACTTGTCAGTCGAGATGTTACACCCCCACATGCATCATTTGATTATCTTCATGCTTTCACTCCCACCTGTTTTCCGTCACCTCGCTTCCTATAGAAATTGATGAAACTGTGTCATTCTGTCTGTGCTCTGCACACTGGGAGTCAGCCAATGAGACGATGCCTGTCTGTGGTGTGGAGCAGCTTGTGGAGGAAATCAAATACGTTTTTGGATGTGTCGTGTTGTCTTTGGGACTGATGGCTTACGTTTATTCTGTGAGCTGCTGAGGGATGTTATTATATCATTGGATGAAATGGTTGCAGAAGTGAAACACAGTAGAGAACTGCAGTGAACTTTTAAAGGGAAACTCAAGTCTTGATGCCTTGGAAAAAGTACAGTGTGTGTTTGTGTATGTGTATATATATATATATATATATATGAAGAGTTTATATATAAGGAAAAACGATAAACAGCGCTTTAAAAAAATCTTTCTCCACATATAGCGCAATCTGAATTCTAAACTTATACAAAAAAGCCGGTATTGCCCACTCTATGGCATTGTAAGTTCACATTTTATTGCTGAAGCTGGCAAGCGCCCTTGTTATTTTTGAACAGAAGCCGACAAGCCCATTTTAGCGAATCAGCACGCTGTATTCAGGTCAGGTGACTTTGAAAGGATGCTAGCTGAGAGGAGTTTCATCAAAGCTGATTAAAAGAGATCGAGGATGGATCATTTCAACAAACTTGAGGAACCTGGGATCTTCTTAAGGGTGTTAAACTTGTAAATTACATGTATTTGTTACAAGTTATTGTTGCTTAATCAAAACATCCCAACTGCAAACGCAAATGAACTCTTCACAATATATTCCTTCTTGGTTTTTAAGCACTTATTCTCATTTACCTTTACCATTATTTTTGCCAGTTTGTTTGATACAACTAATGGCACAGAAATTCAGTAAATTGAATTAAAATGCTACAATTAATATATGCCGTTAGGAAACATGATTTACATTATTCTTGACACTTCAGCATGTTTTAAGGATTACTGTAACATGTTTTTATAAGTCCTTTGTAATACAGGATCAAGGTAGTTTAAGAGATCATGCCCTTTTGCTTGAAAAAGACTTTAGTCAGCAATGCATCACCATCAGAATGAAGATACTTGGAGCACATATGGCCATCAGAGAAAGTGCTGATTTATTCGTCTTTCTAAAGTAGTTGTCATGACACTAAAGATGGCCAGCGTGCTACTTTATGTAAATGTTTTGCAGCTCAGCCGAAGCTGGAAGTGACATTGCATCACTTGGTTTTATTTTTTTCACCCTCTCTTTCTAAGATTGTTAATTCCAGCAGATGGGGAAAATGATTGGATCCTGACTCTTGTTGAAAATGAAAATATTTGCTGACGATACAGTGGTCCATGAGGGCTTTCTCAAGTGCAGCAGGAAAAGCTCTCTCTCACCAGCACAATCTGGATGGGCTTTCCATCCACCTGCACTGCTCAGCCCCTCAGCAAAAACAGTGTTTGACTTAGACCAGATCAAGATTGAAAGAGTGAGGGATGGGTGGAGAGGGAATGAGGGAGGCAGGGAGATAGAAAATAACAGAGACATGAAAACTCATCCATTATCTTCACTCATCTTCTCTACATCACTGCCAAACCTCACAGTGACATCTGACCACACGGCACCTGCTGCACCATCTCTCTCTCCTTCACCCCCTGCACTGCATCTATTTTTGCACTCTTTTTTTGTCTTTTACTTGTCTATAACACTTGGCATTTGTGAATTATACAGTCTTGTGAAGGACGCCTTTGATGATAGGACAGTAAAAAAAAAATTCTCTGTGGATCCAAAACTCTTCTCAGGTTTTAAATAGAGCAAGACATAATTAGCAAAAAAAAATGTAAATAGCAAAAAACATCCGGGTATGTGTAAATTTCATGTTTGTGTATCGTCTGGGATGCCTCTGTCTAATTTAGCAAGTGATCGTTTAGTCAATATTTTTTCTACCACAATTGTGTAATTGTGTTTTTTACAATTTATTTAACTCTTTAATTCACAGAAGACATGTTAAATTGATTCAAAATAATAGTAAAAACATTTCAAATGCTACTAATAAATTCAATTTCATATAAACGCTACTCTATTCAAATTTCTGTTAGCAAAATTAAATAAAATAAAAAATTTCTTGATTAGTTTTGTAGAGAATCAAGTGTCAAGACTGGAGTAATGGCTACAGAAAAAGATTTAAAAATGTGCCATCAGAGGAAAGAATTACATTTGAAAATATACATAAACAGTAAACATGTATTTTAAATTGTAATCATTTTTCACAGTAATAGTTTTTACTAATTATAACTGTTATACTTTTACTATTATAAGAATATTTATTCTATATTTTGATCAAATAGATACAGACCACTTTTGCAAACTTTTACAACACATAAAACGTTTTTAAAAATCTTATTGATCCTGGTGGTGAATATAGATAATATCTCATCATATATCATATCATATATCTCATATCATATCTCATACCATATCTCATCATATCATATTTCATATATCATATCTCATATCATATCATATATCAAATCATATCATATCTCATTTCAAATCATATCATTTAGGCTCATTTGCGTAAAGATTAAGATTGTTTTCTTCTGTGTTGTTTTGTATGTTGCATGAATTTAATACAAATGAGTGCTCACTTTTTTAATAATATTTTTTTTTAAATCACTTCTAGTTGCTTTTTGCATGCAACTCACTATTATTGTTGAGAAGAACCCAAATTGTGACCATCACATTAATCACATTTTAAAGTAATACAAATCGTGAGATGCCTGGATGCGACAAGCTTATTAGAGATGAAAAGCTGAATTAAAGTATAATAGAGGGCACAGGAAGGGTACAGTGAGGGTTGGGAGAACAGATTTTTCCTCAGGAACGTAGCACTTTTGTGATGTGAGCAGGTGACAGGATGAAAATGAATTACACCCATATCAAGTAGGTTTGAAGGGGGAGCTGGAGGGGACCAAGTGACTCAGAAATAGGGAGAGTGCCCTTGCTGCTACATAGAGGATAAACTAATAGGGTCAGTGATATTCTGTGTTGGCATGACTGAGCACCAAATCGTAGTGACTAAGCTCCCCAACAGTACACAAACACACTCTCACACACATACACACCACAGTGCAGGGTAATTATCTGGAAACTCTCAGACCCACTTCGGCCACATGTCACTAGCCTGGAAACCTGCATCACATGGTTTGCAGGTGCAGAGCAGACTCACACACAGCGTTCATGAGTAAATTAATGCCGCGGCTTATATTTAGACACATTTGCTTCTGCTCTGCAAATTAAATAAGCAATGCAAAATTTCAGTCTGATTTTATGCACACAAATGGGTGCACTTGTGCGAGTCATATGGTTATTTTTTGTGGCTTTCTAATTAATAAAAAGTCCAAGTGCAAATCAGCCGTTTAAATATAATAGGCCCTTATGTGTTAACTCATCTGAGAAGACTACTGTCTTTGTTTTTTTTACTGCAGTACTTGAAGTGTCAGCTCTCTTTAGTGTCTTTCTCACAACATTTGCATTCCGCCAAGTGTAATAATTTAAATGATAAAATATTCTTCTCCTCTGGAGTTTTAATGTTTTTGCCTTTGCCCGGTAGCACATATGCGCTCTTATAATACAAACACAATTGTGTAGTCTGCTGCCGGGTCAGTGGATTGCATGTTGGAGTGAAATTATTTAGTTTAGAGTTCTAAGCACTCATTTATTTTCATTTCAATTTTGTCCTTGAGGTTTGTAATAAACTTCCTCTAGAAAATCAAATTAAACAATTGTTAATTAAGTAATCATGTTGCGTGATTTATTTTAATACTCTACTCCAATCATTTTTGTGCCTTTAAAGGAAACGACTACAAATGCATATTAATTGAGGTCAGACGCAAAAAAATTTGCGTTTTTAAGCTATTATTAAAACTGTCCCCATAAGTCAAATGTGATTTTTGACCACAGTCTCTCAAACTGAATGAGATGCATGTGAGTTTCTTCTGTCTTTTTTCTCTAAAAAGCAAAAGTCTCAGTTTATCAAGGTGAACTGAAACAATTGTGAAGTTAAAGAAATCTCATTTGGATGTCTGTGTCCTTTTTTAATGATTTAGCTGATGTTGGTTATCTCAAAATGGCCTAATATTGATTGGTTTATCAGCTCAGTCATCTGTTAGGAGGATCCCAAGATAACAGGTGAGCTGATGAAACCTTTTCTTTTCCCCTCATAGGTAAGAGCCCATATCTTATGTTTACTAACCGACATGAGATCCGGCGCATTGACCTGGTGAAGAAGGACTATACCCAGGTAGTGCCAACCCTGAAGAACGCCGTGGCTCTAGATGTGGACGTGACCACCAACAAGATGTACTGGTGTGACCTCTACCATCGCAAGATCTTCAGGTATGAACATTAGGGCATGTTTCATTTCTCTGACTTGACAGCTGATTAGTCTTTATTTAAAAAAGGATCATTTGCAATCAGTGATTAACGCTTCAGTAGGAGGACTCTTCAGTGTTGAAACCCTTTTTTGAGAAACTCGTTCCGCCTCCTCTCAGCTGACAGATATTAAATGCATGAGAACAGCTGCCATAGATTGGCTGGAAATGTACAGCAACAAGCATCATGGATTGAGAGATGGGAAGGAAATTACTTCAATGAAGGTTTCTCAGACTTTTTCTTGACTTTTCTTTGTCCACGAAGCGATAGAGGGGTGATAGACTGACATTATTTGTGTTAAAAAATGTATAATAAATTGTATTGAAAAAAACAACAACAGAAAAACAAAGAAAAAAACGTTACATTTAAAAATTAAATGAAATTAAAGTAAACACTTTTAAATAATTTTATTTATTTATTATGTTTTATTATTATTTAATATTTTTTCATAACAATAACAGAATGACAGTGTACACTACTACAGTAGATACATATTTAATGTTTCAAATAAATGCTATTCTCTTCTAAACTTTCTATTCATTAAGGATCCTTATATTTTTTTTGTTTTTTCTTGCATTTTAGCAATACATGTATTTTACATTTATATACAATATGACCTCTTTTATTTACTCTTCTATCAACACATTTTAATTATTTACAATAAGAAATGTTTATTGAGAACCAGTCAGCACATTACTGATGCTTAGAGGCTTTTCAAATCCATTTCAAATTTCTTACTGCACCCAAATCTTAATTGGGACTATGTACATTGTATTAAATTCTGAGTCTCTGAAAATACTACATTGCTGCAATCCTTTAATTTCCCACCCCTGTCACTCCACCTAACAAAACACTTTTCTCAGATATTTTTGTCCTCATGGAAGGACATTTCAGTTCCTTAGGGAGGGGGTGTCTTGTATAAGCGCTACCGGCCATTTAACAAAGTCATCTTATCAGTCAGACAGCAGCCTGTCACACCGCCTGCCTGTGCTATAACGGCATCTGAAAAACTTGACCAGCGTTTGTCCTTTACTCTCCCAGTGTGCATGCTGGCCGGTCATGCTCGGGTCTCCACCTCACTTCCTGAATCACTCAGAGTCACATCAGCCTCTAGGACCATCTCTAAATCATTTCAACCGCACCATATGCTTCCCATAATTTACCTTCAACAATAGTGCGTCCCATTACTCATCCCCACTCCCCTCAGGAGGGCTTGTGTTAGAACGACGTACGACAGTTCATTATCACCTTATAAAACCCTCAGAAGAGCACTCGGAAGAATGGAAATACTTCTGCTTGTCTGCAGGGACTTTAATTTATGTATATGCTCCCTGACAGAGAGAGTGGCACGAATTGATGGTCACGGTGAAGACACAACAGTGTAGATGTCAGCTGACAGCTGAAAGCTCAAATGAGGGATTTTACTTTTAAGGGCCATTGTTGGGGTCATTATCCAATCCTCACTTAAATTTACTTGAAGCGTTATTTGATCGTTCTGTAAAAAGCTGTTTTGGTTCTCTAGCGTGAGAGCTCAAAAACTCTCTTTCAGTATAAAGGTTGATAGATTAATTTTGTGTTTATTGCTTTGATTAATTCCAATTAACATCATTTTGGGTTAATGCGATGCAAGGCTTCAGCTGTAATTAAGATGTCAGAGGGAACCCAAACCCAACCAATTAAACAGACAATTTGTTGCTCTTGTTGATCAAATACATCATTGTTTGATCATGGTGTGAACACAAAACACCCTGCGGTTTTGGCTTTGAAAGATGTTTGACTCGCTTGTCGTAACCCAGCATGATGAAGCAAGTGACAAACAATAGGACATTTTGTGAGTATTATAACATATTATTATTATTGCTATATTATTTTTATTTCAATGTACCCTGTACTATATTGAAGTTAAATATTTGATTGCCAGTGATTGTGTCACATTGCTCAGCGTTTTACTGAATAGTTTTGCTACAATGTAAGGATGTCATGATATTATAGTTTGTGCATGTCATGTAGCTGATGAGTATGGTCTATAACTATTATAAATAAATTCATTTATTTATGCATCTTATATGTATACCTTGCTGATATTACTATCAGTGTAACAAAAGTTAAAAAAGAATACCACTGTACCATCTCATACCATCTCATTATGTTCAGTCACTTCTGTTTAAATGCAGAGCTCTTTATTTTTTATCCTTGTTTTGTGAATCATCAGTGTTTGAAAGGATCCTGGAGACCTGTCCCTATTAATAGAGCCCCTAGTCCAGCCGATGAAAGCATAAGAGAAATGCTCCCTGATTGCTATTGCCTCTGTCCGTGTGATTCACTTAAGATCCACTTTGAAAAGATTGTCTTAAAGTCCTGCGGTCTTATAAGGGGAGATGGGCCCATTTTGATGGCTGTTGAAGCAGCATCTTTTAAAAGCACTAGGTGACTGCGAATGGAAAATTACCAGGTTATAACAGAAAGCATCTTCTCAGCATCATTAACAGGTGAAACGCTTGCCTTTTCCCCATTTGAAACTGAAAGCAAATATTTTGTTGAATTGATGCGTTTCAGAATTTGAAACGTTACGCTGGAAATCTACAAGGTTTCAATGTTGTATTTCTACCAATAAGCCGTTTTACATTTTTAAACCAACATGGTAGAAGAAGATGTGTATGCATAACCCTATATAAATATATATATCTTTTTATAACATTTATATATTATTAGGGCTGGGTATTGAGTTCGCAACTTTTTAGTTAGCGACTGAATTGCCTTGATACAACCGCGTATCGAAAAATGTCTTGCCGTTCGGGACCCAATTTCGATACCCAAAGGGGTTAATCTCATCAACGTCAGTGAGCCAATAAGACTACAGCACTAGTCTCGCGTAGCCAGACCTTCAGACTGACTGCTGAATGTCTGGAATTCATAGCCGCTTTCTTTGGTCAAGGCCCCCCCCACAAGGCCGTTTGACCGACATGTCAAACAACCAATCACAGTTCGTTTCGTTCAGCGTCACGTTTCGGGGCGTGGAAATGTCCCCACAACAACAGAACGGTATGCAACAAGTCACGCCGGTTAATCAGCATAGAAAATCCAGATGACACGCTCATGGTAAACGTCTGTTTTAAGCATATCACTCTACTTTTTAACACCCACAAGCAATTCTGGTGAATCGAACACAGTACTTAATCAGCCAGCTGCGATGTCAGCGTCTGTTGTTTCATGTTTTCCCACAAAAGTGTCTGATATCCCCTTCTCAGTTAGGTACTTCACTTGATCTTCCATAATAGATAGGAGGGGACGCACTAGTAAAATTGAATCTGTTGGGAACCTCGCATACTTTCGAGAATCCAACGTTTAGCTGATCTTAATAAATGCTTATTGTCACTCATGTAAACACGACTTTGGTACGAGTCAAAACACAAGTTTTTTTTCCTGCAAACACATCTGCCCTTTGTTTCCCGGCGGACCGACAATAAACACGACACTCGCGTCCCCCAGAAATCCGATAAAATTCAACCAATCACTTGATGACTTCAACATTCCTGAAGGGTTTCCAGTTAAGTGAACCATATGCATCAGACGTTTAGCCAACGTTCCGTGGGCGTGACATCTGAGGCTGAGACTACTGCAGCACTAACCAGTGTGTTTGACCAGAAGTGTGTAAAATAGACTTTATAGGACTGTAAGTCATTTCTGTCTCTACATTATGTTGCGCATTCTGTATCACACACGTTGCAGTTCCGCCACACACACACACACATGTTGGTTTTTGTGATTTTATGTAGACTCTCTATATGCGTAATGGTTTTTATACTGTACAGACTGTATGTTCTATTGTCCTACACTGACCCTACACCTAAAGTAAACCTACCCCTTAGAGGAAACTACAGGCATTTTATGATTTTCAAAAAAACACCATTTAGTATGTTTTTTAAGCCTTTTGAATTACGGGGACACTGAAAATGTCCTCATAAATCACCTTCATATTGTAATACCTATGTCATAACCATTTCATTATACAAATTTGTGTCCTCATAAACCACATAAACATGCATGCACCACACACACAGTGAGCACACCCGCTTTGAATAGTTTTTATCAATATTCAACCATAATTCTGTATGTCTCTGTGTTAATGTATGGTGCAGATGCGTGGTTTTGTTTACTAGTATACTGACCTGCACGTGACTCTTCCGGTGATATTAACATCTTGCGTCTCATAAATACAGTTGGCTACATGAATAACCTCTCACAACAGAACTGCTCCGAGAGTCCTGCAGAGTTTTGTTTTCTGCTCCAACAGACATACTGTGCAGTTTCCAATTGAGCCTGAAGGACTTGATTAGTTGGATCAGGTGTGTTTCATTAGGGTTGCATCTAAACTGTGCAGGGCTCTGGTCCTCCAGAAATTGAGTTTGACACCCCTGCTTTACAGTGACAGAATTATTTCTTTGTGTATTCTTTAGTTGATTGGTTTGTATGTTGAAAAAATATGATTTGAACATGGATAGCGCACAACTGATTAGCATTAATAGATCATTTTAATAAGGCAAGTCAAAATAAAAATACATTACTAAAGTAGAGTAACACAGTACAATAAAAATAGTATACAGTCGATTTTTTTCAGGATTCTTTGATGAATAGAAAGTTCTAAAGAACAGCTTTTTTAAAGAAACATATTTTGTTACAGTAAAACAGACATTTTACTGTCATTTTTTTTAATTATTGATTTTGTTTTATTTATGAAAACAATTATTTGTCTTTAAAAATACATCTAATCCCAAATTTCTGAACTGTAGTCTATATACAAATATTGCAAACAAAATGTTTTATGATGTTGCATACAGAAATATTTTCAAAAATGTTTTAACACTGAGATAAAAATGGGCCAAAAACACAAAACATTGTATCTATTTTTCTTTGTATTTGCAGCAATATCTATTGTAATATTTTTGCCATCAGCTAGTTGTTAAAATGATTCTTTGCACATGTCTATTGCACATGCCTCTTGTCAAATAATCCAGGTGACACCAAAGTGTTGATGATTCTGTCTCATGATAGCTAGATCACAAGATCAGTCACATCAGATTTCACCAGGCTTAAAAGAGCAGTCAAATCTACTTCACTGTAAGTCACTGTAACTTTCAGAGACAGGAAAAGTCACAGCCATTTTGTCCCACAAAATTTTGTTCTCAGAGAAATACGCAGATGTTGCTTCACCTTGCTGCCTATGTGTACGTACACTGAGAGTGTCAGCTATTTATATGATGCTTATTCTCCATAAATGTGGTGGATGCATCTAGGATCTTGTGTTTATGAATAGATAAATGCATCTCCCTAAATGCTGTGGATGTAGATTAACAGTGCATTTGTTCCTCTTCAGCGCGTACATCAACAAAGCCAGCGATGCGTCTCAGCAGATCACGCTCATAGACACTGCGCTAGCTTCCCCAGAAGGCCTAGCAATGGACTGGGTCCATAAGAACATCTACTGGACCGACTCGGGACACAAAACTATCTCAGTCTCGACTGGCGATGGCAAGAAAAGGAAGGTGTTGATTGACACGGAGCTTGGGGAACCGCGTGCCATCGCTGTTGACCCAAGACAAGGGTAATGATATAATATTTATAATCAGCCAAAAATTATTCTCAACACCCTAAGGAACACATTAAGCTTCCTCCCCCAGTCTTTTCAAATCCTCAGTTGCATTAAATAATAATAAATAATGTAAATATGATGAACATTGCATGATATATGTTAACACCCCAAGATTTTTGAAAGCCTTGAAAGGTTTCTTCACTTCGTATGTATGATTTTCTTTTACTGGCACTCATCATGATGAATCTTTCCCCTCAGGGGTCTTTTCACCATATTACAGAAGTAGAAGAGCATGAAAAACATGCAAATGAGTCTCAAGCTGGTCAGCAAACCAACTAATTGTTGCCTGTGGGTAAAGTGCCCATTTCATTCTTATAGGGACGCAGCTATGTACTGACTTTTTTTTAATTAGCATATTCTCACCTATTCATCTTGATTTTTGACAGGAGATGAGAGTCGGAGCCATTGGAGCTTTTTAATTTTCCACTTAACTGCACCTGTTTTATTTGGTAACATGAAGCCTTTGTGGCCCCGGAAAAAGCAACTCCTCCTAGAGCTCCACAAATTTGTGCAGAATCTACATTTAATAGGAATTTTTGAATATTGAACTTTAAATTCTGTAGATTTTCCCACCAGCTTCAAAGATGGCTTAAAGTGGACCAAGCTTTGATATATTTTACTGGGTAGAATTTGATCCTCATCCAGTAAATAACAGTTCAGTCGAAAATGATCTGCCCATGATTCTGATTATGAACGTTTAGTTTGTTTTGATCCCCTCAGGTTCATGTACTGGTCAGATTGGGGAACGCAGGCCAAGATTGAGAAAGCCGGAATGAATGGAGTAGATCGACAAGTTCTGGTTTCAGAGAGGATCGAGTGGCCCAATGGGATTGCGCTCGGTAAAACACCATTTGAAAGTTTTGCAGTTCTGTTTTCCATTCGAAACAAAAGTATTCACATCTTCAAATATAGACAAAATAGAGAAAAAACACTGGAGAATAGCTGAAAAGACAACAAAAGATAAAAGAGAAACAGCAGAGAGCAAAACAAAGCATATCATCCCAAACACAAGCTGCGTTTGCCATCATTACAAGAGACGTCAACCAAAATACTAGAACAGAAAGGGGAAAAAAAAACATTAGGATTGAGAAAGACCAAACAAACCCAGAAAGAGTGAGGCAGAATGAGAAGAAAGAGTGTTAATAATGAAGAGCAGCCTCCTGTGGCCAACAGGGCTTTGAATCATTCACCTTCATTGTTTCTCATCAATCACCAGTCAGTTTGGGAAAAACTACATGGAATTGCTCAAGCAACGCTGTCAATATAGCAATCATTTCTCTGGCTCGCTTAACATGAAAGCCATTTGAAAAAGCAGTTATGGTAGATGGATAGAAAAAAAGATATTGTCTAAAAAGTGGAATTGAGATTTGCTAAGTCTGTTTAGATACAAATACTTTCATAAAGGGAAAAGCAACCCTACAAAGCAGTGAGATTTTAAAGCGCATCGTGTTGCGTTTTTCAACTGTGCCTTTCAGTTTCATTTTCAACTTTTGAAATATGAAAAATCATACAGTATGAAATATAAATTATCCCTACAGGTACCTCCCACAATTCTATGCTTCCTTTGACCACTCATGTTAAATTAAAAGCATTTGTTGTATTATTGAAGTGCTACTTGCATGTTCCATTAAAAGTTCTTTCCTCTTCCAGATCTGTCTAGTAGACGACTCTACTGGGTGGATTCCAAGCTTCATCTGATCTCCAGTGTGGACCTGAATGGAGACAACCGTAGAGTTTTGCTGTCCTCTATGGATCATCTTGGGCATCCCTTTGCCCTGACTCTTTTTGAGGTAAGCAAATTTATTCATTCATGCAAGCACAGATGGAGCTGCATTGGCAAGAACTTCCTACTCTCAGTTTGGCTTCATAATGCACACATAAACATGTTTCTGCTCACAGGGTGTAGGGGGCTTACTCTGAGACAGTTACACTTGCCAAGAGATGTATGGCTGTGGCACCAGCCAAAGACACAAACTAAATTAAAAAGCCTTTTTGCTTTTGCAGCTTGTAAGGTACCTGAAGGCAGGACCCAGCCCAAACAATAGATCACCTAATGCCCTGCATCAAGCCAGTCGATGAGCTAGCTCAGTAAGAGGGCACCCTGGGGCCAAAGCCTAGAAAAAGGAAACAATGTCTTTTCTTCATTCTTTTACTTTTGTTCAGGGCACATGTGAAATGAACTGCTACTTTGCTGCACTATCCTTGAGGCTGGTACAAAGTTCTCCACTTGGCTGTTGAAGCTGCAAAACAGTAGGGGACAACTGCAGCCAAAAGCTGCCCATTTTAACTTTTTTGTAGATGTGCTTAAAGGATGGTAGAAATCTTTTGGTGTGAAACGTTTGTGCAGTCTTTGGTGCCGGAGTCAGTTCCAGTAAGCTCATTATTTTGGTTCATTATTTTTAATTGAATAATTTCTCAAAATTAAATTACATTTTGTTTTCTCCAAGTACACATTTCCTTTTGGCAGCTGGCATCTTAAAAGTGCACAAAAAACATTAAGTAACGAAAATTCTAATGACTAAATGCCTATTTCCCTTTTTTCTATTTGTTTTTTATCATTTACTTACCTTTATGTCATTCCAAACCCATATGGCAATTAATTTTTCACTGAAACACCATGAAAGTCGTGAGCACAACTTGTGCCCTATATTCCACGTTCTCAGGAGACATACAGTACCTTTATGTGGAAAAACCGAACATTGAGATAATAATAGTGTAATCATTTCATTAAATAATATTATTTATTTGAGATCTTTTTTTTTTTTTTTTTGCAAAACCTTGTTCAAAAGTGACTGTAAAAGCTGCTTTTTTAACATTCTATGCAGTAAAGAATTCTTTAAAACATGTATCACGGATTCCACAAAAAATACTAAGCGGCGCAACTAATTTTCAGAATTGCTAATAATAAGAAATGCTTCTTAAGCATCAAATCAGCTTATCATGAATGATTTCTGAAGGACTATTTGCCACGGAAGACTGGAGTAAATTCAGCTTTACCATCACAAAATTTGAAAAGTTTTTTTTTTTAATGAAATAATATTTCATTTTTACATAAACATAGTATTGCAAACAGTTTTAGTGAACTATTTTAGTGTCTTAAAGAAGACAGCACTGTACACTGCATATTGGCTTTCAATGCAGCAGACCTCAAATTACATATTAGAAATTTGCTCCATTTTCCAGTCACCTTTTCAAATGATGTGTGACCTTTACATTGCCCTGTCTTATAAAACAGACCAATATCTCCACACCAGTTTCACATTATTTTATTGGTTAGTGGGAAGCACTGAAAATGTCAAGACCAATCCAGTTCCACAGGGATAGTTGCTCCTTTCCAAATGAAGAGAAGACTTTGATAAAAGGTTTTAATAAAGACGCTCCCTTCTCTCAAGGAGGACAAATTTCAGACTTGGATGTTAGAAGCCAGCCTTTTGTGTCATAGATTAAAGCAGTTATCTATATCAAATACGGTGCCTTCATGGCCCATGCGTTAGATGAGAGCTGCAATGCGGCAGAATTTGAATGCTGTCTAGTGCAGGTTAAGGAGTCCTACTGATCAACAGCCACCAGCAGGAGCACCTGACAGAGCTCCATTGGGATCCAGCAGCCTGACCTTTCCAAACATCCTCTAATACTCTGAGCCAGCCGCCCACCTGGGCATGCTCATTCCTCTCAATCTTTTTTTTCTTTTTTTTTTTGCGCCCTCCACTCAGTCTTTTTCTTTTGTTACCCCAAAAACACCCCCTCCCGAACTTCTGCATCCATTTCCGCATCCGTTTGAAAAGAAGATGAATCTCAGGTTGTCATAGTAACAGACCATCTCACCATGCACATTTGCAATACTTCTGTAGAGGCTGATAAGGACTGATCAGAGGAGGGAGGCAGACGGAGAATGTTGAAAGTGGTATTGTCAGACAGTGGAGCGTGCGCTTTCAGGCTCATGTAGGTGAAGATACAAAGGAGAGATATAGCTGCAAGCTTTAATTAGTCTGATGAAAAACCTTTGTGGTCCAAGAGACACAGAAACCTTTATCATTTAGCATTTATTGTGATATTTATTCCTCTTTGTTAATATTAGTTAACAGAAAAAAACAATTGTTCATTGTTTATTCATGTTCACAGTGCATTAGCTAGTGCTAACATACACAACTTGGTATTGTAATAATGTATTAGTAAATGATGACCTTAACATGAAGTAAGGTTAATAAATGCTGTAGAAGTGTTGTTCATTCTTAGGTCATGTTAGCTAATGAAACGTATTGTAAAGTGTTACAGATTTGTTCTAAAGAAATAATACACCCATTCAGCAAGTTTGCATTAAATTGATCAAAAGTGGCAGTGAATAAAGACTCTGTTTTAAATGAATACTGTTCTTCTGAGCTTTCTATTCTGTCTGTTCAATTCCATAGAAAGTGTTGATCAGCACATAGGAAATGTTGCTTGAGCACCAAATTAAACGTTTTCTGTAGAATCTGATAGCTGGAATAATGGCTGCTAAAAATCAGCCATCACAACATATTAATTTTTAAATATATTAAAATTAAAATATTTTGGATCATAGTAATATCTCACCATTTACAGTAGTGCAGTAGCTCCTGCTTGTGTAGAATTCACATTCTAGGTGTTTCTGCAGGACCGAGTTTACTGGACAGACTTGGAAGATGAGGCCATCTACAGCGTAAACCGGCTGACAGGAAGTGATGTAGCAATGTTGGCTCAACATCTCAATAACCCTCTGGATGTGGTGGTGTTCCACGAGCTCCGGCAGCCTCAAGGTGAGAAATCATTTTAAATGTGCTTTGACTGGCCAGTGTTGTAAAGTAACAAGGTAAATGTAGAAAACTACATTTTCTAGTAGTGTGAATTTAAAAAAGGATTGTTCTTCCCAATAAAGAGCTATTTATTGTGATGTTCTCTTATTCAGTCTTAGTATTAGTCCAATACATTCATGATTCTAAAGAAACGTTTTACTGATTTAATTTATTGTTTTTGTTTCTGCTCAGATTTTTAAAATACAATATAAAATTTCAACATGTTTTTAGCATTTTTTTATAATTTGTTGAGTATTCAATTACTATTTCAAAATTTGATATCAGTTGCATTTTTATATTATTTATAATTCATGTGTACGCCACCATTCAAACATTTTCAAGGAAGCCTCTTTTGTACAAATTACTAACTACTATTAATAGAATAGCTAAGTTTAAAGCAATTCCTGTTAAGCTATATTTGTTGAAAGAATTTTTTTTTCAAAGATATATATATATATAAAAATGCATTAATGTTTTTGTGAAACATATAATGGTTTTTCATAAATGGAAAGATAAAAAGAACAGTACTTGAACTAGAAATCTTTGTAAAAAATGTAGTCCTTTCCTGTGCCTTTTTATTAATGTAATGCGTCCTTGCTGAACAAAATAATTCATTCATTTCTTAAAACTTTTACTGACCTCAGACTTATAAAATAATGTAATTTTCAGTCTGTTTTATCTATTGAGCTCAATAGCCAGTGATAGATGTTAAAATCCGTTAGATGACTCATATCATGTAGAATCAAATTGTTCCTGATCTTTTCAATAAAAGACTTTGATGGGCTGTGAAAACACTACCTTCCTCTCCTGTCCACAAAGACACTTTATTGAAACTAAGCCATAAAACAAAACAAAAAAACAAACAAATTACTTTCTCACTGTCACCTTTTTTAGCATTGTTATAATAATGAGAGCCAAATCTTTGCTGACTGTTTTTTTTTTTTTCCCTTAATAATAGCAGCCCTATTATAGAATTGCATATTTATGGTGAATTGTTATTCCAGAGACAGGCAGAAAAAATGAAAGAAGCAGTGTGCAGATTTTGATTCTTTGTTTTCATCCTTTTATCACAAACAGACCACGTGCAGCGTGCCAGCAGAAGAACCAATTTACAGCCTCCTCACATTAATAAATGAGAAGTGCTGTATAAATCTAAATCAAAGAATTAAACATGTTGCTCCGAAAATGCAAACGAAAGCAGGAAAATACACTTATGCTGAACGAGAAATGATGAGAATGGGATCCAGCGTATTTTTGTATCTCAAGTGCCTCTGAGTAAAATATTAATCAGTTATGCATCCCTGCAAAACATGATTTTATGAGAATATGTAAGGAATAGCGCATAAAATATTATATATATATCTTCTGAGTCAAGTTTTCCTATTGCTATATTGATCAACTAATAATAACATAAGAAAATGATTCTATTGCTCAAGCTCAGTCAGTTTCTGGTCATAATACATAAATGTATTAAATCTATTATGTTTAAGTACAAAAATAACTATTCCTCAACCAAGCCAAATAAATAATGCTTGTTTGATTAATTTTTTCATGTACTCTAATACACATTACACTAGAAAAGCTTGATTACTGACTGTAATATTATAATAAAATTCAGCCATACTGTAAAATATTATTACCATTTAAAACACCTGTTTTATATTTTATCATATTTGCTGTTATTCCATTATGAAGGTCACTTGTGCATATATACTCAAAACCACACGCATTAAGTAATAAATGACTGTTTTATCTAAACATAAATATGCTTGGCTAATTTATATAAATGTGTTTTCTTAACCAGTTAATATATCTAATGCGCATTACACCAGTTTAACTAATTGTGAGGTGAAGAAAAATGCTGGACCTTTAATTTCCATGCTTCATGTGGTACAGCGTTCACTGAAAATGAATAACTTCCAGTGTTTGGTCCCCATCACTGAATGCATCTTAATAGTTTGGCTGCTATGTTAATATTTGAATGTATGATCTCATATATATACTACTATGCAACCAATCCAGAGACTAATTCATCTGAATTATCTAAATTCATCTGTGTTTTTCCCCTATAGCTCCAGACACATGCAACATGGGGAGTCTGCCCAATGGCGGCTGTGAGTACCTGTGCCTCAGAGCTCCTCAAATCACAGACCACTCACCCAAGTACACGTGTGCCTGTCCCGACAACATGGAACTGGGCCCGGACATGCGCCGCTGTGTGACAGGTAACAAAATATATAGCCACAAGTTAAGTATACTACGCAAGAAGCAAAGAGATAATAGGAAGTCACCTGACTCCATATATCTTTTTTGTTTGCTGTAGTCAAACCCAAAACGACGACTTCTACAAGTACAACCACTACTACAACACCAGAGCCTTCTACTATTGTGATTCCTACAACCACCACTCCAGCTATAAACACAGATACACCTACAACAACCAGTACAGTCTCTACAACTACACCCACAGCGACAGTATCAAGTACAACCCCCACCAGCCCCACCACAACTACTCATTCCAGCTCACATCGTTCCACCATCACACACTCCACAGTCACTTCAACCAGAGAGACCACTCAGTCCAGCACTACAGTTCCAGGACGACAGCCAACCTCCAGCCAGATGACGGCAGATCACAGACAGACGTCTACAACCATCCACGGCAACAGCATACAAGGGGCCAATGGCAATCTCTCTCATCGTGGTGAGTTTGCATTTCTGTTTTTGTGTTGATGACATGATCTGCTTCTACTTTACTCAAAATTATATTACAATGCAATATACAGTGTAATGCAATAGCTATAGTACAAATGTTCTATAAAGCGTAAGCTTTAAAAATTAGTCTTTAAACGTCTTTTTAAGACAGGTTGTAACAATTCATGTGATTTAGCTCCTCAATAATGTAATGAAATTTTCCAATAGTCATTATTTGTATTTTGAAAAAAAAAAAAAAAAAAAAACTTTACCTTCATTCACTAACTTTTTTTTTTAGAATAATGGTTAATATGTGTATTCAAGGGGTTTAGGAAATAATGTACTTTTACTTGATGGTTAAACCAATTTCAGCATCATTTAAAAAAAAGAAACCACTTGAGAATGGTATAAATATTTTTCCAAACCATATTAAACTAACATGAATACAAAGACAAAGAGGTTTTTTTTTTTCGTTTTTTTCTTTTCTTTGGACATTCAAAATGTGACGATGACATCTAGGCCATTTTTAATTCCCTTTTAAATAAATAATGTTCTTTTAAAATATCTCTTCAGCACAAAATTCTAAAAACAAACTGCATCACTGTCTCCAGAAAAATATTACGCAGAACTGTTTTCAAATATTAATAATGTTTCTTAATGAAATGTTTTTTCAGCACCGAATCAGATTGATTAGTGATGACAGTAATGAAAATTCAGCAAATTTTGCAAAAAATAAATGCATCCTGAGCATAAAAAGTCTTATTAATTTAATTAATAAAAAAAAATTAAAATCTTGACTAAGGTAATAACCGCTTTTCTGTCACAAATCTAAAATACATTTAAAAAATAATAA
>JAUCMU010000104.1:13345015-13355845 GCA_032275025.1 Enteromius treurensis
GGGCTCAGGCCACTAGGGTTCGGGGCCTGCCGTTCTCCCGGCTCGCTTCCCGGACAGCTCGCCAAATTTGCTTTTATATCATACTTATATTTCCCCTTGCATTAATGAGTAAGCGCGAACTCTTGAAGCAATCCAGCGACATCGGCAACGAACCAAAACCCCATCCGTGAGAGAAAGGGGGGAAAAAACCTTTGGAGAAACCAGGCTCGGGACGCCCAGCACAATTTCCAGTTCAATACTAAGCACATGTCAGATTGTGTAGAGGACTTATAGTGTGTGTTTGTGAGCATTTGGTTCCGGTGATCTGTCCACAGAGCTCAAATAGGTGTTTTGGTTTCCGATGAAGATCATCTCTTTGCTGGTACAGCGAGAGACAGACTAATATTAGCGTAGATGCCATTCTTTTTACGATGTTACGAGTATACCGTGTATTAAGGAGAGTGTTCCTGGTTCCGGCTGATCTAATTAATGCAGCCTAACAATCCTGTAACGGATTTGATTAATAAATGGGTATTAGTGTGTTAAATGTAAGCCAGAGTAAAGAGACGTGTCTTTAATCCAGACAGAGTGTGCCTGCCTCACGAACAGTATTAGGTAGATTGTTCCAGATTTGGGTGCTTTGGGAGTTTTGAGAACGCAGTAGACGCGGAGGACTTATGTGATAAGAGCTCGATCAAGTACTGAGGAGCTAAGCCATTCAGAGCTTTATAAGTAATTTAACAGGATTTTAAAATCTATACGATGTTTGACAGGGAGCCAGTGCAGTGTTGACAGAACCGGGCTAATATGCTCACATTTCCTGGTTCTAGTAATTGGTTACATTATAAATAACTCTCATTGTTTTGTCCTTCAACAGAAGAATAAATGATCGAATTTGTATCTGTACCCACTTTATGTGCGATTTTCCATTTTAAATCACATCCTTCACTAATGTAATTGTAATATATGAGTCAGTGCACATACTGCTCCAGTATATATTTTTTCCTCTCACCTCATATCGTCTCGAAATGCTCCTTTGTCATTTCTTTCATGACTTTTCATCTGCGTTCACATCTGTGTCGTGTGTTGGCTCTTCTGTTGTATTGTGAATAGCACTCGTCACTGTGAATGGAGCCAGCCGCTAAGGGATCTCCAACAACAAGTGTTCCCCAGAGAACCGCAGCCAGACTCGGCGGTAGAACAAAGCTGCAACGCTTGTGTGAAACCAAACGTTAAACTCTGCGTGTAGTATTTTAGGAAAATTTTAACATGTATGTTCTGCCTCTGTTCCGCTTTTGATATACAGAGACTGAATCTTCAGTCGTAAACTGCACAACTTCATGACAATTTACCAGTCTTGGGCTGGTAATGCTAAGACTGAATTTCATGCGGTTACACCGATGAATATTTAGCCCTTAGGTTGTTTAAACCCGCGTTACCTTGTTGTAAAATAACGTGTTTCGAATTGAACAAAAGCAAAGAATCTGTCTGTTTTGTTTCCAGTTATATTAAGAGCAACACTGACATCTGCTGTACAGGCACATGAATACACAAACAAACAAACGCTCTTGGACCATATCACCAATTCATTAACGCTTAAAAAAAATTAGTTTGGTGTAACCTAGCCAGACTTTATGAAAGACACAAGGATATAAAAAAACAAACAAAAGCTTCTCTGAATTAAAAACTGCTTAATATCGTGACATTTCACTCCTCTAAAATGTGGTCATGAGGTGACAAAATCTGATTCACTTCAGTAATCACAAGAGACAATATGGATTTGGGTAAATAGACTGAGTTTAATGAATGAGTAGTTCACTAATCGAAACTGACACCTATTTGACACGCCGTATGATGCTTCTGTACTTATTTTCCTGAGCTATGCAGATATGAATGACAACCAATTTACAGAAAATCTAGATTCCGCTTTCCTCTACCATTTCTGAAAGAGAGGTCCTAGAAAACGTATTTAAAAAAAAAAAAAAAAAAAAGTTATCTTAGGGATGACATTCTCACAGTGGGAAGATGAATAAATAGCACCATTCATTTCTGCTCTGCCTTTCAATTCAAGACTACTCGTCCAAGCCTATACAAATATACTCTGTATACTGGCCTCATGCGTCACCAATATCTGATTAAAAAAAATAAATAGCTATCAAATACAAAAATAAGACAATATTTCATATAAAGAGGAAATATCTTCTAAAAATGCTTTGTGTTAAAAGACCAATAACAACCATTCACTTTGGTCAAATAGGAAATTCGGAAAGGAAAAGGATGGATGGAATGTTGCATCGGTAAAAAGACTTTTTACAACCGCCTGAAATAGTCAAAATGTTCCAAATACAAAACTGTATTTTTTTTAATAAGTTCAGATTTGAATATTTACATTTTACACTTCATATAAAATCAAGAGGGCTTTTCTACAGTGTGCATGTACAGCTAAAGCAATGTTACGCACACCAAACGACAGGAGTTTCACAATAAAATACAGTCTGTCAGATGTCTCTTTCAAACAACAGAGCAAACAATTCGATCTTCTTAACCTATATTAATAAATAATGCTACAGAGTTGACTGTCTGACATGACAGTCTATCATGATGAGTGTTTGAGATATGAACTGAGCTCAGCGGCAGTGATGTGAGAGGACAGAAATGTGCTTCATTCGCATCCCTGAAATTCTAACACACACAGCTACCTTCATGCTAAAAACAGGGCCTGTATCAACCCCTTGTCTGAGGTCAGGAGTTCTGGCTTTCTGCTGGTGAGTCAGACCGTTTCTGTTTTTTTGTGGGGGACAGACCCCCCACTGCTGGGCTCTGTGTCAGTCCGAAGCTTTTTGAGAGGTCTTTCACAGTGCTCTTCCTCCTCCTCCTGTTTGACTGTGATCTCCATGACTTGTGTGGACGGACTGCTGGCATCAGGGTCAGAGCAGGGTGGTGTGTTTACTGTGGAAATATCTGGACACGTGGTGGAGCCGTTTGTCTGAGATGTCTCATCTGAGACACAGAGAGGGGGCATGGAGGAATGGCTTCCAACACCTGTCAAATCCAAAGAATATGTTTAGACACATGGAATAAATGTAACATTAAATCACATATCCGTTTTTAATGGGTTAACTGCATAAAGTGTCACTTAATGAAAAATAAAATATATAATGCCTATCTATACAGTAGTCAACATTCGAAGCGGATCAAAGTTGTCCTAAGACAAGAATAGCTATTGTTTTTGATTTTAGGAAAACTTGGATGAAAGGTTTTGATCCACTTTGAATGTCGACTACTGTATAGATAGGTATTATATTATATATCATATTATTTTGACTTTATTCTCGTAATTTTGACTTGAAAACTATAAACTGAATACGTGAGCCTGACCGTTCTGGGCATTGGTGTCAGTCTCTGGTTCAGACGGGTGTTTGCTGTTGTTTGAAGAGGTGGGAAGTGAAGACGAAGATCCACTAGACTCTGAGCTCTCCAAAATACACTCCATATAATCTCTGTAATGCCAAACAAACACCAGGCAGGGTATGACCTTACACTGCATCTGATTCTGTATACACAGAGTTTAATTAGAGGACTTAGACTTGTGACCTTTAATGTGCCACACGGTATTGACGACTGACTTACAAAACTCCAGGGCGAAGACTGTATTTTCTTTTTCCAAGCTTGGTTTGCTGTGCAAAGAAATCATAACGCTCAGATTTCTTCCACATGTAATAAAAGGCCACACATTCCCCTACAGATCTAGTTCTCACCTGGAAAAGTTTAATTAAGTAACAATTACCTTTTTGAAATGGAAAAAAAACAACAGCAGCCAAGTTCACCAACTGATTACTCTAAATGATCCAGTATTTTAACAGTAAAAATTGTAAAAAATAAATACCGTGACTAGACACTAACCTTATTTGCTTGTATCGAGCTGAAATCTTTTCCGTAAGAGTTGAGTCCTTGCTCAAAACCTCGACACTCCTCTTCCGTCCAAACTGACATTTCCTCTGAGGGAGAGAGAGATTTTAAGTTTAGGTGACACATTGAGAGTATGTTGACTGACGTGCTGAGAACTGCTTTATCGCAGGTTCGGATGTTTGCGCTTAAGCTTGGGGACCTTTATACTTCCCAAAATAATACTTCACAGAAGTCAAGTGTTTTGAGAAACACATGCCGTTATTATAAACTTCATGCACAAGCCACAATGTTTTACTAAAGCTGTAAATACATTAAACATTAATTAATATATAATTACACATAATAAAGTTTTTTTTTTATCTGATTGAAGATGTTGGCTAATGTGTCAAATGAATGATATCAATATTAGCTGCAAAAACACACACAGGTATTGCAAATAGTACATTATCAAAAATGACTTAAGAAGTCAATATATTGTTTTATTTCCACATTAACATTTAATTTACATAAAAGTCAGGGGATTAACACAGAAAGCATCTAACACTAGCATATTGGCTATTTATTAATACTCATAAAGCACATATTAATGCCTTATTCTCCATGATCGTAGATAAATGAATGAATGAAGCATTTATATAGCACTTTATCGTGTATTGCCAGAAATTGAGGGGAACCCAATACATTAATATGTTCTAGAGAACACCAGTGAATTGTATCAGCAAAACTTTCAACTAAATACTTAATTAATTTTACAAAAAAGCCTAAGGCTTGAATCCCTCTTTTCTCAGCCTCTTACAAATACTGAAATTAGAATTTCAGACAGATATTAGCTTATGTTTTAAACATAAACTCGATTCATTTTGTTTAATTTGTCAAGACCTCAAATGTGCATCTCAAGCAAATATCTTGATTTAAGGATATTTGTATTGGAAAACAAAAATACTGAGTTAGATATCCATTTTTCAAAAAGCATTGGAATTTAACACCAAGATTTCACGATTCAAGACTTTTTGCTTTAATTCAAGTGATTTTCAACTGATGCCCAAATTTAGACTGTGTGAGACTTGCAGAAACCCAATAATATTAAACTAACATCATTTTTACACTCACCTTTGGCAGGCTTCACATTAAATTTCAGTCTTCTTAAAGCTTCATCTGAATTAAAGTCACATTTAAACAATTCATAAAGAGCCTGAAATGGAAGCAAAGGAATTAGTTACATTATTATTACATCACAACATGATGTCAAAAGGAAATCGTGGTAGATATGCCATGGGATGGTATCCTGCCTGTTCGTTGTCTTTGATGTGAGATCCTTCAGGGATTGCATGGACACCAGTCTCTTCTCCACTGCATTTAGAGGCCTCGGTTAAAAACTCTACAACCTTTTCTTCTGGAATTAACTCTGGATTCCACAAAAGCTGATCTTCATTCTCATACACTACATTTATAGGAGACAAGCAGATAGCATTATGTATTGTAATGTAATACATACATCACATCAGAATAATAATCATATAATTCAGTTCTGTTACCTTTCTCATTATCCTTATATTTGCAAAGGCCAGCAGGAGTCTCTGCTTGATACATTGACCCGACCATGATTTCCTGTATGACAGAAGAAAAAAAACATTTGAAATCTTGAAACCAAAAACAAAAGAGAGAGAGAGAGGCGGAAAAAGGAAAATCTAAAAACTACCTTCTTCCAATCTTCAGATGGAATATAATCATCATCTTCAGATTCTTCTTCATCTCCTTTAAAACAAAGTCACATGGAGCCCTATTTAGTTAAACTCTGAATCTATATCACCATCTGCTTGTCCTACCAGACATCTACTAGGTAATATAAACTAAAAATATCTGAAATAATCTATCATAAATAACAGTGTATAATGCTGATTATAGGCAGATATAAAGAAACATTTCAAACAGTTGTGCTGCTTACTATTTTTGTGGAAATGTTTTAGGATATGGTGACTTTTTACTATCACTTTTACTGTTCATAAACCTGTCAATGACAGTGTGTGTGTTTTTAAAAAAGTCTCTTCTGTTCACCAAGCCTGCATATGTTTGATCCACAGTACAGCAAAACCAGTAAAATTATAACATTTTATTCTTATTTGAATTAACTATTTTCTATATTAATATGTTTAAAAATTTTATTTATTGTTGTGATTTCAAAGATACATTTTAGGCATCATTACTCCAGTCACATGATTCTTCAGAAATCATTCTAATGGTCTGATTCGATGCTCAAAAACATTATTATTATTTTGAAAACAGCCGGGTTTCTTTGATTTATAGTTAGTTCAGACGAACAGCATTTATCTGAAATGTCAATATTTGTAACATTATAAACGTCTTTATCATCACTTCTGATCAATTTAAAGCAAATAAAATAAAAGGATTAATTTATAGCATTTCCTTTCCAAACTACAAAAATATCATATTATTAGATTTCTGAAGGATCTAAAGACTGGAGTAATAATGCTGAACATTCACAGGAGTAAATCACATTTTAAAATATTCAAATAGAAAGTTATTTTAAATAGTACAAATATTTAACAATATTAATACTTTTTTCAAAACTTTTATATCTCACAATTCTCACAAAGTTTTTCTTCTTTCTTTTTCCCTTTCACCATAAATATAACAAAAGTTAGAAAAAGCCTTTTATGGATGTGTAACATGCCGTGCGCATTTTAATAATCATACCTTCCAAGTAATTGGATGGCCGAGGGTAGAGGAGTTGGGCTGTGCTGTGAGAAACGCTGCAGGTCGGAGGCTCCTCACCAGACGACTGCACATCCTCATCCTCTTGATTCTCCTGATCATTCTCCTGCTTCTCATCCTCCTAAAAGCCACAACAATGAATGGATGCATTTACTATGTTTATGCACACAACAACAAATGGATTTAATGTTTTTATATAGTTCTTTACTTTGGGTTTACTATGGCTGCTGCAATTATTCTCTGAAGAATCCTCCTCTTCATCTCCATCCTCTTCCTCTGGAGACCCACCAGTGCTGTAGCCATACAATTTCAGAAGCTCCTCGATGGGCATATCACCTTCCTACCAACCACAGAAATATAATTATGAATCAAGACCTAGGAAGGGTATTTAATAAGCGTCGTTATAAGTTTGTATTCAATTAAAAAAAAAAAAAAAAAAATCCATACTCGATTGAGGTCATCAATTTCGGCACTGAAGTTGGTCTCTCCCTCCAGCTTTTCCTCTTCTTCCAATGTCCGCTCATCATCAAAGTCATGAACGAGCATGTCTGCTGAAGGATCAAAGTCTCTGTCCTCAACCGGGACCACTGGACGTGCTCCTATTTATTAGACATATTTGTATTATTTCTTGATATAATTATCTCTCTGTATATACAGACAGAAAGATACACACCAATTATATCCTCACACACACACACACACACACTGTATTAAATGCATACAAATTACATAATATTACACATTAATATAAAAGTGGGCTTTGATGAGCATACTTTAGTGTTTTTTAGGAAATTACAAAATAATTGCAATATTTACCTTCAGAGCATGAACCACTTAAGGAGGGCTGAAAAGAAAACAAGACATTTTTATCCTAAGAATAAAATTAAAAATCAAACTTTAAGAACAAAAACCATAAGGAAAAATAATGTGTGACCTAAATCTGATTATGAATGATCACCTACAGTCAGAGGCAAAGCTGCAAAACGATGTATAAGCTCATGTTAATGAATGAAACTCGAAATAACACTGCACCGGGTCAAAATTTATTGGGAATTTATGGTGCGTCTTAATATAAACACTGAGGAATAAACTGGATGTGAGTTTGGCGCTCAGGCAACAAGTTAGCTTCTAGCTGCTAACACATTCAAATTGGGCGCCCTAACCTGTTTGCTAATTATTCACAGCTGAATGTTAAGAAGTACGTCATCGTTGCAATATTTAAAATAAAAAATGAAGTCGAAATTATACACAGGTTGCACTGACGCTGAAGCGCGTTATTTGCTGCAATTTGTAATGTTTCTCTTACCTCCGCCATAGTTGTTGTAAGTTCCGTGAAGCCAGCGATAATGCGTTAAAATGAGTTGAGCTACACTACGGTGGTGAATAATACAAAATAAAAGTCCCGCCACGACCAAAACACTGAGCAAAGGTGACGCGCACAACTGGAATATTATTTGAAGAGTTTATTTGCAAAGCTAGGTAACTCGGGGATTTTTATTCGTTATCATGTTTTATATTCTTAGTTAGCTGTATTTCAGATTTTTCAAGTGCAGTTTGATATTTACGTTAACTGGAATGCACAATGAAAAACCGTGATTTTTGACAATTGTTTTATTTGCAAAACGTAGTCTTCTCTCTATTGAATAAAAAGTTTTTTTTTTAAATAATTTAAAAACAATACATGGGAAATCATAAATGTCCGTTTACAAAAGCAAGACATATTTATTGAAACATTTTACCAAAATACCATTAAACATCTACATTAAAAATCTAACGTAAACGTTACTTAAATAGGGCTGTGTTCCACTTAAGACTCACTCTTCGCCAGTTTCATATTTTAAACAATGCAGTCAGATTACCATTATTACAAAAAAGGTTTTACACGGAGCAGTCACAAAGTCGTAACTTGGTTGGACTTTCCATAAGCAGCTAATAACATGTTTTGTAGACCTAAACCTTAACGATATGTTTTAAGCAACATAATATATAACACAACCCAAGGAAAAATAGTACAGAACTTGCTGCCATAGAAACGATGGTCAAAGTTAAAAACGAAAAAAGGAGATTTTATTTTGGTTAGCATCCAAAAATGAAATAAAATACATATTCCTTGAGCTGAGGTATTTTAAATGTTATACACTTCCCGTTTCTCACTGATACAATCAGAATTTGCAGGTATGAATTTGATACAGAAATGCTTGAACTGAATTCAATAAAAACAAAATAATAATAAAAAAAGTACAAGTTGAATACACAAAATACGTCTGCAGCAACATGCAGTCAGTGCTGAAAAAAAGCACACAAATGGAAATCATCCGTAAAATTTAAATCTCTAAGCAATGGACAAAGTGTTTCAAGCAGTGGCTTACACGAATGAAAACATTCATTCGGTAACCGCAGAATGCATCAGATTTTCCAGATGTACAAATACAGCACAAGAAATAACTCAGAAATGAGAAGTGACTAGCATTTTGCATTTGTAAAAAATACATCAGACATAAATGTAGGAGACATTCTCATTTCTTTCTGATTCACCCAAATGCAGCCACTTTAAAAAAGACGAATCAAAATACTGAAATGTTTGTGTATACTGCATTGCAATGTTCTTGCAAAAATGAATATCTGTTAAAGTGCAATTACTACACAATTTTTCTTTTACCATGACTCCATCAGTAAAAAACAGTTACTGCATCCCATTGCCAAATACAAAAAATACAAAAAGCAGTTTGTCCAGTTGAACACTGTAACACAAAATATTGTTCTTTAAAGCTTGTTATCAAATGACTCGAAACATCTACTTAGCATGTACCTTATTTTACACACTCAAACACTACTTTCCATTGATCATTCAGGGTTTGAAAGAACATTCCTGTAAAACAAATTGAGTAACAGGGTACCAGAACTGTCACAAGACTATGTAAACTCCCCTTTTTACAGCTAGAATAAACCTTTCCCAACAATAAAACCCAATTCACAATCCTAGCAATAAAAAACAGCTCTCACAAAAATAAATAGCCTTACTGACTAAAACCCATCTTCAACAGACAATAAAACAGGTGTTTCAACACTAATAAGGGTCATCGTTCCCAATTTGTGGCAAGCGTCCAACATTGCAGGACACTAACCATCAGTTTTTAACACAGACACCACTTCTTAACAGAAGTGAAAATGAACAAGCAAATATTTGCTCTGGAATTACACATTCCAGTATGTTTGAAACTGAATCTAAGACCATGCCTTTCCAGCATCTACCTTCATATAATAATAATAATAATAATATTAATAATAATAATTAAAAACAAAATCATAAAATCTTCATAAAATAATAATTTAAAAAAAGCTTCGGAGTGACTTCTTACTCTTGCAGGAAATACAAACATCATAGAGAAAGCCTAGTGCATTACAAAGGACCATCGAACCACTGGTCATACAGACACTTTTCCTTTGACCTCTAGTTTGTTGGCATTCTCGCTCTGTTTGATGGTCTGCTCCTCTGTGAAGGTAATGTAGGAATACACCAGACTGCCAGCAATACTGAGAAGACAAGTACAGGCAATCAGATCATTAACGTCACACTAAAACCACGCTTCCCATCTGTTTCCTTCTGGGAAAATCTCACTTCTTACCTGATGTTCAGACCAATAAAGTTAGTCCATGAGAAAATGTAATCTCCTCCAAACACCATTCCAATATACGTCACTAATATATTCTGCAGAAACACAAAAGTCGTTAATAAAATATTATAAGTTAATAGTTAATATATAATTTTTTTTGCTAACTTTTTAAAAAGAAATTAAAACAACATTCTTACTTTTAGGCAGCCGACGATGGTAGTAGTTAGCGCAGAATTATACTGAGTGCAAAGTACAGTGGAGTACATTAAAACGAACCTGTAAATGTACCAACAGAAGATGTACCATTAAAAGAAAATTTCATGTCTGAATTAATTAATCTACAAAATATGAAAGAAAAAAAAAACAACTGAGGTTGTCAGAAATTCATAGAAAAAAAATACAGTAGCAACATTTTAACATTTTTGAATAAAATTTAAACTTGCATAAAAAATTTTTTTAAAACCACACACATTTTATTCACTTATATAATGCTAATATACTGACCTACTAAAGTACTCAAAGGTGCCATAGAATGCATTGAGAGAATATTTTAAATTGTTCTCTGAAATGTACATAGAAGGTATGTAGCTTAGGT
>JAUCMU010000104.1:13362715-13380901 GCA_032275025.1 Enteromius treurensis
GGATGAATTTGTCTCTTTTATCAGATTTACCAATTGTTATAATTCATATTTGTGCTGATCATTTATGAACAATAAGTTAAATTAAACTGCTAGCAATAGTTTCAGAGAATTGGGTGGGCCAGAGGGGCCGCTGTGCAAATATTTTGTGGCTCCTACCTTATAGCAGATCAAATCTCACTCCAAACTTTTGCTTTTTTTTACTTATGTGGACCACAAGATAAAGCATTTGGCTCACTTTGCCCCATATAGCTGCCATTTTGAAAGAAAAAAACTAAGTTGTTTCTTTCAGGCTAATATTTAGCTATATTATTTGCATGGTATAGACTTAAAGACCAAATGTATGCATTCCTGTATGTGACCCTGGACCAAAAAAACAGTCATGGGTATTTTATGGGTCAAAAATATTTTTTTTGTTTAATGCCAAAAATCATTAGGACAGGCTGTTAAGATCATGCTTCATGAATCATGTTTATGTTCCATTTTGTAAATTTCCTACCGTAACTATATTTAAACTTTGATTAGTAGGCGAATAGGCTATGCATTTCTAATAACTTTATTTGGACAAATTTAAAAGCAATATTTGAATATTTATTTGCAGCTTGGTGTAATGTTTTTTATACTGTACAAACTGTACATGCTATTGCCCTACACCTAACCCTACCCCTTGCAATTTTACTTTCTGCAAATTAAAAAAAACACTCTGTATGATTTATATTATAACCATTTTTAAAAACTTTCTCCTTGTAATGCTTTATATCCTCATATGTCACAAAAACGCCCACACACACACAAACAAGCTAAAAAATATTAAAAGCATAGTAAAATCGTGACAATATAAAACAACGATTATTAACCCATATTTAATAGCACTAATTAAAAATTTAAAACAGAGTTTTATTTTCAAAGGAGATTAACAGTTCAAAGAAGCAGGTGCTGACTGTTTTTCAAAAAACAAAATGAATTGAGGTCATAAGACCACATTTTGTGCATGCTGATGTTTTCATGTTACAAAATGAGGACAGATATATGATCAAGTTCCTTTCTCTTTGACGTTGTTTTTAATGTGATATCCAATAAATCATCCATTTAACAATATGCATATAAATCTCATCACGTTAAATGATCCCAAAGTGTCTAAAACAGAGCTACTTTAAAGACAGTTGACTCCTGAGATAAAGTCATATCATAGGTCAGCAATTAAATGCTTTGAAGTGGCAAAGAATATGAGTAACTTTTGAAGGAGTTTTTTTTTTGCGATCAACACAAAAAAGTGTGTAGGCTGTTTTGATGTCTGTTTTCATATTTGTATAAAATGTACCATACAAAATAATGTGATATTATGTCTTTCTTTCGTTCCTCCTTTATTTATTACTTGTGGTTTGTCTTTGTGGTTTAGTGTGCCAGTTTCACACAAACTGTAATTGTGGGACTGACACTAACCTCATTGTTTTCTTCGTTTTTTCAGTTTCCACACCTTTACAGTAAAAAAGCTCGATGTTTTAAGTGTTGGAGGCTCGAGGCATTTAGTGCTGAAGCCCTATAATAATTGTTAGGATTTTTATTATTATTAATATTAGGGGTTTGAGCGTGTAGCTCGATCAAACCACTGCAGTAATAATCCGTTGACTCATCAAAATTATAAAAAAAATAAATAAATAGAATTTTGTCCTTTGGTTAGCTATTATTGGCTCTTTAAAAATGGGAGGTCACCATATAAACCCAAAGGCCTATAAAACGTAAACAAAAACTCAAAACTTTATGAATCTTGGTGAAAACATGTGTTGCATGACTCTTAACAATTATCCAAAGTCTCATGGAGATCGGACCTTAAGTTGTTCTATAACAGCTAAAAATGCCTCAAAAACAAACCTCAAATTTTAGAACCTGTTCATATGTTCACAGAAATATTAAATATTTATATCAAATGATAGGTCTCCTCATTCTCAACAACTTTGCCTCAAGAACCATTGCTGTCAGTCAAACTGTTCATTAATTGCATGTGTGTGTATGGGTGTCTGAGCCTATTGTCGATTTTCAATGTGCTTTATCCATCCATCCAGCTTGACCTATACCACCTCAAATGCCTTTAAATGCTGGAACCCCTGTAATTGCTGCTTGCAGCTATATTTAATTATAATTATTATAAACGCCTCTGCTTATTAATCTACTGCATTAGTGCATTCTTTGTATTACTCTGTACCTTAGATTCATCTTATCTATGTCAGTGGGTTTTCCCCAGAAACACTTTGAAGATGAAGATGGAAAGTGAGCCTAAACGAGATCAAAAATCTGGGGCAGACAGGAAGGCTTGTTCTGTGGTGTTATTTTCACACGCTAAGCACATGTGAGGAGTAACGTATGAGGAGAACATGGTAATTCATCGTTTTCCACAGCCTCTCCTTTTTTAGTATAAGTGTTTTTATATCAACAGATCTTGTTCGGGTTTCAAATGGATGTTTAACGGGAGGCATTACATCATCGGGCTTCACGAGGAGGATCACCCGAACTAATGTGTTGTTCTTTTTCTCCACTGGTTTTCACATCCCTCTAATATATCAAATGTACCTTTGTTATGTGAAGTTGTCAGCGGATCAAGCGAGTGAGAATATATGATGGAAACAAGAGAGGAGCCCAAACTGAGGAGAAATCGCTGCTTTAAAAGTGCTTTAGGAAAGGTTTGTTTGGTTTTCTCTTATTCTGACAAATGCACTTCTTCCCCTGCTGTTTGATGTATCAATTGCACATATTTCAGTTTAAGATTTGAGTTTGCATTATTCTTTCATTCATGACTTTAAAGATCAATTTAATGCAACACCAGCATATTTCATTTTATGTACGTTGTGCCAGAGTACCTGTGATAGCAGCCAAACACCCTTTTGACAGTTAACGATTGTTGATAACTAAAAAGGCGGTTTAATAATTATGCACGCAGAAACATGCTTTAGAGTTAATTTGATGCACGCTGTGTCAGTAGAGTAACTGTGTGATAACGAATGTTGATGACTAAAAAAGGCGGTTTAATAAGTATGCATGTAGAAACGCTTCAGAGTTTCACAACAGACATAAATACCACAAATCTAGGTCATTGCCCCTTAAAAGAGCCAGCAACTCTGAGAAAACAAGGTTGACATAAAAAGATTAGGCTTGTAACATTGAGTATTGCTTGTGAGAATGCTGACTATTTACAGAGATCCCAAGCTTATCACTTTCTGGTAACACTATCTTGGTGTTTTTGTTTTTTTATGCCCTTGATATGTGACCTGTTTCATGTGACATCTTTAAAAAGGGATGATGGTATGGAAGGCAACCGACTTTTTGTTCTGACTGCGTGCTGGTTTGCTTCATGCAAGTGCATTTGAGAGAACAGAGAAGACAGGAGAAGAGGCTTAAGTCCAGGCATGACGTGTGGAGAGACATTTTCAACGATCATCATAGACACCCAGAACCAGAAAGGCATGAAATGGATTTTTTCATCAGAGTCTGGCAGGTTGTGTTTCTTCTCCTTTTCAGCGGCAAATTCTGCGGTGAGTAAAGTGATTGTGATTATTTCGCTTTACATTGGAATGTGTTTTAAAAGAATTACGTTTTCTTTCTCTCCTTAGACAGCTACAGCCTCAGTTGTGTTGGAAAGCTGATAGTAGATTCAGATGTCATCCAGCTGGGCTCCAACTTGACTGTAGGATGCCAGTCAAACACTGAGCACTGCGGCAGACTCTTTGCCATAGACTTCAATGGAGAGACCATTTTCGAAGCAATTAATTGCTCTGTAATAAGAACACAGATAGTCATCAATCAGCCCAGTTTTTGGCTACTCTGCAAGGTGATGGAGGAAAACACATGGCACGCTGTTTGCGGTCAAGATTTCAAAGCTGGCTGTAAGTTCATATGTCATCTCTATTTAAAGGCATTGCATTATAGATGCAAGAACAAATATACTATTATGTTACAATCTCTGGTTTTATTTAGTTAAAACTCAATCTGAATGGCTCAAGCACATTAAGAAAGGGACATCTGCACATTTGTTAATGAGTAATAGATCACGTGCATGAAATCTTAATATATATCAAATTCTGAGATTAGTGATATTTCCCAACCTATATGTTTCTCGTTTGATTACAAATGCTAGCTAGTTGTGCGCCTTCCGTACAATTAACCAAATTATGATCATGAATATCCAGCTTTTAATTGATTTTCCACTTTAGACCCTCCAGGTAAACCGAAATTCAACTGCGTCACATACCAAAATTCGGAGTATGTTAACTGCTCTCTTGTAGTTACAACTGAGACATATTTACCAACCAATTTCACAGTGACATTTTAGTAAGTATATTTAGCAGTTATACTTATATATATTCGAAAAAAAGTTTTTTTCAAACAAGATTTTTTTTCTCTTGCCTTTTATCTTACATAATGTTTTTCTTCCATGCAAAGCAACAGCACATCTCAGTTCCTCCATTATGTGATGAACAAAGACGACCATGTCTCTATTCCACGATCGCTGTTTGTTGAGAACATGACATATAAAGTCCTTGTAAGAGGCCGCAATGCATTAGGAGAGTCACACTCTACGTTCAACTTTTCAATCTGGGACATTGGTAAGAGACTGAATTACACACACTTACTAATTTCTGAAGCACTTTCTCATCTTGATCATATCATGATCTCTCGATTGTTTGTTCTTATCTTATCTTGTCGCTCAGTGAAACTGGTATGAAATTTGACAAATGTGCGTAGATGTGTTTAGCTGAATCATGCTTTTATTTTCTGACATTGTTTTTTTCAGTAATTCCAAGCACTCCACACATAACACGAGTTGTGTTTGAAAATGACACTCTTGCTCCTGCAATATGCTGGGATGGCTCAGAAATTATTTTGAGACCAATTTTGAGGTTCAGACAAGGACATGATAACCATGACTGGGTGAGTGTCACATACTGATTTCTTGTATAAAAATGTGTTCTCGTAAAAGCAATAGTTCATAATTAATAATTTACTCACCCTCAGGCTATCCAAGATGTAGATGAGTTTGTTTTTTCATAGGAACATAGGATTTGGAAAAGTCTAACACTACATAGCTTGCTTCTCTGCATTGAATGGGTGCTGTCAAAACTCAGCTGATAAACTGACAATAATCCACACTAAGTAACAAATCCATCATAAAGGCATTCAATTTTAAACCGTCATTTCCATAATCTATCATAACACAAAGGTTCATCCCATGTTGTTCTCTCACATCAAAATCTACTGAAATATTTGTTTAGAACTGTTTTGGGATTGATCTGTGGATAAGTCTCTCACGATTCAGAGGAGATGAGAAAGTAGGCTAATTCTATGGATAGAGGACTTTTAGACAGAAGCAGCAATGCTTTAAAGTTAAAAACATCTTAATGATGGATTTGTTTCTTACAAATACCCAGCTTTTTACTTCATATGACATTATTTGATGGACTGGATTACTTGCGGATTATTGTGATGTTTTTATCAGCTGTTTGGACTCTTATTCTGATGGCACTCATTCACTACAAACGATCAAGTGCTAAGTGATGTAATGCTCCAAATTTCCAAATCTGATCTGATGTGGAAAAAACGTATGTCCTGAGGGCGAGTATTTTTTCAAAGCTAGCTATCCATTTTTTTGCTATGGATTTTGGTCAGGGCCAGGGAAGTGTGATGGAGCTCCAAACTGGATGTATTTTGATGCAGGAAGCCTTAGAACCGTTGACACCCTATCAGTTTGAGCTGAGAGCGTGTTTTACTTCAACTAACTGCAGCAGGTGGAGTCAAACGTTCAATATAACCAGCCCAGGAATTGGTGATTGCTTTTTATTCTCATTAGTTTAGTCTATGTGTTTTACGCGTTTTGACAAATTTTTTTTTTCTTTCTTTTAATATGTTCTAGCACCCTCACACAAACTTGATGTGTGGAGAGTCATCAGCAGGACCAGTCCTCATGGACCTCTGGATGTCACAGTGTTGTGGAAGGTAATAGCACCACCTACCGGACTGATCCATTTTTGGATCAAACAAAGGAAAAACTGTGTATAACATAAATTACTGTCAAACTGTAAATAAATTAAATCAATAAAATAAATAAAAGTATTGATTTCTTAAAAAAAAAAAACCTCTCTGACCTTAAACTTTTAAATGATATTTTACATTATATAGCACCTTAAATATCGGCCTCTTTTTAATAATCAAAATATTTTTATTTATGCAAAAAGTTTGCTTGGTCTTTGTCTCATATTATCTTGATGATTAGTGAATCCCAAATTTGAAATATTACTTGTTTATTTAAATTTTCTGAAAAACTGGTGTGAAATATTAGTGTTATTCACAGAGCTTTCTTTTAATCAATCTCATGATTACATCTGTTCTGTGAGTGAATAAACTACTTAATATTTCTTGACATTAGAAAACATCATAAAAAGATAGCTTTATAAAAGTACTGATTCATTAAGTGTCTATAGGACAGTCCCATGTACACCGAAATCAATGATTCTATGAAGAACCTTTAACATTCATGCAACCTTTCCATTGGAAAAAGGGATTTTGTTATTGTGTAAAAATGTTATTTAGATTAATAACTGATTACTGAATGATTGTTTGGGGAAACTAAAATGGTTGTTCTATGACATTGTTTCGAAAACTCCTCTTTGGAACCATAATTTCTAAAAGTTTATATTACTTTCTTTCTGTGGGATGTTGGATTTTAGTGTTCCAGGTATTTTTCAAACTTGTGATAGATTGATGTGAGGAACAGACAGAAAATGTAATCAAAAACATTATCTCATCATTTACTCACCCTTAAGCTGTGCCAGATGCATAACTTTCTTTCTTTAAAACACAAATGGAGATTTTTACAAAAGCACCCATAATATGCCAAGTGGTCATAGTTGGTTCTAAAAAAAAAAAAACATGCAATTATGACAATAATCCATAAGACAGTTGTTGATTAAGTGTCTGCAGAAGATAAATGAAAGTAGAATGTAAGAAAAATGTTTTTTTTGTTTTTTTTAACTATAAACCATAATAAGAGAATTTTTGGTTGGACTCTGGTTATTTCTTCTTCTGACTCAAAAATCGATTTTGTGAACTAGATCAGTCCAATCTGATAATGAATCATTCAGTTCAGTTTGTGAAGAGCCTTACATTTCATTGAAAGAGCTGACAAAAAAAAAAAAAAAGATTTATCATATCGTGTGGAGGTTATCATCACAGGCCTTTGCCCTCAACATGAACTCACTTGATGACTTCTTATTTTTTCCTTTTTACAGCGCTATGAACCAGAATATTACAGCGGAGATTTGTTATATTACAAGTTATCTTATATAGAAGAAGGCAAGATTCATGAACTGAATTGCTCAGCTCATGTCACTCATCAAACTCTTCAGCTGAACGTATCAGAAGTTAACATCAGTGCTGTGACAGCAGCGGGCCCCTCCCCACCTGCACCTGTCAGCTTAAAATATACAGGTGGGAGCCTGTTTATTAATTTATTGATTTTTTCTTTCAGTAGGATACAAAGAAAGTGTTCATTTAGCAGGAATCCACGTGAGCTTAGTTTAAATGAAAATGTTATATTATTATTATTCTCTGTGTGTGTGTGTCACAGGTAAACCAGCCCCCAAGATAACAAATTTAGTTCGAGCAGCAGGGGGCAGTGTGCTTCTAGCATGGGACGTATCACATTACAGTGAGGAGGTGAAGAGCATTCTGGGATTTGTTGTGCAGTGGCAACTGAGTACAGTGCACTTAGAATGGAAGCGTTTAGGAAAAGACTATAATTTTACATTCCTACAAGGTAAGAGCGTATTGATCTTAACATCTAAGGACTCAAATAATAAAAATGGTTAAATATGCAGCATAATATGTTATGCAGATTAACATTATTCAAGTTTCATTATAAAGCCCTTAAACAATTCTGAACCTGTTCTTGCAGGTTTGCGAGCCGGTGTCCTGTATAACATTTCTTTATATACTGAAGAAGCCAGTGGAGTTTCAGACCCTGCAGTTGTTCAGGTTTATGCAAAGGAAAAGAGTAAGTATATGCTTACCGTATTTGCAGCTTGTCTCTCTTGCTTGTTTTCTACTTTAACATGTTTTGAAATGTAATGTATTCTTATTTTTATTGTTTCATTTTTTTTATAAAAAACTTTTGGACTTCAATTTTACAAGTTTACGTGTTTGCATTTCAAGTAAATTCAGATGCTTTTTCATATCTCACTCAGTTAAATTGTACATTTAATTAACATTATTGTGTGCTAATATGTCAAAGATGTTTTAGGCATTTTGGTAGAGGAGTAAAGTGATACCATAATCCCTCCTCTCCTTCTAAATTGCCACAAGAGGGCAGTGACAGAGAATTTGTCAAAGGAAGTTACTTTATGAATTTATTAAATACAGAAACAAAACAATTTTTTTTATTATTATTATTAATTTATCCTGCTCAGTGTCTCAAGGATCACTTTTTTAATCCACTTTGTTGTTACTTTTTTAGAGCCTCTAGCTGGTCCAGACGTATCGGTTACCAATGAAGGGGAAAAACAGGTTTCGATTGAATGGTTTGAGCTCAATCAAGAAAAACAAAGAGGATTTATCAAAAACTACACCATTTACTTCCAGAGACATAAAGATAAGAGGCTTCTTCAGAACAGTGAGTAAACAGCTGTCTATAAGTGTGTTGAGCTGTGGTTTGTGTCATTGTGGGGAGGAGTCATTTGGTTTGTCACACAGAATCAAAACTTTAGTTTGTTCCTTTACACTGTCTCCATACAAAAAAACAAAGGATTTCTTAGTTTTGTTGTTATTTCTTCACAAGCCCTCAGGTGTCTTTAACCTCACTTCTACAGTGTAGCTTTGTTCATTTAGCAGAGTGGAAAGACTTTACCTGTATTTGGTTTAAGACTCATCACTGTCACACCCACAGTTTGACAGCAGGGTTTTCCACCATTTACTGAAAGAGTTCACATCCTCTTCCAGTAACCCCACTCCCCTACACTTCTACATAACTGGTCTAAAACGGACGTTCTGCATGTTGCAGAACTATGACCACAAAACATATAGTGTAAATAAGTTGAGGATTTTGTTAGCAGCTAACAGGCAAAAGGGTTTTATATTTTGTTGAAATTGTTGATTATTTAAATTACATAACCAATATCCATGCTTTTAAAATAAATGCATAAATAAAAACTCTATTACAGTGAGCATAAGCAGTGGGGTTTATCTGGACTTCCAGCCTGGCCAAGCTTATGTTTAACTGGTTTAGCTGGGCGGCCAGCTAATCTAGTAGCTTCACCAAGTGAAAAGTGTAAACCAACAGACCAGCTCAAACCAGCTTAGGTTTTTTTTTTTTCATCTGTCATACCCTGTTGCAACAAAATGTGAAAGTGAATGTAAAGGAAGCTTTGCCAGGTTGAGAGAGAAGCATAAACCGGCTAAAAATATCTTTTAAACCAGATTATTAACCAGAAACCATCCATTTGGGGTCTATGAGATAAATATGATATATATTTTTTATTCCTCTCTACCACTTTTAAAGTACCACTTTTGGTTTCACATAGAAACATTCAGTCATCATCTTTCCCCACAAAGAAACATTTTTAAAACAGAAAGGTTGTGTAAATGTTTAGGGTTCTTTATGGAACCATTTAGACAAAAAAGGGTCTTCTATGACATCATGAAGAACTTTTTTTGTGTAATGCTGAATTTTCAGCAGCCATTAAACCAGTCTTTAGTCACACGATCCGTCAGAAATCATTCTAATTTGTTGATTAAGTGCTCAAGAAACATTTATTATCAATCAATATTAAAACATTTTTTAGGAAACCGTATTTTCTTTCAGGATTGTTACAAAATAACATCAATTAAGAAAAATAAAATAAATTATATATATATGTATATGTATATAAGTTTTATTTTATTTAATGTATATATATATATATATATATATATAAAATTTATTTTATTTATTTATTTTTATGTATAATAAAAAAAGAAAAGAAAAAAAAAAAATATATATATATATATATATACAAAAGAGTATTGCTGACCCAAAACCTTTAAAAAAGTTTAGTGCTACTATCATTTTATTTAGGGCTGTTGTGTTTTTAAAAATCCAGTTTAACTCGATCTACTGCAGTTTGTCCAAGATTGTTGTTGTTGTTTTGAGGTTTTTTGTTTTGAGGTTAGTAATGCAAAAAAAAAAACCAACAACACACATTTAGAGGTGTTGGAAAAAAGATGTCACCCTTAAAGGGACAGGCCCACATATCAGTTTGTACTGAAACTGAAAAACTATGGATGGGCTTCACATGCTTAAAATGACTTTCAATATCCAACGTTATAAAATACTTGTGGTCACGCTAAATTATTAGAGAGTAAAGTGCGGTTTATATGTTAGTGGGCGTTCATTTGACCTGTCTAATCCTGCTGGGCATCAGCATATTCACACATTCTCTAGAATCTCTCGAAGGCCTCTGTCTTCTGTGTCATTTCTGTGTCTTTAAGCTTACGGCTCTGGCTGGCGCGAATGAGGCCCAGCAGCTATTCTTAACATGTGGCTTCAGGCATGACAGGAAGTAGAGACAACAGCGGAAAGCGTGTGGCTATGTGCAAATGTTTCTGTCTCCAACATAAGCTACGCTAACCAAGCTGTTAAACAGACAACAGTAACTAAAAAATGTCTGTTATCATCCAGTGGCATAACGGTGTTGTCGAAAAATGCAGAACACATGGAAAAGTGCATAACAGCTTTTTGTCAGTGTTAGAAATCTCCACCCCGCTCAACAGTTACATGAGCATTTTAACTTTGATGTACCATTTTGCAGAGTTACTTTTAGATCTTTGACCCATAAACTTGAAACCTGCTTCTAATGCAAACTGTCAGTCAGCTAGTCATAGATAAAGTACAGTATGAGTGTTGCAAATCAATGTTTAATATTTTTTTCTGCTGAAAGAAACATCCTGGAAGAAGCACTCTTCATCTTCTAATGTTTTATGTGTTCTTGCAGAAACGGTGCCTAATACGTTTCCTAGATGTTTGACTTGGGATCGGCAAGGCCAATGGGGGTGTGTCGATATCCTGGTCTCTGCATGGAATTCTGCGGGTGAAGGGCCCAAAGGAAAACCTTTCACCTGCTGTTGCAAAAGCAAACTGTCATACAAAACAACAGGTGCCTTTCATTATGAAAGATCAAAGATCATTGAAAAAAAAAGCGATGGATTAGCAAAGTATAGAAACTTTGACCTTAAATTATCACATTTGGTTTGACCAAAATGAATTACAAACATGTACATTTCCAGAAAGTCTCTGCAAAAAATGATTAATAAGCAGGGAAGAGTGTGAAAGAGTGTGGGAGTGTAAAAGTACAATATTTACAAAAAAGATGCGTGTGGTTGTTGTATACGTATATAAGAAATTCTGAGGAACTCAAAAGAAGATATATTGAAAAGTTATTGAGATGCAAAACAGCATTTGACCACATTGACTTTGAAATGCATTTGACCACATTGTATGAACAAAATCGTTATTTTTTGTTCTACACAGCAAAAAATGCTTTTTTAGCATCTTGCTTCCAGACAAAATCTCGCGAAATTCTTGAATAAAGAAGAATTTTCTAAAATTTGTGAAAATTATTGTCTTGTTTTTTTAGAAAAAAGTCAGAACAAGCATCCCGATGGGATACACATAACAGAAAACAAGCTTATTTTGCTCACCCCATTGGCAGATTGTTTTGCTTGTTTCGAGCAAAAACCTACTTAATTTTGGCTTGGTTATTTTTAGATATTTCTTGAAAACGAGACAAAAAACAAATCTAAGCAAGAAAAGCATTTTTTTGCAATGCACTGATTAAATCAAGTCAAACGGCCTCTTTAAGATAATCAGCATGAGGTTCAGTGTACCTTCTGACTATAATATTACTTATTTTGTAGGGTATGGGTTAGAGTTGCATACCGTGCATGCACACAAGACGCTGAATAATTATGTATTATTCATAGAGTATGCACTGGTAAAGTAATTTCAAAGATATTGGGAACCGTCGATGCATAATTGTTCCAACACTATCAAATTGTGTGTTAATCTCAATGTCCTTAATGTGTTTCCAGGTGGAATGATAGCTGGAATCTGTTTGGCTGTTGCTGTTCCTATGGTGATCCTTGCTAACCTGATGTACCTGAAATGTGTGCAGCAAAGGTGATGTTCTGAACTTGGGGGTTTTGATTTTACTAAGTTTCTGCACTTTCATTTGTGCAAGTAGTTTCACAATGTGGCTCATACCTGCAGTCTTTCAAAATGTTACAGACACAGTCTGTGTGAACGTTATCAGAATGTGCAACTCTCTTTACAGAATGATGAAAGTGTGCATGTCCATTGGAGTCTCTTGGATTTTCGAAAATCTACCTAAATTTGATAACAGCAATGCTATAAAACTGCTACAGGTAATTGTGTTTATTTATACATGGTCGTTTTAGTTTTACAGTCAACATGCAGTATTATGAGTTTGGAGGCCTTCTCTAAGACAAATGCAACACAAGTCATCTTGTGATGTGGGTTTGTAAGTAGCTCACAAGGTTGGAGGGGGTTACCTTCTATTTCAAAGGTCAGACATGTGTTTTGCTAAAAGTACTTTATTTTCACTCGTCTGAAGGAAAATGAACTTCAAGTAGACACAGAAGCTGAACATAACAGCTAAATATCTGCTGGCATCAGTTTTTTTGAAAATAGCAGTACTGTGGCGGTACAAATCATTTAATATTTTAAAGAAAAAAAATTCGGCTAGAATTTCCCCCTGCAGTGAAGCACAGTAGCTGAAAATTCATCCTGAATATCCATCAAAACAAACGGGTATTCAACATGATCACAGAGTTAAGTGGGTTTTAACCTTTATGAGGCCTTAACCAGAGTTTTTTTGTCAAAATATAACTCACTGGTGGCTATGCGAAACTATTGGAAACGGGGTTGTGAAAAAAAGTGGACCACACAAGCTAAAAACCCTCATTAATTAGATTCACATGAACAATGGAATTGTGAAAAGGGGGAATGCAGAAACTATGAACAACCATTAATAATCTTGATAATACATATTAGGGATGCAACTGTTTTCGGTGGTTTATCAAACCGGCATTTTCTGTGTATTAAGCGCAAAGACAATCAGGCGATGGTCAGAAATTCTGAAGACTAGTGATGTGTCGTTCTTGAACGATTCATTCATTTTGAACGAATCTTTAGTGTGACTCGGGAAGGACGAGTCGTCTCGTGGGAGTGATTTGTTCAGTCGCCCACGGCTCAGGCTGCATAGGTTAAGCTTATGGGGCTGTCATGTGATGAACGAACGACTCAAAAAACCCGAAGCCTCGAGAGACGAACGAATCAATTCTGTTTCCGCCTCAGGCTGCATAGGTTAAGATTTCAGCAGCAAAATTATTCCAGAACTTTACGACGCGAGTAACCGCCACCACTTAATGATACATTTTGTTATTGTTGTTTGTTCTGATGGTGTCTTTAGAAAACATAAGTATTTTCTTGTTGCTGTCAATATTTATTTGAATAATGTTCATGTTTATATTTCACTTTATACTGCACTTTTTGTATTGTCCGTTTTTAAAAGAGGGCAAAAATAAGTGTTCTTTTTTAAAAATAAATGTGATGTTTTAAAAATTAAATGTGATGTTTTAAAAATAAATGTGACAATAATCTATAAAAAAAGGAAAAAAACATTAGGATATTTAATATAAAATTCTTTATATTATATATTTATATTATACTGTAAAAAAAATCCTGATTATGATATATTATATAAAATGCAAATGCAGTTTTTGTAAGTTGTAAATTCAAGTTGATACTATATTTGTTCTTTTCAAGAGAATATGGCTGTTAGTAATAAAATCGAAAAAACAGTGATTCATGAAATTCAGTCAGACGATGTACATTTTAACTCATTTTTCCGTTTCATCGCAGACGGCAGACCCAGTTTGAAACCCCGTGGTTAATTGCATAAGATGCTTACAACAATAAATGATTACAACAGTGATGCTGCATTAATGCATTTCCATTTTTGTAACCTACTGCATATGAATGAATATTAAAATTCTGCACATCATAGCTGGCTCTGGTTTAGCAGGAACAAGGGGTATTAAAATAGCCACGGCTTCTCAAGAGCTCTTAATTATGCAGAAGGAAGAGTGGGCCTCCTGCTTTAGCCACAGCGAGTAACAGAGACTGGTGACACGACTTCTCATCCATCACATAGCGACAGCTCCCATTAGGACTGCCCACGCTCACTGCATTGATCCAACACACACACACAGAGGCACGCAAAGCCCAACAGCCAGACTGTTTGACCAAAAAAACGAACTGTAGTGAGGTAAATTTGTTTGCCGTCATCCTGGAAACTTGCAAATGGGCTTTAAAGATCTTCATCATTCTAAAATAAAAGCAAGAAACAGCCGCACTGACCTCAGAGAGGACGGTTAAATAATTGACAAAGAAGTTTTTCTGCTTTCTTTCCTCTTTAGAAAGGAATGTGCCTTTGTGATGCAATTTTTTTGCATTTGTAAATAACTATACATTTGTTCCATGAAGAAAAGCTCAACGTAAGGCCATGTGCATCAGCTCATCTTTAATGAAACGGACAGAGCAAAATGTTAAATCACCAATGAAATATGAGAAATGAATGTCTTGTTTTAGAACCGTACTTGCAAAAATTGCAACATTTGGTATTTCTCGTGCCTGACAAAGATTTTGGTCAAATCCCACCATCATCACATCCCTGCCTTGCGCTGGGCCTTGGTTCAGGGCAACTCTATTTTGGATGAGTTGGCCACATGTTAAGACTGCGTTAAGTAACTCTGGATGACAGGAGAGAGTCAGGGGTCCCTAAGAACACAATCCAGGAAGGACCCAAGGGCACGTCTATCAGAGAAAACCAAACTCTAGCTGATGGCTTCATCGACCGGCCTTACTTACCACAACAGCACTATGTGCAAACACACAAGAAGTAAGAATGCAGTCTTTCTCTAGGTTTCTCTTCTATATATCCACTCTCTCAGACAGGCTGCAGGGGTTTACATAGCCGGTTGCCTTACATGTTGTAAAGTATCACTGTAGTCATTTACACATTCTGTACTTTTATGCAATGTACACTTTATTTAAATTCACCGTTCCATAAATGATGGCATTTTTGCGGACAAATCAAAGTTAGCAGATTTCACAAACATTCTACCAAAATATTGATTAAATGAGAATCACTTTTTTTTTTTTTTGCTTAGAATAAAGATTCTGAAGAACTTTTTTTATTTTAAAGATTTACCCCTAAACATTGGGTTATCAAACTGCAGTAAAACAGCAGTAAAATAGTACATAATACTCTTTGCTTTAAATTTAAAGAAATGTGTTTGTAATGACTGGAGCAGATGAGGGCGGGATATATTTAAATAAAAACAAATCAAAACACTTTCTAAAATGATTATGCATTTCATTTGGCTACTTACTGTATGTGACATTTAAATTGAAATGATTGAAATGAGAACTTTTGGGGGCAGTCGTGGCCTAATGGATAGGGAGTCAACCCAAAGGTTGTGGGTTTGAGTCCCAGGTCCGGCAGGGATTGTGGGTGGGGTTAGTGAATAACCAGCGCTCTCTTCACTTTCAATACCACGACTGAGGTGAGACCCTTGAGCAAGTCAACGTTCCCCCAACTGCTCCCCGGGCGCAACAGCACCGCTCCGGTGTGTGTGTGGTTGTTCACTTCTCACTGCTGTGTGTGTGTGTGCACTTGGATGGGTGAATGCAAAGCCCAAATTCCTAGTATGGGAAACCATATCTGGCCACATGTCACATTCTTAAAATGTAAGGGGTTTGATTGGCCAATAAAAACCAGATTTTCAACAATGCCACCACAAAGCACATTTTATCTATAGAAAATAAGAAAACCATAAAAGCACTTCCTGTAAAATTCCTGGATAAAGATTGTTTCAACAACAATTGGATCTCTTTTAAAGCTGATCTAAACAAGTCCATAGCTGTCAGAATGTAGAAGTCCTTTCTTGATCTTGTTGCCAAAAAGAGGAAAAAATGCAGACAAGCATAATACATTTTTAATGCCATGTTTCGTCCAAACCTCATTAGTGCTGGCTATGAAAGCAGTAATGACTAATCACTAAATATGCATCACTACAATTTTTCTAAACTTTTTTTTCCAATCCTAAGCATTAATATTCAGTGCGTAACTCTTTGTTTAATTGCGCCACATACATGATTCATATCTCAAATTTATAGGTAATTACACGTACAATCTTTACCTGGATGATGATATAATAGTTTAAAATTCGCACACTAACAGTTTACCCAATAATATTTCCACATCCCAGTTGCCAGTTGGTAAATGCCACCTATCGCAGCCATGGTTTGCAGAGACTGCCAATTCTAGCGAACTTAAAAAGCCTCTGCATCCATTTAAAAAGTCCTATGATTTGCTATATAAGTAGGCTTGCCGCCTTCCTTTAGCAATTGTGCTCAATATCCAATTTTTTGTCCTTAATCTGGCAACAAAATCTGAGGAGGAGGAGGTGGGATAAACAAACTCTCTCCAAAAACTCTCTCTCCTAGCTGTCAATATTACATACTACACCATCAAGCAGAAGAAAACTACCTAGCAACCAGAGCAACCACCAAGTATACAATAGTGTGTTGGTAAAGTTTTGCACTAGGCACATTTTCCTCAGAAGATATAAACAACTGCTTTGGATGTTGTCTTGTTAGCCTGTGGTATAATGACCACGCCAACTCACATGCTAAGTCTATTATCTTTTCGTCTCTCCGTAATAAAACACACTTAAAGAAGGAATAGATTTAAGCAAATTCTGTGGAGATATAACCTCATAACTACAATCAGATTGAGAGCTGCTGCAGAAAAGAAAAACACTGGCAAAGAAATGACCGGTTATATAAAAGTACCCAATCAACTGGTTGTTATTACAAAAAAGAAACTGTGATAGAGTTATCACAAAGGAGAAGTGATAAAAACCTACGTAAGTAGAATTAAATAATTTTAAATAATTCTAGGAGGGAGATGAAGCATGCAAAAGATATACAGTTTAGTGGTCATTACACAAAAATAACGGACCACTAAACACAGCATCCAGAGATTAGCTACCTGTGATGTTGATATGTGATGAAAAATGCACATTAAAATTAATCTTCTGAAAGAGTGACCATTAACATACAGTATGTGGTGATTCTGCTTGACAATTGAGAAGGAAACCATTAGCACACTGAGTGCCTATTTTCTCTTTGAGGGAAAACTCTTTGCTGTGTTTGAAATCTCTCTTCTATTTTTGGATACGACTGCTCAGGTTTATTGAAAGAGACTTGCCTTTCACCATCTGTTACATGTGCAGCATGTTTTCAGACGTTCCACCACAATTGACAGTTTTAACAGACTGAATCAAGAGTATATGCTTGGTTACTGCAGTGTGAAAGAAGCCAATAACAACCCACCGAACGCAGCAAAGCGGGTCTCTGCACAAAGGACGGAGTGAGAAAGTGAAACAAAATAGGCTGGGTGTGACAAGGCGGGTATGGAGGTTATCACGTTATCCGCTCCTTATGAGTGGCAATTATGCAAATATGAGCTGGAATAGAACCAGTACAATTAGGCACAGTGGGTGTCTGTGCATATATTACAAATAAAAGGCCACAGTCAATGGGCCGGAGAAGAGGGTCTCTCTCCAGTGAGTGGGCAGCAGCTGAACTGGGTGAGGAAGGGGGGGGCGGCTAATGACTGTACCGTGCTTTAGCTATTGTTTACATAAGCCCAGGTGGTTTAAACAGACCACAGCTTAAAAAAATGCAAACTCACGTTCATTAGCTTCTTAGGAATATAAAAAATGATAATAAAAAGAATAATTTAGCAGTCGTTACATGATCTTTCATAAACACTTAGAAACATTTCTTGTGTAAAATGTTAAAAAAACAGTTGTGCTTTGAAAGATTTTGTGGAAACAATAATACAGGACTTTGATTATTTAAAGTGATAGTTCACCCCCCCCGCCAAAAAAAACAAAAAAACAATTCTGTTATAATTTACTCAAAAAAACAGAATAAAACATATTTCACTCCTCAAAGTTTGAAAAATAAACACCTAAAATAAAAAATGTCCTGTCAAATGATTCATCACGATTAATCAC
>JAUCMU010000104.1:13401346-13417742 GCA_032275025.1 Enteromius treurensis
TCTCTTACCTGTAACAGAAACAAAAAATACAGCTGGTTTAGTGATTGTACTGCTTCACGTCTGCACCAATTTGAAGTGCTCCACAGAATTACACAAAAGTCTGAGAAACCAGCTTCAGGCGATTTTTGACTCAACTTCTTGTATTCAATTTATACAACAACATTTTTAGTTTTACAGTGCGTAAACTATTACCATTAGTTGAGCCATAAAAGACCTGTATATATTTTTTTTCTGGAGAAATAAATGTTAAAAAGAATAACATTGATTTGAAATTGAATTTACTGAACAACATTCTTTTTGTTATATTTAAATATATTTACTTTTTTTTAAATCAGTTTAATAAAAATTTCCTAAAACCTTTTTTTTTTAACCTAAAAAGTATTATTATTATTATTTAACAATTAAACACTGATGTAGATTTTTCTTATTATATGATATTAAATGATCTTATATTATAAACTGATCAAAAAGAGTGTGTGGGGTGAGACAGAAGCAAAGGGCAACTTGACTAGAAATACAAGCCTCACTCCTCCTCACTCAGTGCCGTTCCAGCAGAAAATCGATACGTCTTGTCTGGCCTCTGAGGACATGCAGTGTCATATCTACTGCAAATTTAATGTCTGGGCCACTTGAGCCACAATAATACAACTGTATAAAGAAGCATGAGGAAAGAGCCCTCTGCTCGGCTTCCAGCACTGACGACCAGATGCCTTAGAGCAAATGAACGAGCTCTTTAATTAGCAAACAGCAACAAAGAAGCACAGGGTTGCAATTTGAGGACTCAAAATAACTTCAGCACTAGAGAATTTCAGATGAATTATTGATTGGGACAGCTGCCAGAGAACAAGTTGTTGACAACAGTGAAATGAATCCTGTGGCATTTATGAGTGAAATATTGTTCCAGGAGATCTTTTTGAGGAAGATTTGTTTGATATTGTGTATCGAAAAAACTAAAAATGGGAAGTGTGAATAATGTTGAAAAAAATAAACAACTTTTTTTTTTGTTAATACATTTGTTTTTATGTATGGTCATAGAAACACAAATTTCTAATCCATCAACTTACCAGAAGGAAATGACCAAATAGATTAGTGGCAAAGACCTCCTGCAAACCAGTGGGTGTGACCTTATCTTCCTGGGTCAGAAGACCCTCCCCCGTGGCAAACATGCGGACCATATTACTAATAGGAAGAAAAATATAACAATGAATTATTCAGACAGTGTTTATGGGTCTGGTGGGCCAGTTCCATTATTGGCAATTTTTTTAAAATACTACTAAAATATCTAAACTTCATCCCAGTTACAAGCAATGTAAACAGCATAGATTGTTAATATTTGCCCTTTACCTTCGTAAGATAGCATTTATGAATGGAAGTTTATCTTCAGTGTTAAAGTTTTTTGGTTGTTGACATTTCTCTGTCACACCATAGGACACATTGATAAGTCAACTATCTATATACAGTATGCAACAATCAATGCAATAAACTGTACGGAGCATGATGGATGCATTATAAGCAAATCTTTGTTTAATGTGTTTGGTTATGTAAGCAGAACATGTCTAAAATATTTTTTGATTTTATATACTGTATTGAATTATTATGTCTAAGTATTGTAAATAAAATAACAATTATATCAGATTTACAGTTTAGGAATGTAATGTTGGGGCACATGCTATAAACTTCCTTTATAGCATATATTAAGAAACTAAAAAACTATTTTCATATTTGTAAGGACCATACGATTTTTTTAGGTTTTTAAACCACCATGCATACTATTGTGTGATTTATTACTCTATATTGTTCTATTTCAATATAAATAAAATTTTTATTTATTCCTGTGATGGCAAAGCTGAATTTTTAGCAGCCATTTAGCAGTCTTCAGTGTCACACGATCCTTCAGAAATCATTCTAATATGCTGATTTTGTTCTAAAGAAACATTTATTTTTATGATTATTATTATTATTATTAATGTTACAAATATAAAACATACTACTACTACGGTCTTTACTGTCACTTTTAATTAATTTAATCCATCCATGCTAAATAATATTCTATATATATATATATATATATATATATATAATATTATTCAGCATGGATGGATTAAATTAATTAAAAGTGACAAAAAGATTTCTGACTCTCACAGACCTGTAACTTCTATAAGAGGCTGTTACCTGTATTGATGGCATCTGTTTGAACTCGTTATCAGTATAAAAGCCCCCTGTCCAAAACCCTTTAAACAGTCACACTCCAAACTCCACTATGGAGACCAAAGAGCTGTCAAACATGTTAAACAGCATTGTTATAGTAAGAAATACTGTACCTAGAAAACAGGCCTTTATAAAAGGCTTTGTGATCTACCCTGGGATTAGGCATGATACCAGCATTGAGATACAGACAGTCCAGTCTGTTGTACCTTTTGAGGGGAGAAAAAAAAGACATTTTACACAAGTTTAAGTTAAGTAACGCTTTAAAGTTAAACATTTATTTTATGTTATATCTTACTCAGACTGGAGGCTTCAAATGTGTTCCTAGGTGACACCTAATCTGCTTAACTTTGTATAAATGTATGTATAAATGCATTTACATTTATGTACAATGTATACGTGTATTAGATTTAATTTTAATTTATTAGAAAAATTACCCAAACTGTTCAGACAGCATTGGTTCATGCTTACTAATTGAAGGCGTGGTTTCACAGACAGATCTTAGATTAAACCGGGATTAGGCAATAGTTCAATTAGTTTTTATAAACATAACTGAGAACGTCTTGGAACAACACAAAGGCAATTAAATATTTTTTTAGATCAGTAAGTGCAAGCTTGCACTTTCAGTTGAAACAGATCAGATTTACATTTTAGTCTGGGATTAGCCCTAAGACTTTGTGAACCCAGGGGTTAGCGTATTAAATTTTAATAAGCACAAATGAGATTTCACAGCTACAGTGCAGTGCAACTTAAATTTTAGTCTGTTTCTTGACATAAAACTATGAGAAGACTTGAAAAGTCAACGGATTAGTAATGATGGTGCTTTTTAGAGCTTGGCATCCCCCTGGTCACAATATGCTTAAACGGAATAAAAAGCATTTAATCTATTAAGTCTACACAAAATATAGTGTATTTTGGCAAACAGACTGGGATGTCTTACTTCTGCTTGAAATCTTCAGCAGCCCTGAGCACAGAGCGCATGTTGCCTACATCTAAGTGCAGCAGAGTAACCTGAGCTTGAGGGTGAGACACTAGAAGAGCCTCTCGGGCAGCCTCAGCTCTCTGCATGTTCCTGCAGGCCAGACAGAGCTGCAGCTGGGCATCCTGGCTCAGTAGACGCTCACACAAGGCAAGGCCAATGCCACTGAGTGCACAATAAATGCAAACAGGTTCTTATGGAGTGAACATACACATGCATGCAAACTGGGTTAACATGCATTTTTTTTTCTCAACTATAGGTTATAAATGCAGAAAATAACAAATGCAGAATAATAAACTTTTTAAACATTTCTTAATTTCTGTTATTTACAATAGTATAATTGAAAAAGCTCTCACTACAATAAGACATAACAGAATGACATTTAAAACAGTGATGTAAAGTTGCAAAGAATACAATCAAGTTATACACATAATTGTTTCGTTAACGTTACCTGTTTGCACCGGTTACCAACACTACTTTCTTCATCCTATCTTCACATTCAAACATTATACGACTTTTCTGCCAGTGGGACTGTACTTTCCCCGTCTAACGTGGTATTTCACCAGCGTCTGTGTACGGATGGAGTTTGCACAGCCGCCATGGCGTGATTGGAGGTCACACTTCTATCGACCAATCAGATGCTTTCTTTCTGTGACGTGACATCCACCCTGACCAATCCAGACTTAGCCACTGTCAGACACGCAAAACCAATCGTCGGAAACCAAAGTAATAGCAGAAAATGCTCAGAAACGGAATTTTAAAATCAGATTTATTCGGAAGTTAACCAATGCACGAAATGAGAGTGAAATATACACTGAATACACACGATGTTAAAATGTATGTCTGGATACATTCTGGTATGTTTACATAAAAATAACACGTTTATTTCTGTTAAAGTATGAAATCTGTGCTTTTATAATTATAAAATGCCTAAACAAGTTCAAAGGTTCATCAATTTATTATCTTATGTACAGTTTCCTACCATGTACAATAGGTTGTTAAAGAAAAAAAAAATAGTTAAGAGGACTGCTAATAAAACAATAATAATAATAATAAAATACAACACACACACAGTACAATGAGCATCACCTAAAGGAAATTTTGCTATGAATAATAACATTAAAAAAATCCAGTTTTCCATGCATTGTGATTTTCGAAACAGATGATATGAAAAATGTCCATTTCCTCTTCTCACAAATATGTTATGTAAAGTTGTGTAATGTGAATGTTTTTGTAAACAAACTCAAAGCCTCTATTACGGTTTCATGTGGTTATGGTAAGAACATTTAACTGACTTGTTGACAAACTAGGTGATAAAACATTTAAACAGTGCAGAATTAAAGCATATCTATAATGCAACTTCATCAGTCATGTCAAGAACTCTAAACGTAATCTATACACAAAGATAAATGAATTTCAAACCCACAACTAAAACACTTAAAGACTGGCAGATATCTCAACCAACCCCAAATGGTGCACACATTCTTAAAAATACGGTCATATTCAATGACCTTACAAAAATGATTTACAAGTGTACAAGTTAATTACAAAACAGATCTCCGAGTGTCCCATTTGCAACACTTTTCACATGCCAAAACATATCACAACTTACTGTAAACCATCATAGTGCATCTGTTCAATACAAATCCAGTATTTATCCCACGCTTTAGCAATTCAGCACCACCTAGAATATACTCTGACATAAAAGTAAGACAAACAGCTTTAAAATAAGCTTATTTTAATATATTTTACAGATAAAAAATTAGCTGGTGATAGTAAATGTACTCACTACCCCATTTGGCCTAATTTGAGATTAGATTAAAATATAGAGCAAACGCAATGAAAATGTGAAATTAGCATTCAGTAATATAACTATATGTGATTTCATCCAACTTCATGCAAATATCGTAAGACATTTCTATAAAAGAATTATGTCTATTTAGAGCTTGTTACACTGAAATGTAAAAGTTGTGTTGAGGAAAGAAAAAATAAGAGAGCTCAAATAAAATGGACTTAAATAATAAACATTATCACCCTAACAAGATTCTTTAGTAAATAAAACAAGAAAAGCAAAACACTTACATAATGCAGTATGCTTAAATATTAACACAACATATAGGTAGTTGCAGGATAACACTCATATATATTTTTACATGTACAATTTTTAATTGAATTTTTTTCTGATTTTTAATTAACAACCATATAAATTGGCTTTCTGTTAATCCACTTGAGTGCAAGTGGTCTTTGCAGTTTACTACAAAGAAAAAATGTGTAAAATTATAAAATACTTTAGCATTTTCAATAAATGAGATCAAGATAAATCCAAAGGTGAATCTGAATCTCAATTAATGGTTCTTATTTACATTCAAGCTGTCTTCGGCCTCAAAACACTGAAAACAACATTAAATTGGAAATAATAAAGGCAGCCAATACATTGTTTTTTGGCATTTCAATAATCTAATAGCTATTTTAGAATATTTAGTTAATTGGAGAAAATACACCAATTATTCTGCGATAAAGGTGCTTAAATTCATTGCTACATTTTCTTTGTCCTAGTGCTGCCCAGGTATTGTAAGCCAGCTGAAGGCACTTAGTTAGGGGGTGTAGTTCAGTCGTACAATATATATATCAGTTTGCCTTTGCACACTCACAGTGAAAATTGCTACAGAAAAATTCTAGACTCTGATCTCACTTCTATACGAAAACATAAAACGGTGTGTAGTTGACTGGAGTCCTGTGGGCGCACTGAAATGTCTCTGGAAGAGCCAAGGTTGGAACAGAAGTGGACATTACGGCTTGCAATCCAGTAACGTGTGATGAATCTCCTGAAAGGATGGACGCTCTTTGGTGTTCCTGTTCCAGCAGCTCAACATGAGCTTGTAGACGGGGTCAGGACACATTGGTGGCTGAGGCAAGTATATCTGAGAATAAGAAGTACACTCTTTAAATAATAGTTCTAAAAGGTTTTTTTGTTGTTGTTTTGGGTTCTACCAGAAAGAGCAAATACAAATAGCATTATATATTAATTTTGTGTCTGTGCAGATAAATTTCATGGGTCAAACTAACTCAAAACACATTGGAAATCACACACACAGAGGTTACTTATTCGATTTTTTTACAAATTTTAATGTTTTGGTATATATAAAGCTACAATTAGAGGTTTTCTGGTTTTATGTCAATTCTGTGTTTTCTATTTGTGTTTTCCATAGTGTTGATTTTCGGTAAATTGCCCCGAAACGATCAATTCGACACAAAAGTTGTACCAAAGTTTCTATGAAGAACCTTTTGTGCAATGAGAAGGTTTAATGGATATTAAAAATTCCTCACGGAACCATAGATATTACTAGAGAACCTTAACGGACAAATGTTTGGATAAATAAGATCAGTTTAATTAGATCTCTTCTATTTCTACACAAAAGCAGATATACTTGTACCTGTCTCCTTTGATCCCGGAAGAACTCTCCTGTGTTTTCAATGACCTGCTCATCTGACAGCTGTGAGTAAGGCTGCTCTTTGCAGAAGGTAAGCATCTCCCAGAGGGTTACGCCAAAAGCCCAAACGTCACTGGATGTGGTGAATTTCCCCTGTAAGGACAAAATAATCCTGTGTCTAGAGATTTATTTGAAGCCAGAAAACACAAAAAATGTGTTCTTCTAGGAGACTTTTGAGATTATAAGTTAGAATTTTTCTAGGTTGTGAATGTGTCTGACCAGAAGAATGCTCTCCCAGGACATCCAGCGGATGGGCAGCACCGCTCTGCCCTGGATACGGTAGTAGTCTCCGCTATACAGGTTTCTACTCATCCCGAAGTCTGCAATCTTGATGGTGAAGTTCTTTCCTACTAGGCAGTTGCGTGTGGCCAAGTCTCGATGCACAAAGTTGAGTGATGAAAGATACTTCATGCCTGAAGCAATCTGTGTGGCCATGTGATGCAGGTTACTGTAACTGAAACAGTCAAAGCATGATGTGAGTCATAACCTCGTGACCTTAAAATAATTCAGCTTAGCAACAAAATGTTGCTTGTTGATATATCAGATTTCTGATTTTGTTCGTAATAATGAATCCACCTTTCTTTGGGATTTAAATTCACAATCCATTACTGTAATGGTTGAAACTTTTGCCATGTACCTGACTGTGGGAGCATTGCTAAGGAGAGCAATCATGCCCTCAGGCTCATGGCGAGACAGGAACTGATTAAGGTCTCCGTTCTCCATGTACTCTGTGATCATGCACAGAGGGTCAGAGCTCATACACACCGCCAGCAGCCTGACGATATTGGGGTCTTTCAATCTTGACATGATCTTTATCTCCTTCAAGAAATCATTCCTGTAAAAAAAAACATGAAAAAAAATGGAGCTTTAAATAAGAACGGCAACTCATGAATGTTGAAGCAGCAGCATGCATTTGATGTTCATTAGGATGCAGTGACAGTGATGTAACTTCAATTTATGGAAGTCGTGATTGTGACATTTGGATTTGCTAACCTAGCGTTTTTATTTGCATCCGCTCGAAGCATTTTAACAGCCACAAGCACTGTTTGGTTTTCGATGACATCGAAGGAGAAGTCCTCGTCCATGAAATCTTGCATGCCTTCTGCTTCACACAAATGCACCTGGCAACACACAAAAACAGTCATTTAGCTTATTCACCCTAGTTAAAAAGTAACATATTCATTAAATTCAAGTATATTAAAATATTAATATATTTACTTACATATTGCTCGAGACTTACTGATATAGAAATCATAATTAAACTTTATTTAAAGTGCTACTTGTGCACAATGCACATTTCTTCATTTTGAACCTAAAATGTGCTTTAATATCACCACTGATGAGGATTATATGATCTTTGAATAATATTGGTGTTTAAATGCAAGATATTTAAAGTGCACCTACAGTTTACTTCACAATCAAATATACTTAAATACATCTTTAGTTGATCATCACCAGTTTAGTATACAATTACAAGTGCAGGATATGTTTAATTAAGTACATAAATATGTAAATGTATTTTTAGTATACTTAGCATGAAAAATATGTATTTCAAATACATTTTAGTATATTTATTTTTCATTAGGGCTGATATAATTTAAATGTTGGATTTCAAATTTATGGAACACGCTCAACTGCAAAAATCAGGGGTCTTTTTTGTTTTTTAAAGAAATGAATACTTTTAATTAGCCAGGACATATTACATTGATCAAAGGTGGCATTTATAATGTTCCAGAAGAACTTTTGAAAAGTAAATAGAATATAATAATTTTTAAGGTTTTTTTTATGTTATTTGAGGACTGACCTCTCCAAACTGCCCTTCTCCCAACTTTTCTTTAAATGTAAGTAGCTTCCGAGGAAATTCTTCCACAGCCACATCCTTCCCTGACAGTAGGTCCATGGTGAGGGCAGACACTGCGTAAGTGTTACTCCCCGTCACACCCTGCAGGTTGACGATGTCTGCCTCAGCGTAATGCGGGACTCCCTCTTGTACACTGGCTGGAGTGGACTTGGAAGCTGTATTTGTTGAAGCTGCAAAAAAATAAACATGTATATATGCTACTGAACAATATGTATTAAATACCTATATATCAATCATCACAACTCTCTGAAGATTTTAGCATGGTAATGGATATGCCAATGTAAATGTATTTGGTCTTGGATATGTTACACTGCTGCTGAATTGCTGCTGGTGTTGGTTATCGCTGTAGTTGTAGATTATCGCTGCTGCTGCTGCAAGCAAGTACAGGAACTTGCTACTGCTAATGCATATAGCGATACTGTGCCATGAATATTTAAAGTGCCCTTAAAAGGGATTTTTTAGAACAACCTTTCATGCAGTGTATACATGCACACAGATTTATTATGTTTATACAAAACATCCTGCAAAGATTTATATCTGAAAGTGCACTGTGTATAAAGTTATTGCCTCTCAAAAGAAAGAGTCGACAAAAAACTGATGATGTTATGTGTTTTTTCAAATGAGCTCTTCATGTATACCTCATACATGATTACTGGAACTCACCGGTGTCCTCTGAGGTTTGGGAAAACTCTGGCAGTTTGCGAACCAGGCGAGAGGGCTCTTGGTAGTCGGGTCCCAGAGGGAAAATGCGCTCATAGGTAGAGTTGGACTCTTGCTCGCTGGGCACTGAAGAGTGGCTGTTGTTGTTGTTATAGGTGAAGGTCTCACTCTGTATCGACAGAGTAGCAGTTAGTTCATCGTCCAGCATCCTCCTAGACACCTGGAATAAAGGATGTTTAGTGAAACATGCTAAAAAGGTTAAAAAAAAGTAAAAAGTAGTTTAATTTGTTGTACATATATGAAATCATATTTACAATCTATTGTTTTTTTTTTATTCATATGCAAAATAGCATCACACTGTTTAGGGGTCATGCAATAATACTACAAGTCTTAACCATATACATAATTGGGCATAATTAAAATATTTTTTAAAAGAAGTCTTTAATGTTTATATAATTCATATTTTAACACAGTTAAATTTTCTAACATCACATTTATAACTATTTTCCTATTTTAATTTATCTTAAAATGTCATTTATTTCTGTGACGCTGATTTTTTTACAAGGCATTATGCTTATCTTCAATGTCACATAATCTTTCAGAAATCATTCTGATATGCTGTTTTGTCATTATTATCGGTCTTGAAAAAAAGATAAAAAGATTGTTTAGTGAATAGAAAGATCAAAAGAAAACCATTTATTTGGAATATAAATATTTTGTAACATTACAAATGTCTTACGTTTCATCAGTTTATTTGCTAAATGAATTTATTAATTTCATAAATTAAAAATAAATAAATTGATAAAATGAAGCTATGAAAGCTTCTGCCAGACACAAGCTTCTCACCTTCTCAAGCATCTTCTGCCACACTTGTCTCCATAGTATAATAACAATAATGGCCACTAAGATGAAGATGATGGCAACCAAACAGCCAATGAGGATCCGGGTGTTGCTGTCATCTACTTTGTGTGTGGGGTCATCCCCTAAGAAGGGGATAAAGAGAAAGCTGATGATGAAATTACACTCCAGAAAAGGTTTATTCAACACAGAAACGTCTGCTTCTCAACATATGACTGATTCAGGAACGGGGGAAATCTGACCTGGCTGATTGGTGATGGGAGGACCGGTTTTGGGGGGAGCCAAGGTTGTGTTGTACATGGCTGTATCTGTAATCGGTGTGTTAAAATAGCCATTAAACGATTGCTGTGCCGTTACTTTGACTTCACATGACTTTGCACAGACATCTACTAACCTGACTGGAAGGTGATTTCACTAAACATCATCCAGATGTCAGAAAAGTAGTACTGGCACTTAATAGCACTGGCCATGTGGTTGTAGAGTGAGACGGTGACAAAGCGGGCGCTGGGGTTGACATCATCCATCACGGGGCTGAACGATATGGGTGCAGCTTCCCAGTCCATCTCTGAGCGAAAGTAACACACCACCTTCTGAAAGGTCTTCACTCTTCTGGAGAACATGTTGTTGCAGTGCACCTGAATCAATTTGGATTAAAAGGGAGAGAGAATACAAAGGATTACGATGGGTGTAAATGAAGGAGAGCTGGGTCATGTAAACCTTTTAAGTCACCCAACAATTTGCAAACACTTAATCATGCAGTTCCAGCAATTAGACGGCACTTTTAGCAACACACCCTATAACTTTTATACGACTGAAGAAAAGAGAGTCATCAGTTTAGGACACGGCAGACATTTCTACCTTCATGGTGGTGAAGTTGCGGGTGCGGTCAAACTCAAACATGATCTCAACATAACCGCTGGGAAAGCTCTCGTTGGTCCAGCCGACGTAGTCATAACCAGGCCATACATTGTAGACGTGACTGTGTGTGAAGTCATCGAGGCCACACATGCCATCCGTCAGCTGTCCAAGTCCTTCTGTCATACTACAGGAGAAAAATAAAGCCAGAATACATATTTTTGCACACACTGTAAAAAACGGCTGCAATCATTTTAACAGTAAAAAAACTGTTAATGGTTAACGGTAAATGGTAAATTCATGTAACATTTACAGGGAAAAAACATAAACTGACATTCCCAGAATTCCCTGCATTGCGATTCAAATTTTGTTTGAATTTGATGTTTTTTCTTTGAAATAACTGTATTCATGAGGCTTGTGTGTCACATGTAATGTTTTTAAATGATTGTTTCATTTTAATGAGTCTCACCTTGATGGTGTTCAGTGTTTGTGTGAATGACACTGAGCACCTTCTATATAGGTTCATATTTATAAGCTGCTTGTGATGGACTTCATGTGACTTTCTCATCATCACCTGCATTTGGTGTTTTTCAGTGTATTTCAAAGCTACAAAACAGATTACAGTACTTAATAGGTTGGTATATTAACATTATATCAGTTAATGAAATTACGGTATTCAACTGTAAATTTATCTTAAAACTGTAAAACCTATTTCTTACGGTCACATTTTTTACGGTTAAAACTGTTTTTTTAACCGTAAATTTTACAGATTTTTTTTGTTACAAAAGTATACAAATATTTGGGCCAGTAAGATATTTCTTTTTAAGAAATTAATACTTTTATTTAGCAAAGATGTATTTTATTGATCAAATGTGATAATAAATGACTCACATTTGATCAATTTACAGACAAAACAATACATTTTGTATATTCATCAAAGAATCTTGGGGGGAAATCACAGTGTGTGTGTGTGTGTGTGTCAAGCAGCACAAATGAAAATCAAAATTGAATATATATTATGAATAGAATAAATAATTCTTGAGCACCAAATCAGCACATCTAAATGATTTCTAAGGTATCATGTGATACTGAAAACAAATGGCTACTAAAAAATTTACATTTTACAATATATTAATGCAGAGAAAAGTTTTTTAATTATAATTTACTGTTTTAACAGCATTTTTGATGAATAAATGCAGCCTTGGTGATCATAAAAATTATATTTCAAAGACATAAAAAACTTAAAGACTATAAACTTGTAAATGGTAGTGTATGTGTGCTTTATATATGTGTTTGTTGTATACATACATACATACATTTTTTTAATCAAGTCTTTCACGTGGATTTAAAACTCTGCCTACTTGAAATTTTGCATTCAGTTTATACCATATCGCCACTAGATGGAGCCATTTAAACATTTATCTTTTTTTGCCCCAGCAATGACACAGGTCTCTCTTGTTATTGTTTAATGGCTATGAATGTGTGGATTTTTACTTGGGGGTTTTCTGCCCGTTCTGTCAAGAAGGTAAACGCGCTTTGCACTGTGTCATGGAAGGTATTGTTTTAGGAAGCAATGAGTCAAGTTCTCCTGTGAACATTGTGAAACCACTGTGACTCTCTCTGGTCTTTGGCGCCTGTCGTCATAGCAACAAGGCAATAACAGACTGGCTATAGTTAGCCTGTCTGTATTGTGCAACTGATCTGGGATCAATTTTTTTTCCATGTGCCAGGCATCAGGTAAAGGTGTTAGTTAAAACCACTGGGATTCTGGATCAGCAGTCAGTGGAGACGCATTGACATTCAGTCGTCGATTTAATCCTGTACATCATATTTAGTAGATTTTGAAATAAAACTATTTTAAGTCAAAGCTAAACTGCTAAACACTCAGTTTTAGACTGGCGTAGCATTATTGGTGTACTGTGTAACTTTCTCATTTATCCACAAGCTTTTACTTACCTGTAACTCATGGCTCCATCATACACTGAATCATTGAGATAAATATGCTGTCCATTGAGAGTCATCTTCTGGCCAAGCGGAGAATTATATGAAACCAAGCCATCTAGAAACAGACAGAAGAACACTTAAAATCTTTTTTTGTCATCTAATGGAAATGTTAGAGAAAGAGTTGAACTATAACATGCTTATTCATCTCACTGAAGGACATTAAAGCTGTCATTATAAAGTTATAAAAATCTCATTTACAATTTCCATAACAGAATGACATATCACTGCAAAAATGTCACAGAGAGAGAATATTTGCAAGGGTTGTGAAGACTGTCCTCCTCAATATTATATAATGTAGTTAATAAAATGATAATGTTGTGGAACAACAGCGTAAAAAAAAGAATTTATTGCTGTAGATTAATATAATTTATATGCGAAGATAAAGATGATTGTTTTACATAATTGCAGATTGGTTGCTAAATATCCAACAACTATGATCTGGTCCGATATGTAAATATTATATCAGATTATCAGTGTATCAATGCAGCGTTTTAATAAAGCTGAGCAATTTTATGTCATGTGACAAAGATTTTTGAGGGTGAAATATAAAATGCTAAGTTTTCTTCTGGGAAAATAGACCAAAAAAACCTAATGACTCATAACTGCACAAGCCAAACGTCTAGATTCATTAGAAAATAGTATCAAATAATTTCCTAAAAAGGTAGTTTACCCAAAAATGAACGTGTATGAATTTCTTTCTTCCTTGGATCACCAAAGAAGACGAAAAAAGAATGATTTGTAAAAACTTTAGTTCATTATTTGCCAGACTTACCTAGCCACTCACAACCGTACAGTTCCACACGCATACAAACGTTCATGGAGTGATCGATGACGGGCATGAAGCGGACGAAACGTGCAATGATGGGTGGCTCCAAGTCTTTCAGCACAGTGTCATAGGCATTCCTGTTTCCCTCAATCACCTTAAAAAACAAAAACCTAAATAAATCACATGTGCTCGTTGAACAGTTAACATTTCATCAAAATCATGTGCGTTAACAGGGAGTTGTTCCTCTCTAATAGTTTTGCTGGGATTTGCTCTCTTTTCAGACACAAGAGTGCCATTGAGGTCAGGCACAGATGTTAGATGATGAGGCCTGCCTCGCAGTTGGTGTTCCAATTAATCCCAGAAATGTTTGATTGAGTTCAGATCTGCACACCAGATCCAGTAAACCATTTCTTTCTGGACTTCGCTGTGTACAGAGGCACTCGAGCTGGAACAGGAAAGTAGGGTTCCATCCTGAAAAGGTTTGTCTACAGAGACTGTGCTGGTGTATGTTTGACTTAATGCACTTGTTAGTAATGGTTGTAAGTTAAATAGTCAAATGCAGTGATGGGTGTCCACATACTTTTGAGCATGTAGATTATTACTGCTGCGTCACATTCATTACTGACATATTTTAGCGATATTACATTCAAATAAGTCAAATTTGAATGTAATATAGCTAAATTATATCAGTAATGAATATGTCAGCAATTTCTTTTATACTGTGTTCTCTAGACTAACTTGCCACCATTCAGCTTGCAAAACAAATTAGCATTTAATAAAATAAGACATTCCAATACATTACTCCAGGCTTCAGTGTCACATGACCCTTCAGAAATCGTTTTAATATTCTTCTTTTGTGCACAAGAAAAATGTCAATGTTATTAAAAAATCTTGCTAGTGATTAATATTTTTGTGGATTTTCATTCTTTGATAACTATAAGTTCACAAGAACAGTATTTTTGTCAGTATTTTTGGAATTATTGTTACTTATGGTCAGCTGAATGCATCCATGCTAAATAAAAGTATGAATTTCTATAAATTTCTACAAATAATATAATATAATATAATATAATATACATGTTTTTTAATGTGCCAAAATAAAAAACTAAAATAATTAATAATTAATTAATGAATTAAACTAAACATTTCAATGATTATTACTATTATTAAAATAATTACATGAGTCAATGAAAAAATTACAATATTCTTAAACCAGTCAAAAAGGTAATCAGTTAGTCGGTCAACCTCTATATTCTTGTGTCTTCTTAGATAAAAAGTCTAAGATAACATGTTATTAATATTAATATTTAATCAGCTGATTACATGGATGCAGGAGGATGTTGGGTTTTAGTGTTGCAGCGTGTACCTCTTTGCCCTGTCTGTTGCGCCAGGAGATCCAGCGGCTGCCATCACGGCTGTATTTGATCTTGTAAGTCTGGGCAAACTCATTCCCAATGCCCCCCGCGTGACGTCCCTGAGTGCCCACCAAAGTGATGAAGTGCAGAGAACGAAGGTCTATCTGCAGGAACTCGTTCATATTCTCAGGTTCTCCTGTGATCTCAGGACACCACGCACCATCTCCTTCCTCACAGTCCAGCCTAAGACACAAAGACAATTCAAAAGAGCATAAAATACATGCAAGCTTGTGTTTAATTTATATCTCTGGGTCTTTGGCCTCTGGGCTGTACCACAAGAGTGCAGGCTGAAATTGTCTTTCTCAACTTACAATTTTCAAAACTTTCTCATGTACTTATTTAAATTTCTTAAAATTCTTAATAGAGATATGTTGTACAAAGATGGCACTACACTGACTAAGGTCTATAAATTAGTCTAAAATACTTCATTTCTGTGAAGGGGAATGTTTTGGAAACACTTGAAAATGCAGAAGTAATATATGGAGGAAGCATAATTACATCATTTTAATGAGGCCACCCATTCTTCTCCAGATGTGGTTTGATCCCTCCAACCTGCACGACTGCGCATGGAAAACACTGTGTGTGTTTGTGTGTGTGCTCATACCTGCCATATTTTGCTGCTGTGGAATCAGACCACTGACTGGAAGCTGAAATATCTTCATCTAAGATCTGGCCTCTGGACATTCCTAATGGAGACCGACACACACCTGTACAAAAAAAGAAGCGTTTTTATCAACTTTCTTGCAAACAATGATGTAATTTCTCATCCGTTTTAGAATATAAATTTAATTTCAGATATAAAATCAGCCATATCAGGGACTTCCCCTTATTTGACTGAATGAACAATAGATATGACAGACTTTTTTGAATAACATTTTATATTACAGACTGATTCATAACTCCATGCGACATACACAGTACACAACAAAAAAAAGAGCGACAGGTTTGGTTGAGATTTATATGAGATAAATGTCTTTTAATACAGCATTTTACCATTATAAACTGTACAAGGGATATTACTTTTAGACATTTAGCAGACGCGTTTATCTAAAGCGACTTACAAATGAGAATTATGGAAGCAATCAAAACCAACAAAAGAGCAATAATATGCTAGTGATATAACAAGTTAGTTTAACATAGCAAGGAATTTTTAAGTTATATAATAAATAAAAAGAAATCAGATGGAAAAGGAAAACAGCAAGCTATAAAGATCTTTTAGTAACAGTTCAGAATAGGGGGTCAGAATAATGCATTAGTTAAGCATTAATTAATGGTTAATTTGTTCACAATTAAGCATTAGTT
>JAUCMU010000104.1:13417842-13457697 GCA_032275025.1 Enteromius treurensis
TTAAGCATTAATTAATGGTTAATTTGTTCACAATTAAGCATTAGTTGAGCAAAAACACACTACTAATTAATGATTAAAATGTTAAGTTGCAGCTGTGCGTGAGACGGAATGGAACATGGAAAGTGAAGTACACCCTGGCCCTAAGTCTGCCTACATTGGACGCGACAAAGCGACCACTGAAAACCATTTGTAATTAGTGTCAGCACATCATAAATAGAACGCCGCAGCACTTTTCTGTCGGACATTTGTTGCGGCGTATCATACCACTTTTGCGAGGATATCGCCATGTTCTTGCGAGACAAGACAAGCATCTCACATCACACCCCCAGTATTTACAGGATATAGTCATAAATATTTTTCAATAATAATAATAATATAAATAATTTTCAATTTAATTAAATACAGCACATAAAACATCAACATGGTTTCTATTATTTTTATTTATAATTTATAATATATTTTACTTTTTACTTGGCGATAGTAGGTTGGATAAAACAAACAAACAAACAAAAAAAAACCTTTTTTGGACAAGAATAAATTAAGCAGAGTTTTTAAACCTTAAAAAGTTGACTGATTTATAGTTAGATTTGGCTTGTGAAAGGGAATAGGTTTTGAAATATTCTTGGGTAAACATGAGAAAGTAAGGTTTTAGACCACCATAACACCCGCTGATGACTGGCACAATTCATCCATTTGATTTAACAGTATATTTTAAAATCAGTATTTTATGTTTTGATTTCAATATCACATACTACTGCCAGAGCAATAGAGGATATTTATATAAACTCTCTTAATCTATTGTAATATCTCTTTCTCTTTGAGTGTCTGTGTGAAGATCCGGACATGTAAAAAAAAAAAAAAGTGCACAAGGACACTTCTATTCCAAGTGGTCCCTTCATTTCAACAAAATAGCCTTTGTGATCCTGCCAGCAAAAGCAAGGATAGTGGTGAAGGACTTTTTGTCTCTCTTTTCATTTTTTCTGTCTCTCCTCCAAATGTTTGCTTAAAAGTCAAGATGGGGGAAACCTCAGAGGCTTGGTTTTGGCAATGACAAGCTGATATAATCCAAAACGAGCTGAATCCCCCAACAAAAAGCTCTTCCAGATGTAACAGAATGGCATCCTCCTCCCCCATCACTCACTCTCTCTCTGACTGTATCCTTAACACACATATGCACTCATGCTTAAATACAGAGATATATTTTTTTAAAAGCTAAGTCTGGGTGATATATATTGAATACTCATAATTAGTGCTGTCATATGATAAATCTTGATTAATTGCATACAAAATAAAAACTTTTGGTAACACTTTAGAATAGGTAACACTTGTTAACTATGACTTTTTTCTTCAATAAATTGTTTATTTGGTAACTTATTAATGATTAGTAAGGTAGTTGTAAAGTTTAGATATTGGGTAGGAGTAGGGATGTACAATAAGGTATTAATATGTGCTTAATTAGCACTACTAAATGGCTAATGCTAATAAAAGGTGTAACCATAAAATAAAGTGTTACAGTTTTTGTTTTTCAAGGATTGTATGTAATGTATATATAAATAAAACACATGCATCTAAATATTTATGAAAAATATAAATAACTGAACATAGCACATACACATATATTATGCTTACAAAAAACATTTATTTTGGATGTGATTAATCACAATTAATCATTCAACAGCACTACTCACATTTTTCAATTGTATTTTATTAAATAGAAAAGCACAAAAATTATATTTTGTGTATATGTGCTAAAATGTTTATTTTAACTGTTGGATATGTAAGTATGAGTAAATAATAATCCCATCACTATCCGAAATGCCAAAGAAAACAATTATTTTTAACTAGAGAGTTGTCCTGTATCTTACATGCCAACAGAGACTGATGATTTAAATATTCAGAAAATAATCAATAAAACATGTTTAACACGTTAAACACAGAATCAAAAGGCTGAAAAAAATACTAAATAATAGAAATAATAATTATCTTTCATGAATATCATATATTAAATACTTCTCTAATTTTCAGGCACAAAGTGAAAAAAAGTATGTGCTTTCGTAATTCAGAGCAGAGTTTTCGTAGCTTTGTGAACGCAGGCAAAGCAGTGTTAGACAATTGACACGAGAGCGCCACATAGATCAAATGTCTTGCGAATGCCCCGTACTATTCAGCTGGTGACACAGGGCCAAATGTGTGTTGACAAATGCTCTCACAAACCCACGATTTAAAAGACAAGCAGTCCAATATTTGGTTTTAAAAATGACTCATAATACGCAAATATAAGTCAGTGCACACTCAATGATGAAATCAACAGATTTAATTTGTGGTGAATACTAATTAATTTAACAACAAAAACGAAGTGTTTGAACAATTTTGACAGGCTCTAATCTGAAATGCAGCCCGTAAGAGGTTTGTAAAGGATCATACATTCACAGCAATGTGTATTTACTCTGTTTTTCTACTCTCCGAGAGTGGATGGTCACAGCCTCGCTATCAGATGGAGTAAACATTCAGTTACTGAGTCTAAAAATATCCTTCACTTTAGAAAGGTGGAAAAATACTCATGTTGTGTGAAGAAACTGTGGCTTTTGGTCTTTCCTCTCTCTCTCTCTCTCATGGGCCACTCTGGTCTTGTGCAGTCACTCATTGGTCCGAGTGGCGCTTACTTCCCCCTCCTGCCAACCCGTTTTTTCCATCTTTAATCCTTGTGAATGGCACATTTGTTCCACCATGTTTGCTGTCTAACTGCAGGGTCCAAAACCTTGCACACACACATGTATACTAACATACACACACTATTAATCGTGCACATGTAAACTGCTGGAAGAGGCACTTGCATTTTTTCTTTTTTTTTTTACAGTAGAAAAAAGTTAAAGTCTATTACTCAAAGTGGAAAAAAGCAGGGAGTAGGATGGTATAACTACAGTCTTTGGGAATTTTAAACAGAGGAAAGTTGGCAGAGGAGATCCCATAGCTACTGAGTTCGGCAACGCACTTTTCCAGAAGTAGGAAAAAAATGCTTCTTTTCTTCCCCAGCGGAAATATGAAGAAGCAGAACTGATATTTAAAGAGGTTACAGCATCTCTCTCTTGGAAAGAACGGAAATTCACCACCTTTGTGGAAAGCAACCATTCATACAGTTTATCTGAAACACTGTCATTAACTTAGTCGAATAACAAAACGATTAAACTCTAAACGTGAGAACGCCTGCTGCAGTGACTTATGAGCTGCAGAAACAAATATCTGAGCCTCTGGAGCAAAAAAGGAAAAAGTAAGAAATAGAAGCTGTTTCAATATACTTTCCTGTTGTCAAAATGTCTGGTATGTACAAGCCACAGACTCCAGTCTGATTGTTGAATCCATTGCAAACAATCACGCTTGCACTCCTGCTACATTCAATAATAAACTCAAAGCGAGGTCACATCCTCACACAAAGCTCACACGCAGTTCAATGAGGATTGAGTGATGGACTCTATCCCGTTACATTTTACCACTCCTTTAGCACGGTGTTCTTTCCTTTCTAACCCACTGCCTGTGAAAAAATAAAATTCGAAACTAAAGATTTCTTAAGTGTCTGTGATGAGAAGTAATAATATTCAGCAGCAATTATGGGATACCATGATATATTGCTAAGGAAATGTTTCAAAGCACTGTAGTGTATTGATCCAAAAGCCCAGCACAGAAAAGCAGAGAAAAAAAAGCAACACTGATGATAGAAATGAATATCGAACTTGTTGAGACAATTATTTACAGAATCATTATTAATCTGTATTTTCAGAATTAAATGCACATGAACCCTTGAATTTAATGAAACTTGAGAATGACAGATTTTTGACTTTTTGTAGGAAAAGTAAACCTTTAAACCTGTAAACCTTTAGGTTATCTATATGCTCCAAAAATGTGTGTTGACAAGTTTTAAGCATTTAAAAGATATAGATCAACGATATAGATGCACTTTAGCTTCTCAGCAAACTTTCTGTCCAATCAAATGCTCTTTAGAATCTGAAGCGCCCCGCCCCCTACTCTATAGTGCAAGAAAATGCATTTTAAAAATGATATAACTACTTAAATGATAAAATAGGGACTGTCAGATTTGTTTTTCAGTTGTGACATTATTCTAATATTAACGAAGCACAGAATTGTCATTAACAGATGGTAAGTATTTCATTAGAATTATTTTACCATGTTCTATTAAATCTTTATTTTGATATGACACCTTCTTAAAACAGAATCTAATAAAAAGTGTAATTTCTCAAGAACGTGTAGGTACATTTTTTTTGATGGTTCCTTTTACTAATTTTATGTCTTATACATAAATGCATACATGCATAAACTCAATTTACTTACATTATTTAAATGTCATGCTGTTTTAAATGCATAATATAAATGCATTTTAATTTAGCATTTAAGCAATTACATATTGCTTGATTGCAAAAATAAAAATAATGCCACAAATCAAAAACTTAATGGCCTTAATAATTAATTTTCCTTTTCCAAAATGCAGTTTCTTCTTTCTTTTGTTTTTGGGATGAAAATGCTTGGCAGGATCCCTTCACCCACTTTTCTCAGATACTTTCAGACCGGAAAGTAACAATTGAGAACATTGAGGCAGCAACAGAACAGCTGAGTATAATTCTGTTATTTTTGCTTGTACCATAAGCTATCCAAAAACTTTTAGACAATTCATACTCCCTTCACATAAACCACACTTTTAACAGAGCATTTTACATATTCCATGTTTTCTTTGAAACAGGCCAAACACTACTTTGTAGTTTGACCAAGCAAAGTGACAATTAAACAGTCTGAACAGTCCTGTCTGATACATTAAAGCACAATATGGCTATAAAAGAAACCATTAAAGAATCATATGCATTCCTTATTACACTGGCATGCATCTGAACTTTAAACTGCACTACAAATACAAATGTATGTGTTTTAAAACTCAACGCATTATCAGTTAAGCTTTTAATTTGATCAAATACAGCAGAGGAAACTGACACATGATCGCTGGAAGGATGTAATGTAATCAAATTCATCTGCTTCATAAAGAAACACAGCTCAATATAGTACAAGAGCACAGTGTGGTTTTCATCCTGGGGGATCCCAGAAGAAACTGCCTCCAGCCATGGTGGTATTAGCTGCTTTCCAGACTTATGCTTTCGTCTCTACTGTACGGCTGCTCACCATGAGCTGGCTTCTGGATTCCTTGTAAAATATAATTGAACCTCACATTGACATCACACTTTCCTCCCCACAAACCACCCATGCTAGAGAGAGAAAGCTCAAGTTGAAAGACACAGATAAAAGAGAAGAAGCCATGAGAACCAGAATGGAATCTTCCAGACCTTATTCAGACCCCAAACGTAGATCGATCACAACTATGAGACTGCCACTTTCAAAGTTAGTCAAAAAATAACAATGCAACTTGCAGCGCTCTGACCTTTAGAAAAACTTTAATTCATGTACAATAAAATCAGAGAATGTGACCACAACAACTGATTTCCATGGTGACTTGTCTCATAAATTTTCAAACACAGTTTTTGAGCAAATTTATAATACCAGTGTCCATAAGCATAATATTGTTGACTAGTAGTTAAAGTTTGGGCTTAAAGTACAGACAAACTCTAAAATGATTGTGCAGTCGAGTCAGCCATTAAACCCCAGATCACAGTTGCTTTGGATAAAACACTAATGAGCTCAATGGCTAAATTTAGTTATAGCTCGAGTCACTGAATCGCATTTTTATACAGTGAAAAAAAAAAAAAATATATCTACCTGGATTTACTTGAGACTTGACAGCTCCCGATAGGTAAAGGAGGATAAGGAGCGGAAAGAGCATCTTCCAAAGCTGCTTCATCTCAAGCGGAGACGGGACGTTCATTCCTGGAGAATGAGACACATGGTTAAAAAAAAGCGTATGATTTCATTTCACCACAGACATCCAGGAACTGCTCTAACATGAATTCTCTTTAATAAAACCTAAGGAGGAATCGGCTGTACCCTAGCAATCCTTGAGCACTATCTTTTGTGTTCCCCACTAAAAAAAGTAAACAGTTTAAGTTTGGAATGACAAAAAAGTGCTTTTGTTCATGCTGCATTTGAAAAAAGTGTGTCTAAAAAACGAATCTCATACACGTTTCATATTCTGCAAATCTGCAAGTCTTCATCCTTGTAGTTTTTACTCTCCAATTACGAAAAGGCACTGAGCCATGACACAAATTTAATGGGAAAATAGGTTGTTGTTATTTTGAGGCAATGGTTTTAATTTGGTCAGTAAAGATGCAATAATTGCCTGCAGAGCATAATGGAATTTCCATATTCATTATACTGACGTGAGAACAGCAGCAACTATGGGAAAACTTCATAAGGCATTGTGGCTAGAGTTGAAAAACTTTACAAAGAGTTTAAAGAGAAAATACACGCTCTCTGGGTTTACTTCAAGTACTGACCATCAACAGAAACTTTTATGAAAGTCTGCTTTGTACATACAATTTTTGAGCAAACACAGACACATAATAAAACTAGCCAGCACTTTTTGCCGTTCATATTTACACTGATAGATTTTGCAGATGTCTTAGTTTAAAGTACAATATAAAAAGGTTAGAAAAATGGAACACTGCTAAAATTGATTACAAATATTTTCTATAAAATGAAATCAAAGTAAGTTACCCTAAATGCTTCCCAATACATTTGAACCTTATTCCTTATGACAAAATAAGCAATTGTTAAAATTTTAATTTAATTGTTAATTTTTTTAAGGACCAATTATCTCTATTAACTAGCTGCTTACCAGCATACTGGCCATTTATTAGTACTTATAAAAGCTCATATTAATGCCTTATCGTGCATGACCATATTTTAGATCCTTTAATCCAACCCCAAATTTAAAGGAATAGTTCACCCAAAAATAAAAAAAATGATGTCATCAATTACTCACAATCAAGTAGTTCCACATCTGTATGAATTCCTTTGTTCTGTCGAACACAAAGATACTTAGAAATAAGTTTGTAAGCAGCCTGTTTTAAGTCACCATTGACTTCCATAGTATTTTTTTTCCAACTATGGAAGTCAATGGTGACCCAAAACAGCCTGGTTACAAACTCTCTTCAAAATAACTTCCTTTGTGTTTAGCAGAACATAGAATTTCATACAGATGTGGAAATACTTGAAGGTGAGTAATTGATGACAGACTTTTCATTTTTGGGTGAACTATTCCTTTAACAACTTTCTTACTATCTATTTATATGCAGCTAATTAGCAGTTAATTAAGGGAAAACATTTAATTAACAGTAAATATGTGACCCTGGACCACAAATAAGTCATAAATAGCACAGGTATATTTGTACATTGTATGGGTCAAAATGATTATAAGGATATTAAGAAAAGGTCATGCTCCATGAAAATACTTTGAACATTTCCTCCTGTAAATATACCAAAACTTAATTTTTGATTAGTAATATGCATTGCTAAGGACTTCATTTGGTCAACTTTAAAGGCAATTTTCTCATTGGTTTTTGCACCCTCACATTTTAGATATTCAAAACAGTATCAAATAGAATTAAAATAGTATCTTGGCCAAATATGATCCTATCCTAACAAACATCAATTGTAAGCTTATTTATTCAGCTTCCAGAAAATTTATATATCTCAATTTCCAAAAAATTGACACTTAAGGCTGGTTTTGTGGTCCAGGGTCACGTATGTGTGTCCTATTCCAAAGGGTAACTGTAATTTACATTTACTTTCAATTTAAGCTACAGTATAACACATTTTGATTAAATTGCAATTACCTTTCACTGGTGACTTTCTAACAATTCATATTTTTACATATACATTGGTCTTCTAGCATTATAGATTCGTTCTGTAGCTTTCAGATTATATTAGCTAATTCCTCGCTAGAGTAGTTAGTAATTTAGTACTACTTGGTCCGACACTATTCTGTACATGTTTGCCATATGTGACTGTATCTTATATTAGGCACTGTTTCAAGAATGTTACAGTTTAATTTTAACTGAAACATGAGAAAAAATTCTGTCATGTAAAATTTTAACAGTAAAACTACCTATCACCTCCTTGAATGCTGTGCTTTGGGACTGTATTTTTAATAATATTTTATGCGCATTTGCATTGGCTGAGCATTCATGTCTGCATTTGTCTACTTGCATTGACCATGTTTTTGGCCTTAACATAAAAAAAAAACTGACCAGGGAATGTGGAGTGTCTGACTGTGGGTCAGACGTTACCTCAGAGAGTATGTTAGTGCCAATACGAATGACCAGTTCAGTTAAAATATATCTCCCACCTTTACTGATCATAATATAATGAACTAGTACTGGCTTACTACATTATTATTACACAGCATGTATGTTTTCAAGAACCAGTGAACAGCAGAATTGCTCATGACACATAATTAAGGGTCTGTAATGTTAGGACATATTGTACAAAACTCAATTTTACATGCCAGTTTCACTCAGTAAACTATACTTTGTCTTATAAAGACGGATGCTGCAGACTAAAACTAAAGTTGCTTTAATTATAATGGAGAAAATGAAACGGACGTGCTGGATTGTAAACAAGCGCAGGATTACTCACTGTTTTTGACTGTGCATGACTGTCCTGCTCTTTGAAAATGTCTCAACACATGATTCATGATGAGTTATGTAACGAAAGAAAAAAAAAATCTCACCCTCAGTTCTTTTAAAGCCAATTAAAGTTATTTTCTGTGTAATTGCAAAGAACGGTAAGAAGAGTTTTTTGATGAAATGATGAAAAACTAGTTATACTGTAAACGCTTCTATCCAAAATTCTATCTATATTCTTGGAGCAATCATTGCAACTGAATGAAAAAAAAGAAAGGGTAATTTTCCATTATAATACACAATGTGTATTACTAAAACCAAATAGTCTAAACTGACAAACCTTCATTTTTAATAACGTTGTCTTTAGTAATCTCTGTTATGTCACTAGAAACTAAACACACATTTTATGATTTAAACAGCAGCATGCATATTTATCAAAGTTACTTAAGTTCAGTTTAAAGTCTTTAAGGTTAGGACAAAAGTGACTTTGGATCTCTGCTGGAAACCTTAAGAAGCCAAGAAAAGTCTTCATCATCAGCCAAACAAAACTCTCCTCACAGGACTGAAGTGGGAGTGCCCTATATACCATGAACACGTGTGATTCTAAGGCAGATTTCTGCCTCATTTAAGTTTGAGTGTTTCATAGTGGTTTTAAAAGACTGACAAAGGCCTCATAGACTCAACATACAACAAACCCTTTGAACATTCACTACAGTAATAAGGCACACTAAACAAAGGAACTCCTTGAGTGTATGATAATAAAGGTTAATCTGACTTTGGTCGACCACCAGTACTTCATGTATATTACAATGTCTCCGAAGTATTTGGACATATGTCACACTAAGAGAACACATATAAAATAGATTAAAAAAAATTCTTTCTTTATTATGATCGGATGAGCTGCATTTAAAGCCATTTTTGCTGAACACATTGCTTAGAACAAAAATTACTAAATTTGTGTTAAAAACATTTTTGATGTGTTGTTTTTGGGCCCTACTGCAACGCAACCAAACCAACTAAGCTAAACAACAAGAACAAATAATGCAAACGAAACAAATTAAATTAAACAAACAACAACAAAAAATAAATAAATGAAAATAACAAAAACAACAAAGCAAAACAAAAACACAACAACACAAATAAATCAAAACAAACATTTGAAACAAACAAGAACAAAGAACAATGAAGAACACTGTGAAGTGATTTTGAGAGGGGCAGGGCTCTGAGAGCTCAATAATGAGAAACAACTCAGTTCTTCCTTTTTATGGTGGCTCTTATAAATGTGCTTTGTCTCCCCAGGGATAACCCTGTTTGGTTAACACGTGTGACTCTGCAAACCTCTGTGTGAACTCCCAAGCAGAGGGGATACCACACACACGGGAAAGAGCAGTCATGACCTGGGTTACGAGGGCCCTCAATTACTCGCTGCAGTGCATACCGGGGTTAGGGCGCAGTGGGAAGAGGATTCTTTGGTGCGTCATTTTGCCAGCATTTTCAAAAGTCACAAGTTTTAAACACTTTACACTTTGTTTTTTAACATTTCAGAGATGTCAGAAGATTGTCAGTTAACGCCACGGCAAGTACAATATTACATTGTATAACCTTATTGGATTTTTTATTAAATTGTATTGAGTATGGTCTTTAATAATAATAATAATTGGTGCTAAATTTAGAGTCTAGTAAAGCTGGATAATGGATAACACTAAGGTGTCGTTTGTATCCAAAATGCAGTATTAAATTACCGGTCAATAGTTCAGAAGAATTAATATTTGCAAAAATTTTTGGAAGAGTCTTTTATGCAGACCAAGGCTGCATTTATTTGAATAAGAAAATACAGAAAAAACAGGAATATTGTGAAATATTAATACTTTTTTTTTTTTTTATTCCTGTCATGGCAAAGCCATGTTCCTTCAGAAATCAATATGACATTCTGAGTTGCTGAAAGCTTGATATTTTTGTGGAAAACAAAATATATATTTTTAGGATTGTCTTATGTACAGTTAAGAAAATAGGATCTTAAAAATAAATAATTTGTAATATTGTGCATGCAGCTTTTAATAATTTTAACGAATGTAACAAATTTTTGCTGAATAAAAGTATTATTTGTTTATAATTTTATAATTGTGTGTATCACAAGATTTTAGTATATCAAATATTATTAGTATAAATATTAAGCAGTTTAATAATAATAATAATAATAATAATAATACATTATTTTCAACACTGATAATAATCAAAAACATTTCTTGGACACCAAATCAGCATATTGAATAATTTCTGAAAGATCATGTGACACTGTAGTATGGACTAATGGCTTCTGAAAATAATTCTTTGCCATCACAGGAATTAATTAATAATAATATATGGTTTGACTGTATTTGCTATCTAATAAATACAGCCTTGGTTGTTATACAAATTTTTTTTTTTACTTTAGCTTATCAAACTTTTTATACAATTTCCAAATTTCATTCTCTCAGGTATTTCAAAAGGTCCCTGAAGTATTACCATACTGCACAGAAACATGCGGTAGTCCCTTAGTTTAAACATACTTCAGGCAAAGTGTGAACAGTGCAGATGATCTAGGCCACACTGAGACTGTAGTCAACATATGGTATAACTGGACGGCTGCCTCTGAAGCATTCATATGTGCTCCACACATTTACAGCATAATATATGATTAAACGGCCTGCTGTGCTTGAAATTGGTACCAGCCCTACGAGGCCATTCCTCAAATGTCACGAGTCATGGTGTTCACACTGAGTGATCCTGCAAAGAGGCAGATGGGAATAATTGAAGGGGACATGGGCAGACGGGGCACAATGGGGGAAGTAATAAGAGATTTGTCTCTAAAAACCAGTCAGTGTGTATATGCTAGTGGAATACCACATTATGAAGCTGTCATGAACTAATCATATAAATTGAGAAGACAAAGTAGGAGACCAGCATGGTTTTTAAAATTTCAGACACTTCAGACTTTCAGACAGGAGCATTTCAAGAGTGGCACGTTATATTTAGCAACTGTTAAAGTTTCTCATTTGTGTCACCCAAGTACTTTGGAATGTTTCAAATCATTTTACCAGCGACTCTGAGGAATTAGAAAGGAAAGCTCATGCTGCAGCTTTTCAAATCATCTGCCATGCTTCATACGCTTCAAAGAAGACATTATAACTTAAATAATGTGCATTAAAAGTAGAAGTAGTCACTTAGCATAAGGAACACACATTACTAAAAGAATTGGGGTCTGTATTTTTTTTAAGTTATATTATTATGAAAAAATTATTTTTTTAAAACTGTCTTTTCATAGACGAACCCTAAAAAAAAAATCAAGCTTCCCACAAAAATATTAAGCAGTCCAACTGTTTTCAACACTGACCATAGGAAATGTTTCTTGCACACCAATATTAAAATGATTTCTGAATGATCATTCAGGGATCATTTAGGGACACTGAAGAGTGGAGCACAGGCCAAAGGAATAAATTACAATTAAAAATTAAATACATTTTACAAATTAAAAATAAAAACATTAAATATATTAACATAGAAAAGTGTTATTTATATTGTATAAATTTAAATACAATTATTTAAATAAAATATATTTTCAATCAAATAGCATGAAAGACTTCCTTTGGTCTTCCTGAAGGGTTTTGGACCAGTTACTGTTTATTAGTCCTGAGATTAGTTAAAACTTCTTAGAAACATAAGCCATAGAAAAGTAATGTAATCAGGACACATTCAGATCTCCCACACAATCTATGCTCTGTTTCACTAAAAAAGTGCATTTGCCACAAACGCCAAGAAGGTCTATCATGATTTTTTCCTAGTATATTTGTTTCAATGCAAGGAATATTCTACATGGAATTCTGGAGAAAATAAAAACACTTTTGCCATCTCAGATGAACTTTTGGTCCTTACTAGCACATAGTGTTTATTAATGGAAGCTTGGTAACACTTTTCAATAAGGTTTCATTTGTTAACATCAGTTGACATGAACTAACATAGAACAATACTTCTACAGTATTTATTTAATATTAATTTCAAAATAATTAATCATTTAAAAATCAAAAGTTGCATCACTTAACCTTAATTAATTAATGAACTCTAAACTAACACTAACAACCAACCAGAGTGCTGGTAACACACCTTACAATTGGTTCATTATTTAATATTAGTAAACATTATTAGTTAACATGAACTAAGAATGAACAGTACTTCTATACTGTAGCATTTATTCATCTTAGCTGATGTTAATTGCAGCATTTTACTGATGCATTATTAAAATCACAAGCTGTGTTTGTTAACATCATCAACAAAAATAGCTATAAATTACTCATTGTCAATTCAGTAACTCTAATGCATGAACTCTAATGTTAACAAATGAGACTTTATTGTAAAGTATTACGAGAGCCTTTAAGTTGGAACAGAATGATGCTTTGAAAATCTTAAAATATACGCATATGAATACGCATAGAGTTTATCTGCAAAAACAAAAATATTTTATTTTGTTATGAAAAGGTACTATAAATAGTAAAGCAATTAAACATCTTAGAAGCCAGTTTGTTGTTGTTATTTTATATTTGCAAATATATAAAAAGGTATAATTCCCATTGGCACAATCAGCATACCAGAATTGGGAAAACGTAAAATAAGAAAAGGAGAGTTTTTATTTTTATTTTGTCTATTTAATAGTAGTTTTATGGTGGGAAATTGGTTTTCCAGTTATCCCAGAGATTCTTCTAACCATAAACAGACTCTCAGTAGCAAGCTAAAATACTATTATTGAGAAAATATCATTTCAGAAAATCCCACTAAAACATCTTTTTTGATCTGATAACAGTATTTAAAGAGAAACCACTCCTGAACTGAAGGAAATGATTAAACACAACACCTCACAGTACAGAGGTCCAACAGAGTCTGTGGCCCTTGTGAGACCTCGAAGTGTAAATATAGTAGGATTTAGCTGATTCCAAACCACAATACTGGCTCTTCAGTGCAACTTGGCAAAACGAGTCAATTAAACTACGTCTTCTAGGTGCTTTAGTCAACATCATTCACATGCAATAGGTGAAGATCGCATTTAAAGTAAATATGCGCCCTCGCACAAAGCCTGGTTACCTCATAAACATCATGAGGCCCATATCAGGAAAAAGGAAATGAAAGTCAAAAATAGTGTCAGTGATTCTGCAACGAGTACCCAGTGTGCTCTTTGAATTTAAATAGTGGAGCTCATTGCTAGGTATATGCAAAAGCTACTCCGTTTTTATAGTTAAATCGACATTTGGGATGAATGCTGGATTTTACAGGTAAGTGTTTTCTTAATGTGCTGTGAAAACCACAGCAATAAAGAGAAAACCGTACTTTCCATGCTAAGCTATTACCTTTCTGCACTTTTTCATGTGCCACATCAGGGATGCTTTAGCCATGAAAGATTTTAATATTTAAAAGGGGCCAACCTTTACCTTTAAGAACAGAGACAAATGTAGTTTGACATGATGCTTACACTTCACAGATCACTCTAACATATATTACTGCAGATTATATCATATTTAGTGCTGTCAAATGATTAATCACATCCAAAATTATAATATGTTCTGTGTTTATTTATTATGCAAACACACACAGTATATATTTTGAAAATATTTAAATACATTACATATTTATTTTATTATATTTAATATTACATATAAATATACATAATATATAAACATAACATAGCTTTCTTAAATATATACATGCAGGTGTGTATATTTTCTATATATATATATATATATACAATATAATATACAATATATACAATATATATACAATATTTAAAGTGGATCAAAAACATTCAAAGTTGTCCTAAAACATAAAACCAAAATGTATCAAATTTTGACTACTGTATAATAAATATGCACAGTGCGCACATATATATTATGCAAACAAAAAACTTTTATTTTAGAAGGCAATTAATCGCAATTAAAGGCGGGCATACACGGTGCGACTTTTGAGGTCGTGCGAGCTCGCATGCGATTTTTTTGGTTATCGGAGGAAATCGTCTCTTCTCGTTTGGTCAGGGCTCGTATGGTGTGGGAGAAATTACGAGACAAGCAGAGTGCCTTACGAGCACTTCCCGACCTCACAACCATTTTTAAACATGTCAAAAACTTCGGGAGCTGTCGGATCGAAAACGTGACGTGTGTGCTGTTGAACGAGCTGATTTGTTGAGAAAACTGGAAATGACCAATCAGAAGGGTTTTCACAGACAGGGTCACATATAGCAGAAGTCCTGAAGGCAGTTTTATGATTCTGCAATACTGTTCTTCCACAACAATACAACCGCCTTTCCACTGCACATGACTTACGGACACGACTGTCGGAATTTGCCCCCTAGTGGCAGTCGCACCAAATTTTATTTTTGGTCGCACGGTTCAACATGGGTGTAAAGGCACATCTCTTGCACTTAATGGTGATACTCGCCGAGACTTTTTCTACGAGCCAGGTAGTATTTGACCCACATGGACTTGCAGTGTTTCTTTTTTCATCTCCAGTAAAGGAGCGCAAAAGCAAGAGGCTTTATTCTCCGTGCATTCACCACGGTGTAAACAATGAAATCGTGAAAATAACAAATAACAGAAATGCACAGACCGCCAATAATTTTGAAGGGAACATGGAAACAGCATTAAGAAAACAGCAACATAAATATTAAAATAATAATGTATTACTTGTTTATGAATAATAATAATGTTTTTTGGTTGTTTTTTATGCAGTAAGTTTTTTTTTTTTATAAAGCTTAACAAAAAAAGGTGTTAATAATTCTCAACTCACGCAAACAGACCTGATTGGACATCACTGAAATATGTCACATCCGGTCGGGTGGTCATACGGGCTAGCCGCAGAAGTTCAAATATTTTAACGTATCCGCAGCTCGAATCAGATCCGTCATTTCTGCATACACAGATGATCGGAACTCCACGCAGCCCCCGCACTACTCTCCATTGGAAATGATTGACTTCCGGTCCGACTCTTGTCGTTCGTCGTGTGCAGTGGAAAGGCGGCTTAAGAAAGTCCATGCTGTTCTCTGCCCTTCAGCCAAACTCTTTGCCTCTTTGCCAAAGAAAAGGATCTCTTCCTCAGAGTTCATGTTTTTGCGCGGAACTTCGTGAATGTGATTGCCTCGGAAATCGGCAGGTTTTAAAATCGTGCCGTGTGCCACTGCGTCCGTAAACAAAGTCACTCGTGACGTGTGCGTGGCCATTCGGTCTTCCGACTGTCCGAATTCGCACCGTGTACGGCCGCCTTAATTGTTTGACAGCAATAATTATATCATTTTACATTGATAGCAAATTTAACAAAAATGTAACAGTGAAAGTTCACATACTGTAGGTTTAACTATATGAATATTCTTCGTACATGATATGTTTTAAACAAAATACTAACTCTAACCCTAAAGCTAAATGAAAACTTGAGACTGGAAGACAAATAGGTCATATCTACGGTTGTACTTTATTTAAATATCACAACAAAATCTGGGTAAGTCATTAAAATAATTATATATTATACTATCAAACCTATATTTTGTACAGTCTCACTTATATAAGTTTTGTTCTAGACATAAACAGATCATATCTTAAGGCATTAATTAAAAATCAAACATCTGTGTCTTTAATTAATTTATATTTTTATATCACAAAATATTACATTAAATCAAAATGAAGTTTTAGGTCATACTATTTTCAATAATTAAAATAATTACATAGTAAAATGTTATGTATTAAATATTGTATTTAAGTTAACTACAAAACTAAAGATTTTTAACAGTACAATGAAACGATGTGCAAGTTATAAATAAATTAATATTTTTTCCTATAAACTTTGCTCTGAACATAAACAAATCCTAACCCTAACCAGTCTCTCATTATAGAATACAGCACATAGGCTAATGACGGTTTCAAATAGATAAGAGGACAGATAGGCCATACCTTATCCAAAGGCCTCAATTAAATCTCACTGCACATCAGTGTCAAAATCTGGTTTCAATTTGTGGCCCTGTGAGTGAGAGCGTTTCAAGATCTGAGATCCAACCAAATAACCCGAAAATGACACAGAAGGGCTCTTCAAACGCCACCTTTCAAGACAACTAAAGCACTTTTGGTTATGCTGTAGAGTCTCCCTTCACTGCTCACTGCAATGAACTGGCAGGATTTTATTACAGGCTTCAAATATGACGGCAGTGAAAACTTCACAATCATGTATTTCAAAATCTTTCTCAGTTCAGGGATTCACTTCAGGATTAGAAGACACTAACTTGATTTCTCCAAACATTTCTATAATGTAAAAAAAAAGTTCCTAATTCAGAGTAAGAGTGCAGCTTAGTGTAATTCAGATCTGAAATTAGATACAATAGTGCATTTTATTTTGCATACCACTTACAACTGGAGTCGATGGATCTTATTTGTCAGCCTGATATTCACACGCCTGCAAATTTAGGTATGAAGAGAACATGTGTTTTTCATTTGAAACCTCTTTCATTCCTCCCTAAAGCAATGGTCATAGCACTGCAGATATTTTACCTTCATGGAAATGCATAAATCCAAATCAAACGGCAGTTCCAGCAAAATTAGAGCCAGGTGATAGCAAAAACAGATGCAAGTGAAACGACACATGTTACAGGATCATGAGGTTTTGTGATGAGTAGATGTTTTCTACTTCAAACCTATTTGGAGTAGCACAGGTGACTGAAAAAACGTCATTTTGTCTCATTAAGCAAAAGTGTCACACTGGACAAAATTGAACCACAATTCAAAGAACAAAAGGTCACGAACAGTAGAAACGGAAGTATGCTAATATTAAAAGTATGAAAATGATTTGAAAAACAAAGTCATAAAATCTTGCTTGTTTGATCTTAACATATTTCACTATTATTTAAGAGAGAACAGTGCTTTGATGAATTGCTCAATCATTTACTTTTCAAACCATGATAAGCAGTTAAGAGTTTTTTTAGATTGTTATTTATGGTGTAAAGCTTTATGGTCCATGGGTCATTGTTCTGGTGAACTTCATCTGTGCACCTGCACAAAACACACTGGAATGTAACATATACTCTCTCCTGAGCTTTCTGACTTAAATTACACCTAAAAACTTCGCCAGTGGAATAAACCTTTTCCATTTCCTTTCTGAAAGCAAGAGTTAGTTTACGAAGTGTTGGATGAATCATACAAGACTGAAAGCAAGCAGTGGTTTCATTCTGAAGCATCAACAAAACACATTTCCAGAAGAGCAGATTTAAGCTAAAAAAAAGTTTAATGCTGCCACGCAATACAGAATATGAATCAACTGCAGGGATTAATAAGAGACTTCATCTGCTTGCTAGTTTCATACATGCTTTCGTTGCATATGCTAAAATAAATAGACTATACACTATATTTTCTTATTTACTTTATTCAGACTAATTAAGAAGTAAAAATAAGAAAAGGTTTATATGTATATATATATATATGTGTGTGTGTATGGTACATAAAGACACATATATTATGTTGCAATATAAGTGACTTAAGTGTATTAATAGGTGACTATACATTTAATAACTAAAGGCCTGGCTTAAAATGAAGTATACAATGTTGTTTGGTATGTATCAGCAGTCTCTGCGCTATCTCTTTATCCACTAAAAGGACTGAAAGATATTGTCATACAGAATTTCTATTACTCCTCACCGTGCTTGTACCCAAAAGTACTGCAAGCACTAAGCTGAAGCAATATTACTTAAAATGTTCACTGTATTCAGTGATACACCAATCAGAAGCGTTGGCCTAACTTAAAGCTCTGGTTTCTTAAATGCGTATGTAAATTAAGTTTATATAAACTGAACATGCAGTTCAGATGAACCATATGCTGATGTCTTGGAAAGGTCATCACTGTGTAACGCTGGTTGTGAGGTCATGTCCTACACACGCCAGGTTGAGTTGCACAGTGGAAGGATATACAGTGACCCCAAATGTATTTGGTAACACTTTACAATAAGGTGTAATTTGTTAACATTAGTTTATGTGTTAACTAACATGAATGAATAATAATTAACACATTTACTACAGTATTTATTAATCTTTGTTAATGTTAGTTAATGTTAATATATTAACTAATGTTAACAAGCACAACTTGTGGTTTTAATAATGCATTTGTAAATGCTGAAAATAATATGAACTAAAATTAATAAATGCTATAGAAGTATAGGCCAATTTTAGTTCATGTTAACTAATGTAGTTAACTAATGTTAAATAATAAACCTTATAGTAAAGTGGTACCAAGTATTTAAATGACCTTGAAAAATGTCAAAACAATTGACAAACGTATGAGCTTTTCTCATAAACCAATCTGTCTCAAGGTGATTTTTAGAGGATGTTTGAAGTTGGTTCACCACAAGTTCACACAGGTGGTCCTTGCAAACAACAACAGGTGTAAAGTTATATTTCATGATGATTATACCAAGTTTGAGTAAAATTGTTTTATAAACAATTAAAAAATGTGGGTTATTTAAATTTTGTGAGCTCTATTGCTTAAAATGTTTGCTTATCAAAATATTATTATTTATTAATATTATTATAAGGATTATATATATTTTTTTTAAAGAGAAGCTCAACTGTTCAAATACTTCTTACAGATATCAAGTCACTGTCCTTTAATTTTGTGTGTGTGTACCACAGCCAAAATTAAAACTCGAAAAACTCAAACTAATTAGAATTAATAGGAAACGACACCTTCATGTTAACTTATAGAAAGCTTTCCAATACAAACATTTTACTCTTAATCTGACAACTATGAAGGGGGAACGTTTTAATTTTACAAAGCTGGATAGAAAAGTAAAGGAAACAGACAGTCCTGAGGGACAACAGGAGGATCTAATAGGCTACAATAATGCATAACTTCCGAGCAAAATCAAGTATTTTGAATACACTTTAGTGAAATTTAACTTGCTAGAACATATGACGACTGCCTTGTGAAAAGTCAATAGCTGGTTTGCAAAACGTTCTCTGGATCAAGTCGCTCTGCTATCCGCTATTTTAGTCTGCCATGCAAACAGCCTTGCTGTCCGCAAAAAGACAACGGGACAGCACTAATATATACATTCTGTCATCTTAACACCGTTATAATCAGTCATATACATATTCTCTTAAATCCAACAAAGAAAATCGTCTAACTTCCTTTAAAAAAAGAAAAGAAAAGAAAAAAAAGAAAAAAGACAGTATGCAAACTTACTGCTTGGGCTGCTGTTTTCAAACCATTTGTCCAAGGATTTCTTTAAATTCCAAGTAACGTGTGTGTAACCAGGAGGATAAAAACAAGGCTTTTTCTTTCTCTCCGATCCTCTCTTTCGGACCTCACATTCAGGCACAGTAAGCTGATGTAAGACACCGCTGGATGAGGGGGGAAAAGAGCGAGAGCGAGAGAGAGAGAGAGAGAGGGAGAGAAAGAGAGGCTAAAAAACTAACATTCTGGGGATTCTTGGGAAAATGCCAAAGTCCCAGAATTCTTCGTGCCATACAGAAGGTTTCAATTAAGTCAGACTCCTGTGGCCAATCAGAGAAGCAAGATTCTTTCTCTCTCTCTCCAACATCATTTAGCAAAAGCAAATTCAGAAAAAGCAAGTATTACGTTTTTATCTTCTTTCAGAATGTATTAAACATTTTATGTGCATGTAATCTTTGTTATTTTCCTTTGCCATATGTTGGCTTTCACTACTTGTAGTTATTTAAAATTTATTGTAGGCGAATTTTCCTTTCCCTGTGTATTTCTTTGCATTTATTGTCTTGTATCCTGCTTATGAAAAGTATGAATTAATTAATTCTTGGAAAACTATGGATAGGGTGGGAGCTGATACCACAGCTAGATTTAGTTGTAACTCTGGAACTGTTCGTCTATACAGTGTAAATAAAATACCCATTACGTATTTATTTAATTTACCTTAAAAAGTGATTCAAGTGATCGTTAGATAGTTCTCAGTGACTTCTGTGAATTGAATTTGCTTTCTCCTTTAAATCCCTCCTCCGTCTCTACAGAGGAAAATCATTCTGCAAGATAATGAGAAAAGCAGCCCCAACCTTTTTTCACCATTAGCTTTGGCTAGAGAAGGGATATTCAATTATAATTTATAGATGGAAAACTGATACAGAACTATTGTTATAGCGGAAAAACCCCCAATACAAATTCAAAACTTCTCTACTGATCTGAAGAAACACGAATCTGTACACTGCCTAATTTGATTACCGTTAAAAATCAAACGGGTTGCCAAAATTAAAAGCCCAGGGCACGGCCCCTGAGCTACTTGTCATTATCCAAAACTACCAACAGTACATTATTTGCACTAACAACCAGCCTGGGTTTATCAAGTACAGAAAAGTGGCAGCATACAAATAGACTAGACTGTGGATTGAATATATTTGATCTTGAACAGTGAACAATTATGCAGGCAACCTAGTTTTAAATCTTAGAGGCCTTTGATTAAATACATCCTCGTGACTGCAATTTTGCACATGCATTTTCCAAGAAATGATTCTCTAATTTCTGAGCTTTGTTTATACTGGAATTGGGATTGATGAGCCTACAGTAGGTCAAGGCATATTTCTATTCATTTTTCACTATAGCAATGAGGCAAACACTGTCCAGATTCAACCATGTGACCAGTGTCAACAAATGCATTTAAAATAAATTCTGTTTAGCTGGGGGGTTTTTTGTATTAGGGTACAATAAAAACATCTCAGAATTCCTTGAGAACCAAATTAAGTGGCCGGAACTGATACTTTCATTGAAAATTGAAGGCAACACAAATCCAAGAACTCTGAGAAAATGTGTCCAAAAAGGAAGGCGAAAAAATACCATGCTTAAAGATTTTGAAATATGTCTGTATATAGCAATTACGTGCTTGAAACCAGGAAGCATTTAATTTGTCTCTGCTTTAATATGAATGCGAAAATTGTCAAATTATTTGTTATGTAATTTTCCAATTTCCATGTATCTTGTGCAAATGTAAGTCGAGGCATTCCTATAAATGGTAACTGAGAAAAGTATACAGAAATTAAGGTAAACAAACAACGAATCATTCATCACGATAAGTTATTTTATACATGGGTGTGCACAAACAAACATAGATGGTGCAGACAAAGGTTAATCGGAGAAGTGGGATATAGCCCGTAAAAGAGAGATGGTGTTCTCAAAGTGCACACTTTCTGAAGCACTGTCATTGGCAGTTACCAATTCCAACCAATCAGAATCTCTCTCATAAACCCTGTGCTGGAAAGCCTGATGCAATGTCACGTTCCCACTCACTTTTTCTCATTGAAAGCATAGCTGTCAAAAACAGACATCCATAGAGAAGACCAAACTTTGTGTGACATGTATCTACATTTTCAAAGAGTGAAACAGATTTGACAGGAATGCCTAAAATCTTAGCAGTGACCATTCATGCAGTGTATCATTTGATACATCTATATATAAATTACATGGCTGAACACATAAGTTCCAACTCTAGAAAAAAAGCACTACACATTCATATAAAAATAAGTCTTCGCAAAATAAATAGTTTGATTCTAAAATGATTTGATTGCGATTAGCCTTCTGGCACCCTTTGTTCATTTTATTGCACAAGAATTTCACGGTTTCTTCCACCCTGGCAGGAAGTGAGATGAAGAAGATGGAGGAAGAGATAAAGAGCCTTCATTTTGGTTTCAAGTGCAGCAGTTGGCTCGAGGTTCACAGGCCGTTTTTCACAAGCTCATGGACGCCTTTCTCATCGATGACCAGAGTGGATTGGAAAGCTTTTCCACTCACAAGATGCTCCAACCCCTTGGAAACAAGACAGGCTATTCATTTTTTGAAATAGAAACTAGCAAGTAGAGTTTGAGGCCTAAAATGTTCTCTTTTCTCCTTGCACCTAAACATTATATGTGACCCTGGACCACAAAACTAATCATAAGGGTACTTTTTTTTTTTTTTTTACAGAGATTTATATATCATCTGAAAGCTAAATAAATAAGCTTTCCATTGATAGACAATACGTTTGTTAGGACAATATTTAGCTGAGATACAACTTTTTGAAAATCTGGAATCTGAGGGTGCAAAAAAATAAAATAAATAAATAACAAATACTGAGAATCATAAGCAAAACATATTATTAACAAAAAATGTTGTTACAAAACATCCTCACAGAACCTGATCTTTATTTGATACACTAATGATTGTTTGTCATAATAGTAAAAGCAAAACCCATTCAATGTATTTTTGGCTTTTGCTAGAAATATGACTGGTTTTGTGGTCCTGGGTCACAGATAAGATACAAATACTTTGGGATTTCTATTGAAAATAAATAGGCCTTTATGACTCTTACCTCACCACCATAAGACACAAGGGGAGAGATCTCACATTTGATTGGCAGGTCTGTTCCATCCTTCAGACTGCGGTACCAAAAAGAGGTATACATTTTAATATGTACAGCAAATTAAGAATTAATCATGTCATATTTGATATGACATGATTAAAAAAGAAAAAGAAAACTTGAAAGTTTTTTTTTTTTTTTAAATAAGACATTTTTGCTTTAGTAATCACACTAAATGTATTCCACTAGAAATGAATCACCCATTAGACAATTTAGATCACCATGATCAATGTACGCACAATGCAAACATTTTGAATAAATTTAAATATTCATGATACAAAGTTCTGTCATTTTGCAGTTGTGGAAAACTTGATTATGAGCACCTAAATCAGATTATGTGTTATAACGATGAGCAGCCTTGTTCCATTCAGCATGCCCGATGCCCATTTCCCAGCATGCATATTATTCTGCCCGTTAGTAGCTGCTGTTTGGGTCAGAGCCGGTTTAAAGACGCCAACCTTTACCGCGGTCATCTGGGATTGGACACGTTCTCCCACTGAGCTACACGGAATCTACAAAGAGCGAAGCCCCATCACCATGCACTACATACGACAGTGAGAATAGTTACTTCTGGCTGACTTCAGGTGTGACTGTCCCTGCTGGTCCATGTCTAGAAATGTTACACAGGAAATATAGCGTGGTTACACTACAGCTGGAGATAAAGGGGAGTGAAACTGAACACAGGTGGGAAGAAAATTTGGGTTTAAAGAGATATTCCAGCTGGGAGTAAAAATTCTGTTATCATTTACTGTATGCACCTTTATGTTGTTCCACACCTGTATGCGATTATTTTTGCAGTAGAACACAAAATGAGAATTTCAGAGAGTATACATGACATAATCGCTGTTAAGATAAAATAAATAAATAAAAAATGTTTAAAAACACAAAATAAAGAGCTATGCGATGATTCTTTAGAAATTCTCATTTTGTGTTTAATGGGACAAGACCAAAAAAGACAAGCATACAGTTTTGGGTGAGTTAATAATGACAGAATTTTCATTTCTGTGTGTATGCCTCACCTGGGTATAGCAGGTATTGGGGTTCCATTCTCATCAACGAAATGTCCTCCTGCATTTAAGATCCAGCGGTGATGCAGGGACATGAGGGCCTGACGGGCTGTAGTGGGGTTGTCCTTCCCATCTTGACTGTCTGCATTCTTTAACGGAGAAAACTCGTCTTCTCTCAGAACTTCATATACCACAAACTTTCTGCCACACACAAAAATGTTTCGATAAGTTTTAACTAATTGAACAAGCCTGAAGCAAAACTTTGAAACAGACAAACACATAAAACTGTAAAGTTCAAAATAAAGAGTAAAACACTGAAAAACTTTTTGTTTTAAAAGGTACAGCTCACCTAAAAATGAAAACCCTGTAATTATTTATGTGGTTCCAACCCCATAAAACCTTTCATCATCTTCAGAAAACAAAGGAAGATATTTTTGATCAAATCCCTAGAGCTTTCTGACCCTGCATGAACAGCAACAGAATGTAATAAGGACATCATTAAATGGTCCATGTGACATCAGTGATTCAATCTCAATTTAAATGAAGCCACGAGAATACTTTTTTGTAAACACACACAAAAAAAAACCTGTGTCGGGCAATGTAGCTTCATAAAATGAAGGTTGAACTACTGACGATATGGACTACTTTAATGATGTTCCAACTACATTACCTGGCCCTGAATGTGTCAGCTGTGTTGCTGTCTATGCAGCGTCAGAAAGCTCTCAGATTTCATTAAAAATATCTTCATTTGTGTTCAGGAGAAGAGTGAAGGTCTTACAGGTTTGGAACGAAAGTAGAGTGAGTAATTAATGACAGAATTGTCCGTTTTGGATGACCTATCCCTTTAAATCAGTTCATTCAGGGTCATTTTAAACTATTCAGCATACAGAAGAGATGTTATGAATTATGTTCTTGTTTTATATTCTTTAAGAAATTTTGGAGGCTCTCTAGGTCTTTGTGTTAAGAATAACTTCTCATTAAAATGTATGCCAAAATGGGTTTTTTTCCTCTCATTTTTCAAAGCAATTTCAAAATGACACACTGTGGAAATTGTATAAAACTTGTAAAATACCTAAAACACCTATGAAACAAGTGTAAATGAGGACCCTTCCTGCCAATAGCACACATACTAAAAACAGGAATGGTAAAAAGTCTGGACACTAACTTGGCAAACTGAAAAATGTCAAAGACGAATTTTTCCATCTTAATCCCGTTGGGTTTGTCAGGTTTGATTAGCTGTCCTTGTGTGTTCACGTAGGGAATTTTCTTCTGTGCCACATGGTGTTGCAACTGCGGCTCGTGAGTCCTAAAAGTAAGATATAGAGGTATAAAGACAGAGCGATGGACAGGCAGACAGTAACACACAGAAAAGTGAAGCATGTTCTTTCAGTTAAAATTTCATAAAAATGACAATAAGAGAACACGTCTGGCAAAGTCATCTGTGTTTAAAATACCAGACACTCAGAAACTGCAGATGTTCCTCTTCTGACTTTACCTCATTCTCAGCGCACATTAAAGTCAGTTCCATCCTGTCTAGTATTTACAAGATGGCAAACCTCATTGGAAATAGCTCATAGAAATAGCTGTACTGTTTAATATGTTACGGAGATCATTGCCTAGCGACAAAATATCATTAAACAGCTCCTAAAGCTGTGATTCAGAGATGAGTAATCCAAAATTAATCCACTTATTTTGCCAAAAATAAATGTAAAATATTAATTGAAAACTACTGTGTCATTAACAGCGGACTCATTCAAAGCATGAAGACTGACCAACCTCACAATCTCCTTGAGGAATGCGAAAGTGAAGAAGTGATTAGCTATGTTTCCAGCATTGAACATAAGTCGTCCATCAGCGCTTCGCTTCTCTGCTGTTGCCAAGGTAATCTCACTGTATTCCACTACTTGATAACGCCCATCAACCTTACAGACCACGCCCACTGCCTCTGTTGGATTGGTCTTCTCCACAACCTGTCAATCAGAAAAAGCAGATGAATGCTTGAGTACAGTACAACATTAAAGCATTTCATTATTTGTCAGTATCAATGCATTTAAAACCATGAACACCATTCAGATTCATTTATCTCTCTTTATATTTATATATAATTTCTATTTCGATCATCTAGTGCTCCGTGTAAAATCTAGTATTTATGACACTTTAATACCCATAATAATTACATTATTTTTTAAATAGAATATATATATATATATATATAGCTGAAAAACCCCCAAAACAATTTACTTTAACAAACCCTGTAAACTCTTGTTAATGATTTAATTTGATTTAGTTTGTGCAGAGTTTATCAGTAGTCATAAAATGTGTATCACATGTCAACTGATAACAGGCTTCATGTACATCAAGCACTAAGCCCAAGACTAAAACCATTTGTTAAATAAGTCTTTTTTTTTTTTTTTTACATTTAAAAGAATTTAGGTTGAAAAGACAAATCATCGAGCTGAAGCCACTTTAAGTGCATGCTTTAGAAAATATGAGGGGTGGGTGGGTCCGAATATTCTTACCACCGTCCCCCTGTCACGCAGGAACTGTTTAATTGCTACCAGCTTCAGTATTCAAAACCAGCTGTTGAGTATTTATGTCCGAACCAAATGTTGCATGCAAACACCTTCATGAATTACATTTTGTACCTCAAAAGATGCTTTTTGTTCACATTGTGAACTAGAAAACCATGCCCTCACTTTAAATAAAAATAAAACATTTCGAAAGAACAGAGACAAAGAATCACAATTAAAAGCAGAACACTTAGTAAGAAATATTTGTCTAGACAAAACAAGCACTTCCAGATTTCATGAAATACTATTGTCATTACATCAACCGGTCACACAGGAAAAACATGTTGAGTTTCACTCTTGCGTAAATGGTTACTCCACAGGAACCCACTGTGCATCATTTCATAATTGTCACAGATAAATATTTAGCATTTTGCATTCCAGAAAACAGGAATGCATACAAGCATATAATAATTTGTTTTTCACTGCATCATACTAACCACTATAACACATCAAAAACTGAAGCTACACTGAGATTATTGGCTAAATTAATTGGTATCCTGCATCACCAGGCTGTTTACATAATAAGAGTTTTAATGGCAATTTAGCTCTTCACTGGAGACCATTTAAATGTCCAGAATAACCACTGCTCCTTGTAAAAGTATTTTTCCCTTCTTCACAAGGTCCTATCAAAACTGTTTGAAAGTAAACAGCATTAACCATTCAAAATTTTAATTTTAAGAGTTATCAAAAAGTAATTTGGTAATTACTTTGATCAAAAATACAGAGAAAAAAAGTAATATAAATTTACAATATAAAAATATTACAATTTAGAAATACAATTTACAATCGAAAAATCTTGTGCCCAGGTAACTATTACAATTGCAAGGAAAGATTCCTTATTATTATCAATGTTAAAATCAGTTTGTGCAGAATTTTTGTGGAAATTATTATTTTTGATGAATAGAAAGTTCAAAATAACAGCATTTATTTCATACAGGAATCTTTTGCAACATTATGTATCATCACTATTATTTTTGGTCAATTTAATGTGTCCTTGCAATAAGAAAAAACAACAACAACAAAAAAACCTTTGAATGGGGTACATGCTGAAAATACCCAGAAAAAAAGGTCTCATTGCATTCACTTGTTAGAGAAATTAGTAACAGCCGTACTAAATACGGACATTATCTATGGACTTTGTCGTTTGCCATTTTATTGTATCTTCTTTCCTAGTGTTTAATGTTTATATTTACATATCATTTAACATTTATGGTTGATCATCTTTGGTATCTACTTTAAAAGGTATTTTGAGGTATCTATTTTTACCAAAGCAGAGACTAGACCTGTTTTACAGATTATGTTAGTCTGTTGTGTGTAACACCCATAGTGTAAATTCCTTTTTTGTTTTACGTTTTTCCGAATCAGCTGCTCCATCTAGTGGACTACCAAAATAAGCTTCGTTTTAAATATGTCTAAGCACTTCTGAGTTCCACAATAAAGCACTAGAAAATAGCCGAGCCAGGGAATCGACCACAAATACAGATATACACACACACAAAAAAATCACAAGCATAATGATGATACACCACTAAGCTTGTGGATCTATGAATGAATTCTTAATAGAACTGCATTTGCATAAAGCTTTTTGCATTACGTGTAGATAAGTAAATACCTGCAAGGGCAGGGCTGGGTATATTAAGGACTGACCTTTGCACCACAATCAGCTCCTTTCAGTGTACAGAAGCCAATGAAAGCAGGGTCAGCCACTTTCACAAGAATGTTGTCTACACAGTAGACGTGGATGTAGGAGATTCCTCTCGTCTCCATGTCCTTCACAATGTTCTGAGTCCCCAGAGCTCTGTACAGGCCCCCGTTTCCATCTGAATGAGAAGATTCACAGAATATACACAAGTTTAGAATATTCAGTATTTCTGATTATGAATCTTGGCAAGCTGTTAAGTTTTTTTTTTATTATGCTGTAGACTAACTGTAAAGGCTAATTACCCTGGAGTTTCTTTGGCATATTTTTAATGGGTTGTACAAGAAAAAGTGTTTTTTTGATTAAAATATGGTCTGTGGTTCAGATTACTTGAAGAGGCTTCAATGTTTTGTTTAGTAACAACAGTAATTACTTGTAGGCATACCTCATATGTGAAGTTGCTTAAAGTTGTCTATACAACTAGAGATGATAACTTTGCTTTAAAAACTTACCTGGTGCCATGGACAGTTTGCCTTTGTCCTCTAGAATAATTTTCCCATTAAAGTCTACAGCTGGAAGCATGCCTTGCTGAAAGAAAAACACATTCTCTTCCTTCAGGCCGAAGTATTTGTGTTGTTTGAAGAATTTTTTGGTCATGTCCATTGTTCTGCCACTTGTCATAATGTACCTGATGAATCAAAACATTGATGGTGTTATTGCAAGAATAATCTCTTGACAGGATCTTAGCTTAAATGTAAGTTTACTGTTTTTGAAAGAAGTCTTGCTCACCAAGGCTGCATTTATTTGATCTATTTAATATTTAAAAATATAATTTACTCTTGTAATCTGAATTTTCAACAGCCATTACTCCAGTCTTAAATGTCACATGATCAGAAATAATTTAAATATGCGGATTTGGTGCCAAAGAATCTTTACATTAATCACAGCTGAAAACAGTAATGCTGCTAAATATTTTTTGATTTAACCACGAAGAATAATTTTTCAGGATTATTTCATGAAAAAAAAAAAAGTTTTTACTGTCACTTTTGTTAAACTTAACGCATGAATAAACTTTTTTTTTTTTTTTTACTTTTTTGTAGTAATTTTTTTTTTTTAAATAGCATGTTTTTTTCTGGACAGTAAATTCTGGATGGTGGTAAAATTGTGGTGTTCTTTAAAGTATACTGTCATATGACTACATACTGTATCATACAGTTATCATCTGTCTTTAAATAATGAGTTATGATCATAGCTGATCATTAGGGCGTCATGTGCTTTGTGCCAAGGGTCTGCTGGGCAGAGATTGGCTCCAAAATTATTTTTCTCTTGATGTCCAACCGAGTTCCTCAGGAAGACATGCTGGTTATGTCAACCTGATTTAACACTGACTAAACCATTTAATGACATTCATAACAGGGAGGTCACTTGCATGACGGTAAGTAGGGAGAAACTTCCTCAACATCAAAACAAGTCTAATTCGAACAATCATTGACTCAAGTTACTTCCTTGTGAACTTAGAAATGGTTGTCTTTAGCTCCAAATTTAGGTGCACTTGAATTGAGCTTATTGATCATCTTACCATGGAATACAGCACTTCCTTGAATGCTGTTTTTCAGCGAGCTGTTCCAGTCTTCGGATTCGTTCCGCCTGGATCTCAAAGAGGGTTTTGTGAGAGGGGAGGTATACGTCATACATGCCTTTTGGATATAATACACCCAGCCGTGTCCCTTGCCCTCCAGCCAATAGAAGAACTGCCACTTTGTTCTCTGATATACAGCGAAGGCCTGGGTGAAATGATGGGATTTTAGGTCACTTAGGTGTTAATTTTATGTCATACAGTTCAAGGAATAAACAAACATAGGTAATTTCTCCCATTAAGAAAGTCTTTAAAGTGAAATAAGCTTCATTAATGTACAACTGAAAATCAACTATCGTGGTATAAAATCTGGATTCTTAAGCAACAGTTTGTGTTTAATTAGACAACAAGGACGATTAACGACTTTTATGATATAACATAATAATATACTGTTATGCTTAATGTTACATCACCCACACACAGCCTTGAATATGCCAAGTAAAATATGACTTGAATATAGTGATTTAAAAATCAATTCTTCAAAAAACAAACAAAAAAAAACAACTTAAATTACATTGAGAAGAAAAGAGAACAAACATGAAACACAAACCACATTCGGAATCACAGTTACGTGGTCAGATTAAAGATGATGTGATGCTGAATGAGCTCAACATGACTTTGGCAAAGCAGTTACGTCAAATCTAACCAGAGCCATATGTTTCCAATCTTTTTTGAAGCATCCTCACTCAAAAATGGAGTACTAGGACAAAACAATGTTTATTTAAATTTGAAACCTATTGTTATTTCAATGACTGAGTGAGGTTTTAGACAGATTCTGGGCAGAAATTCTAAGGTTTTGATTTCTTATGTCTTGGGGGTCATGATTAGTCTAAGAATAGGTCTCTGGGGTCTATTTGGGTGGAGAAGACATTGCATCAGTCATTATGTTTTGTTGGGCAATATTCCTTAGCAACATTATTTTCTCCTCAACAAAGACTTAAAAGAATGACTATCACATGTGGGTTATATTCTTAAATCAAACATAAGCTGTTAAGCTTTTGCAGTTGTTTAAAACAGCCTTTTATATAAAATCCTCTGCCCGTCTGCTTTGGTTAGACTAGAAAACCAACTGGCCGACCAGCTTGGCCCTTAACGCGGAATAATGAATGCTGTGAAACATTAAAATATCTGAACTCACCCTCTTCTTCCCATTCTTTGAGATGTTCACAATCGCGCGTTACACTTCCTAAAACTTCTCGGGGCACCGGCTCCATTCTGGTGTCCACCTTCTCCTGTGAAATCTGCCCGGACGTCTTCATGGCTGTTTTAAAGAAGTTATTGATCTCCATAAAATTGAGGCTCTCCAAATCAACAATCATTTCAGCTTGTTCCTCAGGGCTTAGCTGGTCCCAGTATTGGAGAACATGAGACTGTCCGGCTTCAGCGAGTCTCTCAGCCAGTTTTCTGGTTTCCATGGTCTTTCCTTTAGATCTGGATCAGTCAGTGATGAAACAGAGGCAAAAGCAAAGTGAAACTGATTATCTAGGAGTCTCACAAACAGATCTACCTGTCTTATCCCACCCATAAATTGATAACTACACTGTGTACGTGCTAGGACGAATAAACTCAGGGTTGGCTAAGTCTAAGGTCAGGTGTTACCTCTCCTCAAAGATCAGTATCGTTTTTGATTGGCTGGAAGACAACATAGTAATTAAGTTTGATAAAAGTCTGACACTTCCCTGAGTCCTGATTAAATATTATACCTGCTTCATAAACTCCAACTCTCTTAACACATCTTGTGCCTAACGTTACTTTAATGAATGAAAACGCCTGGTTCACTGACAACAAGGTATCATTGTTTATTACAGCCATTGATAAAACGAAACACTTAGTCTTTAAAATGTAAAACACGTAAGAATTACCCATATCTAGCCCATATTTGTTCTCAAACTCAAATCGATAGATCGAAGTGTGATAAGAGTTTACTGTCGCCAGCACCCCATCCTTGACAACAGAAACCTAGGGCTCTCTGCCGAGCTAAACCATGCGAAATTATATCGGCAAATTTAACAACATATAATGTTCTTACCTTTCGAGCAGCTGCTGTGCTGACCACTTAATACTTCCCTCTCACTTCAGAAGGACTAAAGACACGGCTACATCTCCTGAGAGCACCGCCTTCACTGTTTGAGATCCTCCTCCGACATCCGTCAGACTGACGTGGCAGGACACACGGAAACGTCAAACCAGTCTACACAGAAAGCTTCACCTCCTTCAGACGGACGGGCGGGTCTAACCGCCTTAATGCAGTCCGTGAATAGACAGGCAAGCTGTCCGTCAAAAGTAGCAGCCAATAGTTTAAACAGAAATAGGGTCAAGGGCGGGCTTACTGAACAACAAATAATAACGCAACGGAAAAATACATTTATGTTCTAGTTTTTATTATTTTGCGCAGTAGCTGTGGTGAATTTACCTCTTGTTGCAGTTTTTTTTATTTTGAAGCGCCAAATGTAACAATACAAAATGAAAATTTAATGATATAATATTTAATTAATTACTAATAATGATATGAACATAGCGAGTCATTTACTCACAGTTTAATTAAGATAATTAGGAGTAAAGTTTTTTATTTATTTATTTAATTTCCATTCATTTTATTTAAAAGAGTAATAGTAATGGAGTAGACATGGGACATATTCTAAATTTTATTTTAGTATAGAATTTGCAGATTAAACTTATACTTCATATCACACACATCATGTCAAGTCATGTGCTCACAGTTTAATTTAAATAATTTGGACCAAAATCCAACATGTATTCGTAATATTTTTTTACAACACATGTACTTTTCCTAATTTCCATTAATTTAATTTAATAGGGTATTAAAATGGAGTAGGCATGGTGCATACTCTACATTTTAGTAACGTTCTATAATTTGCAGATTAAAATAAAACGTAATTTGCTTGACCATTGAAAACACGACTTTGAATCCTAAATCGTCATTTCCGGTATCATGGCCACCAAAACAGTGGCAGGAATTTGCCAACTCGGTCCAAAACTGGGTTTTATGGATCCGCTGTATATTTGAGGCGCCATCTCGGCTTTTCGGGTCTTTAAGATCCGACTATGGTGCCCCACTTCGCACCAATTTGGGCGTTTGCGTTAAAATATGGCATTTGAATCCATGTTCGTCAGAAGTTGGTAGTTAGCTGGAAACTTGGCATGTAGAAAATCACTATGCAAAGATCAGTTTAGCAAAAAAAAAAAAGTTTCGGCAAAGGGCAACTAATGGAGCAAACACTACTTACTATAAACCTAAAAGTATTTAACTGCGATTATTACTGATATTACTTATGGCTTGTAGTTCTGGCTCCAATGCAAAAATGTCCAGTCCAAATGTCAGCACACCGGCGATGGCGGTGACACCAGACGCCCTGGATCAGAAGACAAGCCCAGTGGTATTTGAGATTTACGGAAAGATGTGGAACGTGGAGGCTCGCTTGGGCCAGGGCGTCTCGGCCTCGGTGTACCGGGTGAACTCCGGCCGGGCGAGCTCTGCAGTCAAGGAGTTCCAGGTGGACGCGCAGGGAGGAGATTACGGGTACCTCAAGGAAAGCTCTGTGTTGGAAAAGATTCAGGGACACAAACATATCGGTAAACCACAGAGGGATCAAGACAAGCTAACAAATACAGAATTAAGCCAGTGGTTCTTAACCAGGGGGCCCATCTCTGCAGACTTTCCTAGAGGCCTTAAATTGTTTTAGTCATATTAGTATAATCTCAATTAAAATGCTAAAAACAAAAGTAATGTACAACATAATACTGACACAATATTTTTGACTATATTGGCCTTGGAGTCAAAGTTGGGACCCACTGATTTAAACATGCCATTTCACTTAAAATCATACAAAAAAGATCATTTCTGTTAAATTGCTCTTCCGTCATTACACAAAAGCAACTTTGCACCCTTTGTACACCATGACTGGAATTATTTAATAATAATTGCATTTTTTTCAGTTTTCACCCTATTCATTCATAGAGAGGTTTAATCTAAATAATGATTATAGCTACAAAAAATTCTCAGTTCCATGTGTGCTGTTTTTCATACTTAATTTCTACACAACTTGCCATAGTGATCATGAATCCTGGGGCCTGTACCGTGAAGCCAGATTAGCTGGCTAGCTAGGTAAGTTTAGGATTAGTTTGCACCAAGCCTGGGTTTTAGGTACCATGAAAGAAACTTGGCTTCAACTGGTCTTCATTGCCATGGTAACTTGCTCTGCACGGCTAACCTGGGGCAGGTTATGTCCTGGGTTTGAGATCTCAAAACGAAATGTAACTAACCAGCTTCCAGCAAGGTGAAGGCCCCTATTATGGGTTATAAAAGGTTCATATTTTGTTTGGGAATCCCAAACAACAGGTTGACATGCACGCAAGGTCAAAAACACATTTGATTATAATATGCATTTGTATACTTATTTGATCAACGACCCCAATATAATTCATTCAACAATTGTTTTTTTTCCCCATTTAAAGCAGTGTTCGTGAGGTTTAACTGTTCCAAAAGCGCCAACTAGTGGCAGAGAATGAATTTGCATTCCAACGCTAAAAGAAAATAGTGTGGGCAATATGCTAATGTTTCAACATGAAGCGCTTAGGACTCCTTTTAAAAACTATTAAATTCAGAGTTGACTCTTTTTTTAGAGAGAGAATAAACAGTCCACTTTCAGATTTTAAACTTCATTCACTAGAACTGTGCTACACGCTGTATGAAAGGTATTCTTTTTAGTTCACTTTATATATTTTTTATATTTAAAATAATGATGTTTAAAATGAATCACCTGCCTCCAAGGTTTTACTATGACTAAATGGTGATATCATTTGCTAACGTAACCCACTATTAAAGCTGCAGTTCATAACTTTTTTTAGTTAAAAAGAAAATATATTCGAAAAAATATTAAATATTGATTGAAAAAGATCAATATTTAAGAGAGTGAACAATCAAAACAATCACCTTCACAAAGGTCAGTATATAATAATCTTTATTTAATTTGAGAAATTCGAGCATGGCACTGCATCATGTCACGTCTGTAAACATAAAGGATCTGTCCCGGCGTTGTGCCGAATCATCATTTGTAAAATTATCAATTATAAAAATCATTTTGATGGCGGATTGAAATCCAGAAAGGATCATATGAAACACATGTGAATGAAATAAATTGGGATTCCATTTTTAAATGTTCTTAGGATTACTTGTTCAGTCATTTGGGTCATTTATTCCAAGACTAAAATCTGTGATTACTACAGGATTCACGCCGGTGTGGTGACAGCTACACATACTCCTCCTCAAAAACATTAGATTGATCAGTGCCAGAGCACAACCCCACGGGAAAATAATGATAATAATTCCGCAAGGATCTGCAATTCCAGGTTTTAAAACATAGTTGGCGACAAATAGGCAAACTTTATGGACTGCAGCCTTAATTTACCATAAAAAATAAATTAATAAATAAAAAATTGGCTATGCCATAAAAGCTGTGCACAAGAGTTAAACAGTAATTATTATATCTATGCCAGAAAAACGCAAATTTGTCTGATTGTTTGTAGTTTGTGCATGAGGACAAAGAATGAATCAGAATAAAACTAGTTCATACACTAATCGACTGATTTCACTGTCAAGAGATAAATATATGATATATAACACAATATATTACAAATATATACAAATTTTTTTTTAAGCGCTAATATGCACATTTCAATGATGAAAAAGGTACAAAGGTGTCCTTATAAAAGGTAACATCCCAATGACAGCTTTTGTTATTTTGAGAGTGTTTTAGATGCCTCCGAAACCTGGGCAAAAAATGAGGGTAGAGATCATGTTGTGTGTTCTATCTTTAATTCTAAAAATTCCACAAGACAGAATTAAAATAATTTATTCAGTTAAATTCCCTTTTAAAAGACCTGCAGACATCATGAATAACAGGTTACAGATCAATCAGCTGCCTAACTCTTGCATTATTTCTGGATTACTGGTGAAGGAATGGTGATATCCTGGCCTTTCTCAAGTTTCTTTTCACAGTTGATCAGGTAGTTGACACCATCGATCACACACTGAACAAGCTCGACCTGAAAGGCAAAGTCGAATAAAATTGGATTTAATGACATGTCTTTTATATATACTTTTTACAAACATATTGAAAACCTATGTTTATTTGCAGTATTCTACACTACTAACATTTGTTAGAAATTCTTACTTAATCGTTTGGAGTATCTCTACTTTCTATTTGTAGAATTTGCTCTTTCTATCTAATTTAATGCATTTGCACGGGTTACGACACTCATCAAAGGGGAGCTGTTTACCTCAGATTTGCCTAGACGGTCAAGGTTGGAAATGTCAAAAGTGTCGCCCACAGCCGCAGTATCCACGCCTCCTGTGCCACGTTTTTGTAGCCTGAGACTATCCAAAATTTTATTGAAGCGTGAGTCCTGTTCAGAAGAGTATATAAAGGACACTTTCTTAGTAGAGAAGATTGCAGTTGTAGATTAGTCAACATTTGATTGGATATTAAACTGAATAAGTGTGAGATTGTAGCACCTTGCTTAGAAGAGGCAGACGGACGTGGACTCCAGCTCTCAGGCCGGTGCCTAGGTTAGAGGGGCAGGTCAGGATGTAGCCCAAGTGTTCATTCCACATAAACTCCCAGCCTCTCTCCTGAATCAACCTCTCAACCTGTCAGAAATAAACATCATAAACTCTCCTTGTTTCAGTTTAAATCACAGACAATATGCATTTCTTGAGCTGAATGCTATCGAAAATGATACCTCTTTCAGTCCTCTGCAGAACCTCTCAAACACCCTCTTCATGTTCCCACCCTTTTCCATGGAAATGACACGGGTGTGATCCTCCTCATTGATCCAGATTAAAAATGATTTTTCATTGTTGTGCCTAGACACAAGGACAAAACGCATTCAGGAAACTGCTAAAATGGTTTTTATTCTGCCCTAATTTTAGCAGTAGAATCCATGAATGACAACTAGCTTTTGTTTCCATAAATACTAGTTGTTCCAGGGTTAATTTTGTAACAATGAATCATTCAGTAAGAACAGACACTCATTAAGACGGCTGATTATGTAACACACACAAGCACATGCTCTCTATAAGCGCCCTCCGGTGATGCAAAACTCATGCACCATACCAGATGCCTCTGGCATCGGGCCAGTCCCGCGCCATTCCTGCACAAGTCAGCAAGGGTGATACAGGCTTGTCAAACAAGAAGTGGTCCTGGAAGTTTCAGTCAGGAAAAGAAAAAGAAAGGGAAGTCTGGACTGGTTCAGAGTAGTAAAATATCTCCTGAAAACTCTCTAATCCTCTTTTTTCTCTCTGGTTGAACAACTCCATTGTTGTCATTCAGGCTATCATGTATAAAATGCCTCTCTGTAACTGGAAAACAACTGCCAAAAAATGATTTTCCAACACACATTTAGGTGAAAATATCTGAGCCAGCTTATGGATGACTAGTAAAGGATGAGCTATAGGAATATAGCGCTATGCTCTAAAAACAGGTCAGTATAGTTCTTTAGTCTTACCAAATCCCACGACCATCTGGCCAATCTCTAGCCATACCAGATGAGATGAGGAGAGGAGACACTGGCTTATCAAAAAGAAAATGCTCCTTTGGTAGGCCATTATAAGACAAGAGCAGGTTTGTTAGAGAATGACAATTACAATTAGTGTCCATAAAATGATCCAAACCAGCAAATATGAATAAAATGCTGGATGACAAGTTTTATAAGCTAAACATTATTACTATGTTTATATACCAGACAGAATAGAGTGCTGCAGGGATGGTATATTTTGGTATCCCAAACCCTAGAAATACAGCATTTTAGCACTATTGGTTCACTCGCTCTGAAGTCAGTGTTTTTGTGAATGGATTTAAAAGCCTGAAATTAAATATATGGTTAAACATAAGCTCAAAATATCTGCATGTCTTATTAAACACCTTAATATATATCAGGAATACTGGGTAAAACTCATTGTTTCATTGTGCTTATAATCACACTTTCACAAACTATTCAAGCTCAAACTTTCAAAGAAACCTTTAAAGTTTTTAAATGAAGACTGAAAGAGTTGTCAGAATTGATGATTAGGTTAAAGTCATGTGACTGTGGTGTACTTTGCTTACAGCTTTAGTTAAGCCTTTTACTTCTGTTGATTATTTTTCAACTTCATAATGATAATGTTCATGTGTTCAGAATATATGACATACTGGCAAGATTTTTAAACAGGGACCTCTCAGGGTTAGTGGAGGTACTGCAGGTGATCTGCATAGCATTTTAAATTAGTATGATTTTATATCTGGTGTGAATGGCTGTCAAGTAAATGCAAATAAATGCAACTGACATGTATTTGTGTCTGCCTCCATCATTTGCCTACAGTGAGCTTACACAGAAATGCATTTCTGGAGTGTACTTACATCAATCAGCTGCTGCTGCTCTTGCTCAGTCATCTCCGTCAGGCTGTAGTATTTACCTGCCAGATCTTCCTTCAGACCAGAAAGGGCGTGGACCACCACACGCTCCACCTCCCGGCGTTCAGCACGAGTGCAGGCCGGAGGCAGACTGAGCCCCCGAATACTGCGACCCGTGCGCACACGTGATGACAGCACATATTTCTCATCAAACATCCCGGAGGTGATCTGTTCAGAAGCCATCAGCAGAAACGTTTAGTTTCCAGTGTAACTAAACTGAGGCAGGTCTCACCTCGCATGAGTGCTTGATGGAATGAGTTTGTAAAAAGGGATCAGAACCAAAGACAACAGAGTAACCTTTACCTTTGAGCTGTCCAGGTCTGTTGGATGCTTCATGGTTGTAGGGTCATAGCCATTGTGCCTGTCCTTAATGATTGGGTTAAAGATTTCAGCAAACACCTGGGGATCACAGCCATAGTCACTGATAAAGTTAATCTGCATGTACTGTATTTATTTATTTACGAAGAGTTGACCATGGACAATGAACAAATTCTGAACCTCGTAGCTCTCCTCATCACCAGCCACCATGCCCACAGTTTTGATGAAGGGATGACCAGGGTTGTCCACCCCAGTCTGAATGCATTGGTCAAGACTCCAGTTATTGGGGGTCAGCTTGTCCCTCAGCTGGCCATAAATAGCAGGAGTCAAAGCAGAAGCCATGCAGTTGTTGTGTTTGCGCAGGTCTGGGAAGTCAGCACTTGGAAAGATGAAAACTATGATTAACTGAAAAACTTTTCAGGTCCTCAGGGTAATTGGAAACTAAGGGAAGTCAACTTTCCTACTCACCTGGGTGGGTACAGCTTCTTTTTCTCCCCAGCAGAGACTCCTGACTCAGTCATGATATAGCTGGATACCAGGGTGCCTGCGCCCAGGCCGGCCACGATCACAGCTGTGTTGCGTCCTGACAGCACTCGAGTGAACATGCTTGCCATCCTCACCACTCAGTCACTCACCAACTTTAACTTTAGAGCAGAGGACAGCAATAATTTTATAAATAAAATAAATGTTTAAATAAACTGCTTTTTACAGTATGTGACTGAATAATCCCTTTTTTTAAATTAGATTTTGGCTTTTTTTTCCATTTATTTTACTTTATTAGCCTAGTATAAAACAGTGTGGAAATAATAAGAAGCAGGAGACAGAAGAACATTGAGCCAGGAGTCGAACTCCATAGCATAACTGCGCTATATATCACTGTAAAATATTTTTTGCGTATTATTTACAATTATATTAATTAGGGATGTAACGGTATAAAAAATTCACGGTACGGTAATACCTCGGTATGAATGGCAAGGTACGGTATTTATTGAATCATTTACATAAAAAACAAAACTAATTAAGAGGCTCAAAAAGTGTTTATTAAACAGTTTACATGAACACTGAACATATCAATGGCACACACATTAACCATCTATCTGTAAACTTTGAAACAGGAACTTCAATTTTAATAACAAAAAATTATTAAACCTTCCACACACCTGATTTAAAACCCGCTTTAGATTGCTAGATGACGTCATATATCAATTTGCATATTCATTACGTCAGTGTGTCATAT
>JAUCMU010000104.1:13479920-13491267 GCA_032275025.1 Enteromius treurensis
ATCACCTGTCCAATACAGTCCCAACAGTGAAGCATGGTGGTGGCAGCATCATGCTGTGGGGGTGTTTTTCAGCTGCAAGGACAGGACAACTGGTTGCAATCAAGGGAAAGATGAATACGGCCAAGATCCCCCAATCCAGGTGTGAAAAACTTGTTGCATCTCTCCCCAAAAGAATCATGGCTGTAGATCAAAAGGGTCTTTCTACTAAATACTGAGCAAAGGGTCTGAATACTTAGGACCATGTGATATTTCAGTTTTTCTTTTGTAATAAATCTGCAAAAATGTCAACAATTCTGTTTTTCTGTCAATATGGGGTGGTGTGTGTGCATAAATGAGGATTTTTTTATTATTTTTTATTAAATTATTTTAGCAAATGGCACCAATATAACAGAGTGAAAAATAATACTTTCCGTACCCACTGTATATAATATACATACCTATATAGTTTAAAATTACATTTCAATGTTAAACTATTTAAATATAACATAAAACATAACTATATTTGTAAATAAATATATTTATTTGGAATATACATAATTTATTTGTGTCATTATATATGAACAAGCTAATGGTATATAATATATATACACAAAGTTTACACACCACTCTACATTTAATTTATCCATCCATACTATTTTTATTTTTTCCAAAATGAATTATTATTTAATTAAATTATTATTATTCCCTGTCAAATCATGAAACCTGCCTAATAAGTTAATGTTAACAAATTGAACTTGTAAAGTGTTACTAAAAAGTAACCCAATGGTCCATATCCATACACACATGTGTGTGTGAGTGTGTGGAAGTAGGGATGTTCCATTAGAGATACAAGAATCTGTGTGTCCCTAAACTTTAAATTGGAGACAAGAGTATTTACTATGCCTCGGGGCTGTTTGCTTTTCAAAGTGAGACATAAAAAGTGACAAACGAAACAGCCACTGTTAACGTCACCTTGGTCTCCCAGATTCATCAGCAGTACAAACAGCAGTAGACGGTTTGACAATATTGACATTGATTGACTTGAACCTTCTAAGCAAAGCAACAAGCAGTGTTTTCTAAGTGCGCAAAATCACATTAAACAGCAATTTCGTCCTCCAAGCAGTCAGACGGGCCGTGTTTGTTGAGCACATTGAGCAGACGCAAAGTGCTCTCGTCTTGCTGTCCCCAGCTTTCATCACTCTCATCTGTGTTTGACTCGTACTCGGAAGCGATTCCTGACTCGCGGAATTTTAGCAACTCGAGGCTACCCAGAAGCTCATCCCGTGATGAGGGCCAGACGCCTTCAGTTGGTGTGCCAGGACTCTCCTCTTGTTGGGGTGGTCCCGGAAGAAAGCGGAAACACTCAAACTTAATCAAGCACTGGTCCCTACCTATTGGACTGCCCAGAGGCAGGGATAGTTGTGTCCCATCGTTGAGTGGAGGAAGGATGGCGTCCTCTGGTCTGGGGGTGGTGGGGTCACATAGGACTGGGGGCACGTTGGCACGGAAGGTGATTTCCAGGAGACTGTCTTGGGATCCGACTGTTAAGAGAAAAGAAGAGATTGGGGCTTTTTTATACTTCATTTTAAGAGCATCTTGCAGCAAAGGCCTCTAAAAAAACATTTTAGAAGTATAATCGAATTTTTATAAAAAGAAATGCTGAGATGTTTCTTAAATTATCTTCTTGTTTGGAACGACATGAGGGTGAGTGTGGTTTGGAACTTCTTATTTAATGACACAATAATCATTTTGGGGTGATCTAACCCTTTAAGTTATCTTTAAGTGTTTTTATTTTAGTTTTTTTTTTTCACAGTCAAATTTAGTTTGTGATTAATTCGATTATTTAAATCGCAGTACCCTGTAAATTATTAATATATATTTTTTATTGTAAATCAATTGCCTATATATATATATATATATATATAATGTATGTAAACCTGGGGTTCAGTCTGTGGATGTCATCTGTCATTATATAACGCTTCATAATGTCAGTTCTGCTCCACATTTTTTTTGTCCTTTTCTTCTGCTCCAGTGGGTTAATAACAGTGCTCCTACCCCTGCAACACATCCTCACTTGCCCTCTCTGAATAGATCTGATGTGTTTCAGCAGCTTTCTTTCACTCAGACCCTCATATCTGTTCCACCTCTCTCCCCATCACATACAATATCGCTCTGCCTTTTAACTTCTCTCCCATCATGGCACGCCACAGGGGTTAATTTCATGCTTATTTTAAAGCACACTTTAACAGACCAGCAGCACCTAGAGATGTGCTGTCTTTCACATTAGCCTGCATGATAAAGAGCTCTCATCCTTGACTGTCCCAACTGTCACACTTACAGTAAGTCACCTTGCAAAAATGGCTGTAATTGACAGTCATATCTTCTCATATCCTCTTTAATAATGACACCACATTTTACACTGAAGTGAAGGTTAGAATGTTGTGCCAGGATTATTTTCAGGATTTTGTCATAGCTAGCCCTCTTCAAAATAATAATAATAATGATATATTATTAATAAACATAATAAATATTATTATATGAAAAACACTAACATTTAGCAATTTAATAATAATAATAATAATAAAAATAACAATAAATGAATAATAATAATAGTTCAAATTAGGGCTGTGAATGTTACTATGCTAACTTGTCAGGATTAAATAAATTAATTTATACTAATAAGATTAATTTAAAAACTATACATTCATACACTTTATAAATCAGTTTTAGGATAATTCAACAAAATAGTTTTTGTCTTTAATAAAAAATAAACTTTTGTTCAAAGATTTAACTGAACAATTAAAATACATTATTATTGCCTGAGGACGACAGTAGATAAAATTTAATTGTAAATAATTGTATGATTCTAATAATTGCATGATTTTTAATTCAGCTTAATCTAACAACAATGACTATCAATAAATATTTTCAAACCAAAAAGTACATTCAATCAGAAGGTCAACAAAAGACGTTTTAATGAAACACGGACATCCTCTTCTATTATGAAGGGTGTTGAAAAGGGCACAATTAAAATCTGCTGAACACAGGAAATCATACTCACTAGAGCTATTCCCAGCCATCTTGAGCTCCAGCTCCTGAACCTGTTTGACCAGGAGAGAAATATGCTGCAGTAGGTCCTTATTCTGCAGCAGCAGCTGGTGAACTCGAGCCTGCGCCTCAATCCTCGCCGCAGCTTCTGCAGAGAGCTGATCCTTCAGCAGATGTACCTGAGGAGCACACCAAAGTATGCATGCTTAACTACAACACTCTACCAGCCAACCAACACAGAGACCTCCAGCAGACAATATCCTGTATTATCCTACAGGCTCCTCTTCTAAGGACAAAAACTCTTTTTTACTCTAATTTAAAAGCATTATGCAAATTTAAAGTGATATTTATAAAAAATAAAAATAAAAATAAAACCTTTTAGGTTTTCATTTGATTAAACTTTCAGGCTATTATTTCATAATCAATTCCCCAAATTTGCCTTAGTTCAGCTTTAGAAGAATATGTCTGAATGGGATCCTGTCTGGGCTTCAAGAGTTCAAGGAAATGGAAAAAATCTTTTTATTGTTATTCTGAGAATTTCAGAATCCTACTTTAATTTATATATATATTTAAGGTTAAACATCTTTAAAAAAATATTTGAATCTACAATCACCCCATTATGCAATTTGGTATGCAGTTCTATTTAATATATTTTGAATGCATTTATATTGGAAATGAAAAATTAATGGCAAAACTTCTAAAGTGTTACTATGAAGGTCATCTCATTTACTGTGTAGGTAGCGGCATTCACGCCACATTAAAGAACGCTTTCATCCGAAAAGCTTCTTTAACGCCCCATCATGAAAGAACTTTTTTAGAAAGATATTTTATGTTCCAGATACCAGCTGTATCTTAAGAATATTGATAAAATAACATGAAGAGCAACAGTGGAAGGAAAAAAGCCTGTTATATATGTTAGGGGAAAAAAACAACAAAAATTATTATTATTCAGTAATTTTATATTTAGCTATATTAAATTATAATTAAATCAGAGCAACATATATATATATATATATATATAAATAAAATAAGCCATTTAATATTACAGATAAATATGATCACTGAATTTTGAATTACTGCTTGGTTTGTCCGGCTAATGACAAATGGCCAGCTATAAAGATTTCCAAAGTGATTATGATGCACTTGAGTGTCCTTCAGAAGTCCGACGATTCTACCCAGCGATAGACGGGCAAATCTATTTCCGCCAGTGGCTTATCCTGAGCACCGTCTAAGTGTCTGTTTGCTCCTAAAGCCACCGCGGCTGCCCTCCAAGGGGTCCCGTGTGATTTATGAGCCAGCTTAAACAGCGTGCCTACTCGCGCTGCCTGCCCTTAAGAACAATACATTCTCCAGACAAAGCCAATGAGCCATCAAGATCAGGCCAGCAGGAAGTAGTGGAAAAGATTGGAAAAAAACAAAATAAATAAATAAATTTCACCATACGGTAAATGTAGACTGAAAGCTTAGTTCAGGTTGAGCTACCTGCCATCCGTTCTGGATTGTAGTGCTTGTATGTATGTGTGTGTGTATGTTTTCTGACAAAGAGTGATTGTCTTTGGGGAAAGAGCTGCCTACCATGACAAAAGATGTTGTTTTCAAAAGGATATAGGGATGTAAACGTATACAAGCCTCATATTTCATGCTGTCATGGTTTTATATCTCAATCTGAGTGGGGTACATTCATCAGCAAGGCAAGTCAGGGTAAATGTTGGAGTCCAAATGCTTTGATGATCATCATTTTCCTCGAGGACATACTGAAGCAGTATTGTTTTTTTCTTGTTTTTAAAAAAAAGTAAAGAACAAAAGCAGCAATAAGAACTGTTTAAGGTCGACACATTGTCCCAGCAATCAGTCATTCTTTGGTTAATTTTCACATCTACTAATTAAACAATTAAAAGTTTCCTCGATCCAATTATGGCTAGAAAATGAAAAGAGAACAGTAATATCTTTGACAGTGTGGCAGCAATATTAGCGTATAGTGTAACATATATTACCAAAGTAAAAAACTATCAAAAATACAAAAGTAAATAGAGCAGAGTCTGTTTCAACATCAAGGACATGAATTTCAGCAACTTAACCAGGAAGCATCTAAGGTCAAGTACAAGTAGACATCAACCTTTTTTTTCTGATCACTCCCCATGCTCTTATGTTGTTATGGTATTATGGTATAGTTTTAAATTTTAAAACCTTTACTTTTTAAATCCAAAATGAACCTTTAACACCAAAAAGTTAAATAAAGTGCTAGGAAAACAGAGACGTTCTGGCCCAGAAAAGTGGTAATCACATTTGACATCAGTGGTTCAAACATAATGTTATGAAGCTATGAACATTTATTTTGTGCACAAAGAAAAAAAATTCTCTAGTCTTGAATGTGTCAGTTGTGTTGTGTTGATGCAGGGTCAGAGTTCATGGGTAAGGAATGATCAGTGCTTAGTCTGCATGCACTAATCTTATGTAAAAACACCCTTAAAATGTTTCTAAACCCTTTTCACTAGAGAACCCATTTAGATGTCACCAAATGATTCACTTTCACTGACATAACCTAGAGAGCTCTAAAAAGGTAATTTGTGTGATTCATGTTCTAACAATCTATTTAATCACACATATTTAAGATGGACCATAGTCATTTCAAAGCACAAATACAATCTTTTTTCTTCCACTGCGCTGTAGTCATTACAAGGTTTTTATAGGGCTGTTTATTCCATTGTTGCTGCCCTCAAATGGCACAAAGAAATTACATCAAATATTTCAGTGCTGATTTTTCTTTAAACACCCTACCGAAAGCTGCAAGAGGGCATGAAAGAAAATAAGTGGAAAACAAGCTGCAGTGATATACGAAGCAATCAGAAGAGCTATTTTCTATAAACCCTATGTATACATATCTCTTAACTAAACAGAAAACCATCTGACTCGTGCAGTACCAGAACTCAGAAAAACACTTTAATACACAAACATCCCAAACCAATATTTGACATGGGCATCGTTTTCTGGACATGGCAGGAGCTAAATGCGTTATCTCTAATGAACTATCTATACAGTAGGAGAATTTTCCACCAGACTGATTAAAAGAAACACCAAACACACAAAAACCCACTCCACCACTAATCCAGACTTCAGAAAAGCAAATATCTTTTCATCTGCCGATCATTTTCCCTAAGGATGAGAGCCACTGCAAAACAAATGGAGAAATAAATTAATCAAGCGACGATTGACTTGCGTGTGGCGCTTTGATAGCGCGCTTCAAAGCGTCTCCTCTTCTTCAGCGACTGAAGACATCACAGCAGCCAGAGCAAAGCCAAAGCTTGTTTTTTCTTTGTTGTGTTGCAAATCTGGGTATGTTTTCAACTGGCTGGCTTCGCTTATCAGAATTATGACAGGATGGACATCCCTGACTATCCTCAACACACCTCAAAGCGACAAGCAGACACAAAAATGTGGGTCAAAGGAGCGTGGAACAAAATTCCAACCCCTGTAACACCATTCTCAGACCTGTGAAGAGCGCCAAGTGTCTTTCTCACACACCAAAACAAAAAAGCACTTTCTTAAGAGATAAAGTACTATTCTGGCTGACCATAATGCTTCTGAAACACAACGGCTTTCTCCTTTTGCCAAACACTTGGTGTAGAACTGTGGCTAAACAAGCAAACCGCATGCTCTCAAAGGCTGGATAAATAAACCAGTCTAGTGCCGGAAAGAACAAAAATGCTTTAGACGCAGTAGAATACAGCTGTTTTGTGCACTCCAAGTCATTCACAACCAGTTCTAATGCTGTGGCCAAGATTCACATTGAGACCACCGTAGCTGATCGAGCATAAGAGAAGACTTTAAATTGGAGGCAACAGTTTTACTACAATACATAGATTTTCTTCACAGAATAACAATGTTGGGTGAACATTTTACTTCACAATTAAGATTGATAAGACAATTAAGAAAAAATAATAATATATTGAACAAACAGTTTGACAAAACAGCTCAATTACTGAAAAAAAGCACAATATTGTCAGTGTAGAAATATTTTACCCAATTTTCCTGCTCAAATTTCTGCAGGAACACTTGATGTGTTTGGGGAAAAAATAAATAAATAAATCACACACACAAAAAAAAACTATTTGCAAATTGCACAAATCCCATTAATAAAACCATGGTCAAAAGAATAATACATCTAATTATAGAGGCAAATTAGATGAGCTAGCTACTCTCTTTTTCTTATTATTATTATACCCCCCTCCGACTGCCACACACACACACAAGTTTTGGGTCAGTAAGATTTTGTACTTTTATAAAACAAGGATGAACTGATCAAAAGTGACAGAAAATGTTAAGCGACCGAAATGTCAGGAACTAATTATTTTAAATAAATACTCCTTTGTATCATCAAAATAATCTTGAAAAAGTATCAGTTAAAGTTTTCAACAGTATTAAAGCACCAAATTTGCATTTTTAGAATAATTTCTGAAGGATCGTGAGACTGGAGTGACTGCTAAAAAATTCTACTTGGCCATCAGAGAAACAAATGATATTTTACAATATATTAAAATGAAAAAGTTGCTTTAATTTGTAAGAATATTTCACAACATTACCATTTTTAATCAAGTAAAAGAAGCCTCTAGCCTGTGAGCATAACATACCTCATTCAAAAACATATTTTTTCAAAAATATGAAGAAAAAAACAAAAAAACGTACTAACCTAATATTTTTTATGTGAAAATGTACACTATGTTAAAAATGCATAAACCAGACAATTCCCAAAATCCCACCACTTCTATTAAAAGTTCATTTAAAGTGCAATGTTGCATGTAGTCCATCTCACCTGGGCCACAGCCACCTGTGTCTGCTGCTGCTGTTGGGTGAGCTGCTGTTGGAGCAGCTGGAGCTGGTGGTGCACAGACAGGGGAGTGCTGGCCGGCAGCTGACTGCTTGAAGGAAGCAGCAACTTAGGGGAAGCCAGCAGGATGTTGGGCTCTTCAGAGGGCTGGAGAAAAAGAAAGAACAGCTGTAATTAATCTACATGTTCATGATTAAGAGTATAAAAAAAGCCTTCTGTAGCCATTCGATAGCTTTGTGTGAGGACAAGGAACGACATGAAAAGTCTTGAAAGTTGAAAAGGCATTAAAAACAGACAATGCAGAATTGGCAAGGGTCTTTAATAACTAGCAAAATAACAATACAAACTAGTTTAGCAGTCATTACTGCACAACAAACTCCATTTCATCCCCTGTGCTTTATGCTGATGTCTCCAGCTTAAAAACAACTGTATGCTTGCCATTAGGGTACAATGTGGTCAAAGATGTCTCTTTGCCGGCCCCCACTGAGACTCAAATATTAATTACAGTAGCACTTACAGCTTGTGTAGCTGTGCAAACAAACTGAGCTCAGAAGGGTTGGAGGCAGTCAACTATGACAAATTGTTAGTTTTACCCTTCACGGCCAACTTACTTAATACCCCGGTCAGGATGAAAATATGGTAATGCCAGTTGTCAGATACTGACCTCCCACGTACAGAATGAGGGACTGAGTATGAAAGACGCAGAAGCAGCAGCAGCCAGAGATAAGACTGATTTTGGCTGAGACTGATGTGCTGCAAAGAGCCCTTTGAAATATTCAGGCATTGCCTGGTGCTGAATCACTAAACGGATGGCTAGACCAGACCCCAGTCTTTTGAAAAATCGAACATGCGCATCTACTAGATTAAAAACTGATAAGTGTCATAAGTTCTCTTATCCCAATTTAATGTGACAAGAATGCTGCTCAGAACCTGATTCGGTTGTGCTTCAAAGCACTGGTTTTGGAGTGGTCTAAAAACAGATGACTGATCGTTTTGGGAAGGACTATATGTACAAACAATGGAAAACCAAGCAGGTCAGAAAGGGAAGATGGGCTGAAAACTTTCTATATTTTATTTATTAATCATGCTTTTGTGTGTAAAATCATCACAATTTAAAAACTAATCTTGATTCATCAAGAACTTAATATTAACAAATTCTTTTAAACATTCATTAAAGAACACTGTAAACATGGATCATGGAGAAAATTAGGCAGCACATTTTCAAAATAAATAATAATAATAATGATTAGAATCGTGAGCCACGTTAAGTAATGACTTCTGAAAATTCAGCTTTGCCATCAGAGTAATACATTTTCATTTTAACCTATATTAAAACATATAAAAGCAGTATTTCATCAGATTTGAGATTTTACTGTATTTAATCATATTCATGCAGCCTTGGTGATCTTAAGAGACTTATTTTGTTCTTAAGGGGTAGTTCACCCAAAAATGAAAATTGTGTCAATTACTCGCGCTCATGTCATTCCAAAACCAGAAGATCTTCGTTCATCTTCGGGACACAAACTAAGATATTTTTGATGATATCAGAGAGCCATCTGACCAGTCATAGGCAACAATACAACTGAAAAGATCCAAGATCCAGATACGTAGTTAAAAACACCTGTAAAACAGTCCATGTGACATCAGTGGCTAAACTTCAGTTTTGTGACAATATGAGAACAGTTTTTTTCCCCAAAGAAAGCAAAAATAACAATTTACTTTACCATTCTTCTCCCGTGACTTACGTCTTCCACCATTTTGATCACAATGCGTGCATCTGCATTCTTCTAGGCATAAACAGCTGCAGATTACATACACGCACGTGCTTTCCCCCGGATGTAAACAAGGCCGTATGCGGTGCGTTCAGCATGGCGGAAGACGTAAGTCACAGGGGGAAGAATGGTCGAATTAAATGGTTAATTTTGATTTCTTTGTGCAAAAAAAGTATTGAAATGAAGTTAATCCACTGATGTTACATGGACTGTTCTAGATCTGGGATCATTTCAGTTGTGATGCTGTCTATGGACGAACAGATGGCTCTCTGATATCATCAAAAATATCTTAATTTTTCTTCTGAAGATGAACAAAAGTCTTACAGGCTTGGAATGACATAAGGGTGAGTAGTTTTTGGGTGAACTAACCCTTTAACTTGAGAATGGTGAAAGAAGCCTATTATATCCTATTATTTGACCTTAGTGCCAAAGAAAGTACCCTGTCCTTTAAACAATTCATAATCAAATGGCACAAATGACATTTTTTATATATATTTCCAGAAAACCACGCATCCAGTGAAGGAGGCTTTTGCTTAAGATTGATGTCGAATAAGATTGCAGGCAGTATATTGGAAAAGATGTTCACCTCAGCTTCTCATGTTTTTCATTTCTCCCATATTGGCTGAGTGGTGGTTCAGGTCGACTGATGAGGATTTCCTTCTGTGTGTGTCTACTGACAGCTGTTTATTTGGGCAGTGCTGCAGAATGGCATGTTGTAAACAACACCTGCTCTCACAGACTGTGAATCTACCTCAGCCGGAGAGACGGGTGACATCCTCTGAATTCATAGCTTAAGAAATCTGCATAGTGCGTCTGGGGAAAATATTTGGTGAATTATATTACTGCCCATCTCATGATATATACTGAAAAATTGAAGATAAGCGCGACTCTGCTGATAAAATATTTGCTACTTTTGTGCCGTGCAAGTTTGAAGTCATCATATCGCCAAGCATAAATCATGGACAAAGTCGTTTGTTATGAACAAAGTGTCTTGAGCGAGTTCTCTGCAACTCTCTGATAAACAAGCACAGGAAGAAGTTAGAGCGGGGTTAATGAATTAGCACATTCTTAATAAATGATTCATTGATGAATATATTTTACAGACTTCAAATTGTACAGCAGAGCTCAACCAATGCTGCAGAAACAAATCCTTGATGTGTGAGACAGACTAAAAGGGCTTTTCATGCTTTCTGAGACATGACATTAAACCGGCTATAGAAATGAAGAAAAAAAAAAAAAGTTCCTTATTCTTTCGGAATGTGTTTTTCTTGCTGCACCTCAACAAATGCTATGCTAAATTATTATAACCCCTGCAAATTTAGCATTCAACAATGTTAAAGAAGGAAATGATACCACATGATGCTTTAAAGCTGATTTTCAGCTCCATCTATTGTCACCACTGACAGATAAAAGAAAGCGCATGGTTTTGATAGCTTAAAGCTCAACACATTCAACTTAAATTCAGTTTTTCTGACATTTTTCTTAAAATGAGGTCAATCATCTAAAAATATATAGCAATAAAATTACTTCACAATATGGGAAATGGATAACCTGGGCCCGCTCATACTTCCTGTAACGCTACATTCACTTCGCGAGCAAAGTCAGTCTGGCCAAGCTGCCGTTTTCAGAGCATTTCAGATTCCCAGAAAAGTGGGAACCAATGAGAAACGAGCTCCCCCGCCCCCGGCACGACTGAGGCGGGTGTAACGCGATGACGCAGCAG
>JAUCMU010000104.1:13491367-13503020 GCA_032275025.1 Enteromius treurensis
CACCTTATGTTGTCCAGTGTTTGTCACAAGATGGCGCCAAACGGTAATCTTTGTTGGCGCGGAGGGATTTTAAACATTAGTAGTGCCGGCTATGCGTTATTACTTTGGAGCGGTTATTATTCGAAAAGAACGAACCTGTAAATGTCTCAAATGACCAATCAGAATCAAGCATTCCAGAGAGACGTGTAATAAGCACAAATAACATTTTCAACCTTAGCCAAAATGATTGAAATCAAACAATAACAGTGTAATTTCAAACAAGAATCTACAGTACATATCTGCACACTAACCATATCATTTTTACTCCCATCTAAATATGTAATATGAACCACACCTGGCATGCTGTCCATTACCAAAGACAGTTACAGTACTTAAAAAGCTGAGCAGGCAACACTGTAAATAAATGTGTAATCTATAGGATGATTGTAACATTTAAACATTTCATACGTTGGCATAAGATTGCTTCCTAACTTTATTTTTTTTGTTTTGTTCCAGGTCACATTCAAACTCTTGTTAAGGACCAGAGGACCAAATATAGGTCCTATTTACTTGAAGGAGAAAACTAATTTACAAGATTTAGGTTTTTACATATTTTCAATTTGCACTATAATCAATATTTAAATAAAACAATTAAGTAAATTCAGCTTCTTTACTCCAAATCATAATATATGAGGGTAGTCTAATCAATGCACTTTTACATTTCAGTCAAGTAACAAGATTTTAATTTATTTTTTGCTGAGCAATACATGTGAAAATTATTATTGTTAAAACTTGTTGAAATGACTGACCCTGATAATAGACATCACAGCATGCTCCAGATTTAATTCAGATGTGGTAAGCATTACAATCAGAAATATTTCATTAGATAGAATGTTCAAAATATTCTAAAATATTTTATTTATTTAAAATATTTTTCTCCTAATGAACGCAATGTACTATATTACTATTAGGACATAAAATCTAAGAACATTTAGGCTTTGTAGAATTATATAATCCTAATTAATAAATTGCTTGAATTAAATGCAATAAAATTCAGAATTAGAAGTATGGGATTTGAAAGCTGGCTGAAGAGAATTAGTCTGTGGCATTCCGAGTCTGAATTGAGTGCCTTTCAGACAGTCGGATGCACACGCAGGTCTGCATGCGGTTAATCAAAGCACACAAACTGCACACGGTACCTGCAGTAAAAGGATCTTAAATTGGCAAACAGCTTGCCTCGTCTTTCTACATCATTATGTGTGTGTGTGTGTGAGAATTGGGAAAAAAACTGGTTGCATTACCTTTATTGCTTTATTGACTGTACCCTTCTTCAGACCTGCATTGTTGAATTCTAAAGGATTGCGCTTATTTCCCCAAGCAGAAAAAGACGAGACACACACACGCGCACACACACAAACAAATACAAATACAGGCAGGATTATTAGGAGGATAGCATGCAGAGTTAAATTCATAATTGCACAAAAACACAGACATCCTGGAGTACTCACTCAATCATTCACGACAAAATTAATGATTACGGAATTAATGCACGATTAATGAGAAAGGATGATGCTTCAATGTATTTTATCCGTATGATTGCTCAAATGTTAAAAAAAGGCCTAGCAGAACGCATCAGCATTTGTTTTTTTAATTAGTCATGCCTGGGCACATGAGAGGACACAATTCAGGGTGATGAAGAAAGAATGATAAAAAGAAACATGAAAGAGAAATACAGACAAGGCAATCCAAAGAGAATCAGTCCAGCTCACACTTCACTGCAATTCAACCCGCAACAAATTTGACTGCACAAATATGTCATGGGCACTGCAGGACACTACAAGACGCCTGGATTTACTCAAAGCGCTGTCAGTGACTGATGACAAATGACCAAATGAGGCATGGGCTGCATACCGCAACAGTTATACAACAGTTATGGACACACTCGTTCCAAATATGCTGATATTGAATAAAATAGCACTGGAGCTTTTCACGCTTTTAATCAGAACCGTTTGCTTTTTGCTTGGGGTAGGGTTGGGTCGATAGACGATGCCATCGTCCATCACCGATGGACGATAGACATCACGATGCTAAGCCGGCATCCCGATCCTCCGCCCCGCCGCTGCAACAGGAACCAGCTCGCGAAAAACACACTTAATCTATGGCGGCAAATCTATGCCATTAATAAGCGAGCGCACCACTGATGCTGGCGAACGTGGTAAATCATTTCGCCGAGAGAAAAATAGATGTGCACGTGAAGAAATGGGGCCCGCAAGCTCATTTCAAACCCTCGCGCGCGCTTGATATGCTTTATATATTCTTTAAATAAAAAAGTTAAAGCATGCATAGTGTTGTAACCATGTACTATAACTAAAATTACACAATCCAAAAACCCAAAAGAACACATCTTAAACACACAGAATACCAAAAGTGGATTTTGAACGATTAATTGTCGCTTTGAACTATTATGTTATTGTGGCATCCATAATTGTAATTGCGTAATTGTAGCAGCCCTACAAAATAGCTGTCCAATATTATCTGCCTGTCCAAATAACGTATAAACTGTTGTATAAAATGTTGCTTGTGTGCCATTGCTTAATCATGCGTGTCATACAGTGAAGTGAAGAGAGAGAGAGAGAGACCCGTTTCATTCAACATGCTTCTAAAATTGACATTGCTGCACCCCTGCTACACCCCAAACGCATGCTACTGTTCAACATTTCTGTATGTCTGCAAGATCTTCTTCTCAAAGAAGTCTCTTATGCTCATCAAGGATGAATTCATTTATTAAAAAAAAAAAACAGCAATATAGTGAATTTTCAGCATCATGATTCATTAGAAATCATTGTAATATGCTGATTTGGTGCAGTATTAAAAATGTTTTGTGGAAACTGACTTTTTATTGAAGACTCTGCTCTGAAAAACAGTTTGAAACCGCAGGAATTAATGCTGAACTGCATTTACTTGAAATGGAAAGATTTTGCAACATAAAAAAAAAAAGTATTTCATGTAAATTCTGATTAATTTAATGAATCTTTGCTATTTACAATCCTATATCCAAAAAAATAAATATTACTGACCAAAACCTTTTAAAGAGTAGTATATCACTTACACACAATTTTACAACATATATTATGTCCTTTTTTGAGATCATCAATACTGACCAATAACGATTTTATCCTTGTCAAACATTGCTTTATCAATTGATTAAAAAAAGTCTGATTTCAAATCAGAAAAAAAGTTGTGTTTAGTAAACAATTTTACCAGCAATTTTGTGCATGTCTCTTTTGTTATCAACATTTTTCATATTTAAATTTTTCTGATAACTATTCATAAAAAAAACCCCATTTACATAGACACCTCCATTAAGCTATAAGCGATCAGCCAATCTTCTTTCTAGTTATGGTTTCATCACTGCCCAATAAAAAAAACTTGATCAGCAACACACCCATAACCACAAAACTTCATTTAGCTCTCCAAACAAGGCTGATAACTGTGTTCTGTTGCTGTGTCAACATAGTCAAAATGTTTCCCCTTAAATTCCCCTCTGATTCTCTATATTCAAATGCCCTCTTTAAAAGAAAGAGTGCACCTTTACAGTGAAAAAAACAACAACTAGATACACAAATATGGCTGCACTAACACCTCTAATACAGACCATTAATATCTATGCAAAATACAGGCAGGGACTCTGTAAACACTAACATGCTGATAGACCAAACGGTGACATAAACAAATACAAACAAAACAGTCCTTAGAGTCTGTAGAGCATTACAGGAAGATTTCACATGCATAAGGGAAGTAACTATGAAAAATTTGTAAATGAAACTTCCGGCTGTTAATGCAGGTAAAATGCAAGCAGACCAGTCTAATGGAAATGCCAGCAGAGTGACTCACAAACATTGTCCTGTAGAGGGCAGAAGTGTTCTCACAGAACACCAGCCCGGCAGAGCGTCGCTCTCGCAGACACCCACTGCCCACGTGCCCCTCAAAAACACTCTTCACCCAGAGCCACAGGAAACCAGAGTGGGATAACAGAAAGAAACAGAGGATGAAAGGAGAAAAAGGCAAGGCAAGGGTAGAAGTAGAAGCGATACCTGATGAAAGAGCGAAGATGGAGTATAGAAAAAAAAGAAGAAGAAAGAAGCTTGTGTGGGTAAGTATGTGCGTGTGTGTGTTAATGCTCACTGGCAGATTTTTGGCTGAGTCCAGATGCACCAACAGTAATGCTGATGACAGCCCATCATTGGCCTGCCCTTTATCTGCTTTAATGCTGCTTAAAACCTGAAAAGCAATACATAAAACATTAATCAGTGCTGGCTCTGTGCTGTGTGTGATCCACATTGTGGGGATCTTTAAAATAACTAAGTGATCTCTTGTTTTACATCCAATAATTACTGAATCACAAAATTATTTTGTATTAGTTCATAGAAATGGGAGATTTCAGAGTTTAAATGTAGAAATGTGCAGCTCATATTTATATATGTGCAGTTCAGTTATAGTACATACTAGGGATGCAACGGTACAGAGAGCCCACGGTTCGGTTTGTTTCACGGTTTTCTGGCCACGGTAACAGTTCGGTTTCGATACATCAATATTACTGTACAGTACTGTATGTGAGCTCTTACATAGCCGGAGGTCATTTGCCCTTTTTATTTCAAGTTATCAAGGTACAGAGACAATATTAAATGTAAAAAAAAAATACAGATTAAGTCAAAACAACACATTTATTTCTAAAAAAGAACACTTATTTTTGCCCTCTTTCGAAAACGGACAATATAAAAAGTGCAGTATAAAGTGAAATATAAACATGAACATTATTCAAATAAATATTGACAGCAACAAGAAAATACTTCAGTTTTCTAAATACACCATCAGAACAAACAACAATAACTAAATGTATCACTAAGTGGTGGCGCTTACTCGCGTCGTAAACTTCAGGAATAATTTTCCTGCTGAAATGTTAACCTATGCAGCCTGAGGCAGAAACAGAATTGATTCGTTCGTCTCTCGAGGCTTCGGGTTTTTCGAGTCGTTTGTTCATCACATGACAGCCACATAAGCTTAACCTACGCAGCCTGAGCCGTGCGCAACTGAACAAATCACTCCCACGAGACGACTCGTTCTTCCCTTCACATTAAAGATTCGTTCAAAATGAATGAATCATTCAAGAACGACATATCACTAGTCTTGAGAATTCCTGACCATCGCCTGATTGTCTATGCGCTTAATACGCAGAAAATGCCCATTTTAATTAAAATGATAGTTTAATGCCTCAAATAGGCTACCGAAATATCGCCGTTCACGTGGGTGTACCGAGCCGAACAGGACGAACCGAACAGTTCGATAAAGAACCAGAAAAAGTTGCATCCCTAATATATAAATATATACACGATTATGTACTTGTTTAGCAGACAGTATTATGTCCAGCAACTCTGAGTGATACATCTGTTACATAGAAATCAAACCCAAGACCTGAGCGTTGCTGGCTTGAAATTCTCTTAAAGTGTGCCTCAAGGTCAGTGGGTTTCTGTTGCTGAGCTAAGCAAGGAAGTGAGCAAATAACTCTAAATAATAGTTACTTAGTCGCTGAACACAAATAAGTTATTAAAACACAACACAAAGCCCAAGTCAAAAACCAAAAAAAACCCAAAACGAAACGAAAAAACCGAAAACGAGTACAATAGGGTATAGGGTAGTGTTTTTCAATCCTGTTTCTCGGGATCCACCGCTCTGCAAATTTTGCATGTCTCTCTTATCTGACAAACTCATTTAAGTTCATGGAGCATGAGTTTCCTAACGAGCTGATGGGCTGAATCAGGTGTGTAAATTAGGGAGACATAATATGTAGAGGAATAAGTTTGAAAACCACTGGTATTCCTAAATTACCAGTTGTTTCACTAGATAAGACCCTTATTCCTCAGCTGGGACACTGTAAAGCCCCCTGAAGCTGCAATGAAACTGCAATTTAGACCTTCAACCCATTGATCCCCACTAAAATCCTGTAATGCTTTTCCTCAAAAACCTTCACTTCTTTTCAACTGAAGCAAGAAAGACATGAAAATTTTGTATGACATAGGGTGAATAAAATATTAGGAAATTTTATTCTGGAGTGAATTTATCCTTGGTTAACTGGAATGGTGAAGGGGGCTGATATAAGAAGCACAAATCTCTATAATCCCATCTAGTCTAGATCTAAAAAACAAAAAAAACAATATCATAAAAAGCACATTACAATCATAAAAAAACCTGGAACGATTGGGGGGGCATCTCTAGTCCCATCTAACACAGACATGAAGCAGCACACCAAACATCCCTCCGGCTGCTCTAAAGTGTCTAACCACCAATCTGGTGCAAAGAGCAATACATTGGGGAGGATTTTCTAAAATTGAGCACTAGGGCAAAAGTAAAGCTGCCTGTTACACGGAAACATGGGTTGAACTCAGTTCATTATAAATTATCCAGAGAAACTGACATTGCTTTGAAACACACTGTGGCTTATGCGTACCATCTAGCATTTCAGGCCTGAGGGCTCTTGAGAGTGAGCCTCCATACCCCCATTCCCCAAAATCCCATCTCCAAACACTTTTCACATCGCCAGTCTGATCTGGATAGACACTGCTTCGACAAAATGGAGAAACAGTGCTATATTTACACAGTCTTCGCACTTTCAGCCTCTGATGTCCAGCTCCTCGGGGGTCTGGCTGGTTTTAGAGTTATTCTACCTGAATCCAGGAGATATATGGGCCCTGTAACTAAAGGGAACTAATTCGTGGTAGAAACCTGGCTGTTTGCCAGGCAGAGATTGTCTGATATGATCAGAGCTTTGCGGTAGCCTCATTTCTCTATATTTCAGACTCTGCTATGAAATTCCCACAGCAGCAGGCTGCCATAGAGTTTCCAGACTCTAGTACTGAGGTCTGACATTGGGTAAAGTTCAGAATTGTTGAGAAGGATTAATTGCTTTCATTAGTTATTCAGTGGCCGTTTTGTGCAAAATTCCCTCCAAAGCACACTGCGGTCTCTTATAAAATGGGACGCAACCACTTGTGCACACCAAGAGTCCCTGGCCCATTTATAATCAAAGCTCAGAGAGGAATGCCATTCAAACGGTCACTAAATCTCCAAACTTCTCATTTTATTAGAAAGCATCTGCCAATTTCCAAAAACAATATGCTGGGGTGAAACAGATATTTGCTGCTCTAATTAACTGCCTGCGGGATAGGAAACACATTAAACATGGTAATTTGTTCTACTTTGCATATTAAACGAGCAAGCACACACATACAACAGAATTCCTATTTGTAAATGTTATTGTAAAGCCAACCAAATCATTCTAAAATGAATGAATTAAAGAAACAATTTAACATATATAAAAGAATGAAAATATATAAAATCGTCTCATTCTATCTCTCTGGCAAGAACTTTTAGTTCTGTGGCTCCTCACTTGTGGAACTCGCTTGCCCCCAACATACAGAACAGTGACAGCCTTCATACTTTTAAATCTCCTCTTAAACTTTTTTACTCAGGCTTTCTTGTGACTTGCTGCTTTTTACGTTTTTCTTTTATTTCTTGATAAAGTTTTATCATATTGTGGTGCATGTACTTGTGCTGTTAAATTTTATAATGCTATTTATTTATTGTTACTGTTTTATTGGTTGTTTGCTGCAAGGTGACCATGGGTGTTTAGAAAGGCACCATTAAATAAAAAGACTTTTATTATTATTATTATTATTATTATTATTATTATTTGAGCTTTATTTATTCCTCCAATTTCCAATTTCAATTAGCAATTACAGTCAAGTCACAATGTCATATCCAAAATGTGGATTAAAATGCACTTAAAAACAAAATAAGGTCACATTCCAAAGTGAAAGCACCAGCCAAAACAAAATCTGTACGTGTCTAAATTTAATTTTAAAAAGGGCCAAAAGGATTAGCATTCTGCTCACTAACTTATATCCATTGACTCAGACTTAGGGTGCATGACCTCAATAAATGCCTTTCAGCATGCCATTACAAACATTCCCACATATCTGACTTACTAATCAATTCTACAAATAGATCTCCATCCATGAATCAGCTAAAGTTTCTCTTTAAAAAGCATGCACTGGAAACCTTCCAGCTACTGAGGAAGAAGTGAATCATTAAATAATCAGCTAGGTTTAAAAATAAATAAATAAATGAACTTCAGTATAAGCCGATGTTCATTATCAGTATACTTCAACATGCACATAGAATTGACAGAACACAAGCACAAGTGACTGCAGGCTCTACCGAACAGCTCTAACACTTGTACCAACCCTAAAAAAAACACCATGAACTCCTACACAATCAGTCCGTTTCCGCTCCACAAGTCCTTGAGGATGGCATGAGTATCTCTGTTCTGCAGTGTACAAGAATCTAAAATGATCTGCTTATGTAGGAGTATGACAGCATGCTCTCAAGAGGCTTTATTCATGAAGACATTTGCTGAAACGCTAAATTTAAATCTCCTGCCAAAAGTGCCAAATGTACACATGTATGATTCAGTTTCAAAAATGAAATTTCTTTGAAAACTAGAGACAAGAATGCTAAAAAATTAGAAGATCAAACAACCTCTTCGATTTCATTCACACTGTTGGCGTTTGGAACTGACAACCATATTTATTGGTAATCTTATACTGTCCCATTCACACACCAGCAGGCAGAGAAGGATAAAACACTGCCTGTATGATCAACCAAAGTCAGTGATTTGAATAATGAGCTGTTACCATGGTAGTAGTAACAGATGTCAATAGAAAATGTCAGTGGGTGTTATATCACCTAAACTTGTGATTAAAGTTTGTCTGTGACCGTGAGCTAATCGGAAATATCTGGCAAATAGCTTTTTACATATTATGGCCAGAGAATGACAAATAGACAATATTTAAAATTAGGGGTGCTCATTTTAACGGTTTAACCATTAACCGACCAATTTGAAGTTTAACCGATGAATACATCAGTTAAACACATGAAAAAAAAAAAATTAACACATTTTCAAATTTTTCTAGATATTGATCAGAAAAGTGTTACTGAATTGTTACTTAATGAAACAAATAACAACACAGCATCACTTGATAGCAAAGGTAAAAAGTGAATGAAAGAAAAACAAAATTAAATATCTACTGTCTACAGATATCAATTGATCTACAAAAAAGTATCAATAAATAAATAAATAAATGAATTCATGAATTAAAATAAAATGAACATATTGTATATCCCTAAAAATAAATGGCAGTTTGTGTACACAACCACTCTATCAAGATAAAAATCCACCCAGTGGTTTTTTTGTAATCTCCTTTTTTTCCCCTTTCTCAAATCGAGCCGTCTGTCGGTCATGTGACGTCACACGGTCACAATCGCCAAACCGCCTTTACTAATAATGTGCTAATTGGCAAGTTTCACTATGAATGTAACATCTAGGACTATAAATACAGCTAAATAAACATCCTCTGAGAGCGCCTCGGAAGAGGGGCGGGGTTAGCAGAGCTCGTGAAGATTTGAAGGGGAAGTACACCGAACAGAGTGTTTTTGAAAAGAGCTGTTTTTGACAGGTCAAAATGGGTGTTTTTTACACTACCACTGAGAAAATTTGAAACAAACTATATCACACACTTTTCATTAAATAATCATATCACCTTGTGGAAAATTGGCGTTATATGACCCCTTTAAACAAACAATACAAGTTGCATATTAAATTAGCCATATAGTCTCTTGGAATCCTCTTGGAATAACATGGAATCCAGATCCAGGTATAAATTTCTCAAATATAAAGCCCAAGCCGAAGAAAACCTTAAGATTTGAGTATTTGGAATATAGCCTAAAAAAGAAAAGATTCTCAAGGAAACAAGGAGGCCTGAGTCTTATCTTGGAGCCACGTTTTTTTTCAACCACACTGCCCCTTTATCCATGAGACCAAACCTCATTTGAGTTATACCGGATAGCAAAATTTCCATTTGGGTCAAAAACTTAAAAAAAATCAAATGAAACAAGGACACGGCACCTCCGAGGCAGGCATGGAAGCTTTCTCTTGGCACAGAGTAAAAGTTTCTGACTGGCTTATAAATCATGGAACAATCATCTGAGACAACCCAAACATTTCTGACATTGTAATTTCCTGAGCAGAGGAGTGTCTTATCAGTCTTAGACATGATTCCAGACTCATCTCCTCAGACACTGATGCAACAAACCCGCAAAATTATGCCTAAGCGGAAAGATAAACAGGCATCAGCGAGGTAGAACAAATAAGCTATATGGACAACAGAAAGCCTGCATTCAATGGAATGAATACCTATAATGCTATTTTTAGGCTGACTCAAATCCTCAGTCCAACTCTATTAGAATGCTTGTCATTTGGATGATCCAGATGGTGAAACTTATCCAAAGAGACCAATGCAAACGATACCTCCAGTACTCCGTTTCTTACTTTCCTCTCCTCAGTACTAAGCTGTCATTACCATAATGATTCTCTTGAAGAATGTCTCAGCTAGTCAGGGTCACACTATCATTACATAATCCTTTGCAGCACAGCGGCTTTCACACTACAAGATTATACTAATGGGCTTATAGCTACATCTGGACCCCAGGCTGAACACAGCCGCAAGCATAAAACAAACCTAATCAGTAAAACAATAAATACGTGCTGAATAACCTTCCCTCGATTACTCAAGTCAATTGGAAGATCCCACGAAGAGGATGTGTGTATAAAAGCTGATATACAGCATTTTAGCAAAGCACTTCCAGAATGACATTATAGAAGACTGTGGTTAATTATTGATATGGATTGAATAATTAAGTGGGCAAGCGAGCTGCAGCTGGATACCTTTTTGTCCTTGGTGACATCTTCCTCTTTCTTGGCCGCATCCAGGTCAGTGACTCCGCGACTGAACTCGTCCATTGTGCTGTCGGGGAGGGGAAGCTCCTCTGCATCAATGTCTGTCTCATCCGCAGCTGGCTTCTCGGCCCCTGTGAGCTCCCGCCCTTTGAAGAGAAACAATTCATCTTGCTAAATATTTATTCCTGAGATGGAAAGCATGATCTAGGGATTAAATTAAATATTCATTGGAAAACAAAGGTTTATACCCTCATGCATTGTCTTGTTGGAACATGGAAGCTACAGAGTTCAAAGGGACTAACTTTCTCTGTGTGGTTTTGTTTTTGCTTTTATTTACACACAGGTATAGACGTATATAGATTTATTCTGACCAAACACTGATGTCGAGTGTGTTAACTGTGGATCCCCTGTGGGATGGTGGTGTTACTGATATGGGGCCCCATGTACTGTATGTTATGACCACACCTTCACTCGGTCTGTACAGCAGGTCTGTATTTTTGGAAATGGATAGTTGACATGACATGGAAAGCAGTGACAGCCGTGTCCTGTGGTGCGACATGCTATACTACATGTAAAACCATTCTGAACAACATTCTGGTACTGTACTCATATCATGCATTGGATTTATTACATGTCACACTGTAGTAAATTCCAATAAATAAATAAATAAATGAAAAACAAAATAAGATGAAAAGAGTAACTTAATATAAACACACAGACACACACACACACACACACACACACACACACACATGTAAAAATAAAAATATATATATATAAATAAATGTCATCTTACATAAAAAAAAAAAAGACACAAAATAA
>JAUCMU010000104.1:13506364-13517169 GCA_032275025.1 Enteromius treurensis
TTTCTTAATGCCTGTTGAACATAACAGAGACATTTTATGATTATTACAATACATTTCTTACATACGGCTCCTTTAAATGTAAAAAAATATATATAATTCAAACTGCGTTTAAACACTGGATACAACCACCAGTCTACAGACTCCATAAGACCACTGCATAAAAATGACCTATTCCACAAAATGCTAAAGATCTTCTATCAGTATTTTGATAGGTGATGGCAAAAAATTAAACAACAACATTATTTCAGCTAAAATATTTAATTCTGTAGACAATAAAAGATGAAATTTAAATCGGTACAGATCTATTCACAGTTTATTGAGAGCACACACGAGCAGTTGATGTACAATTACCCAGAGCAGCTCTGAATTGCTCAGTCTGTAATGGACAGCGATGCTGGGGTGAAATGGGCCACACAAAGCTTTCCAACTCAAATGAGCGACTTCTTTCTAAAGAATCTTTGTTAAATAAAGAATACTGTTTTATTGATCGCCTTTCCCCATGGCCAAACCTCTGCTGTAGATATCTATGGCTATTGATGAGCCACATTTTTTATGATGAGAGAAACATGGGTAAAATTGAGTCCATGTTTCAGGCTTTCATAATAATTGTTTTCTATGCTACATAGTTTTTAATACTGTGACAAACTCATTACAGTGCGCTCATTTAGTATGCTATTTGCAATTTCACATCTAAAGAAGAATGAAGCATGAAACAAAAAGTCAGATTCTAGATGACTGGAAAGTTGTACTCCGATTAGTGTCTGTTATGTCTCTTGCAGCCCTACATGTGAAAGGCCTGCTCAGGCTTACAAAACAAAACACAGACTAGTTTCAGTGTGAAAATATGATGTCGATTTGCATTTAGGTCTTAAATTTACTCATTTTTAATGCATAAATCAGATAAAAGGCACACTTTAAAATGTTTCTTAATTGGATAATCCTTGCTAGTTTTTATTTTCTCTTTGGCTGTGCCAAAAACTCACTGTGAAATAATAATGGTAAAAAATTGCATATGGTTTAACAATGCATTATGCATGATTACATTACATTCATTTTTTCAATTTTACTTATTTATGGGTTATTTTAAAAATTAAAAAAAAAACAACGACAAACTATCATATAATTCATGGTGACAAATAGCTAAAGAACATTCAGATGTCTTTTTGCAATACATTGTATTCATATATTTTCTTTTAAAAAGTGCAAAATAAACATACAAACAAACAAAAAACTAAATATTAGAAGAAGCCATAAAACGGTACAATAAGGGTCCATTTGTTAACTACATTAGCGAACATAGAGTAAAAAAATAATTTATTATTCCCAGTTTTTGCCTATATTTTTGCGATATTTACTTGTATCAAAAAAGTTGGATCTATTATAGGACCTGAGCTAACATGGACTAACAATTAACTATTGTATTTCTGATTTTTTTTTTGTGAATTGAGAAAGAGAAAAAACAACTATGATGTGGTGACTTAATGCAGTCATACTTTATTTGTTCAATAAAGTACCCACACACCTAAGTCTATTATATCTGACGTCTTGTATTTTTACATCTACTTCTTGTACAGTCTGTTCTCAAGCCCTTAGCACTCGGAGATCCTTGTGTATACAAACTTCTGTGATAATGTGATGTGATGTGTCATAGTGACAACTATTGCCGAGCATGAATTCCTCTCTATATTTATAGACTGTGTAGGCCACCAGTTCTGGAGAGGAAAAAAAAATCCCTCTGAAAAATCTTATTTTGATTCTCATGACATTGTAGATTAATTGCCAATATTAATATAAATAAATATTTAAACCAGTCAAGCAGAGAAAAACAGATTCGGATGTCAAATCCTTCTCAGAGGCGGTGGGCGTCTTTAAACAGTTACTTAGCTTTCATATTTGCTTGATTCAAATCCAGCGCAGAAGCATGAAAGGGATCCGAATTCGACAGCTTTAAGAACAAAAAGCATGCGCTGTCAGTATATCATCTACATGCGCCGCTGCTGGATCATTGTGCTGCTCTGCATGCTAGACTGACTAAGAAAGAAAAATATAGCCATTCTGAAAAGTGCACTTCAGCTTCATGGCCAAGGGCTGCTGTTCTCCTTTTTCTGATGGGTTTTTCAACTATATGCCCTGAAGTAAAATGAAACAAGTGTGCTGAAGAGGGAAAGAACTGTCAGTAGCCTTCATTCACGTGGAGCTTCAATGACAGGATTCTATTGTCCATGGAAAACCATCAGCACTCAATGTCCTGACTAGAAGACACGCTCAAGAGATGCCTACCTTTTTCTTTGATTTGAAGACGTTACATCGAAACACGTTGCTCTGTCCATCTCTTGCTATGTAACTGAAGATCTTCAGATCTTGAGAGTCGTGTGATACGTAGAATATCCTGGAAAAAAGGAATATAATGTTCAGTACTGTCATGGACAGTAGTTTCAGGTGGAGTAAAAAGAAGAAAAGTATTTACAGGAACACCTGTGGTACCCTTAAAAGCTATTAATCCTGGATTTGGTCATTTGTATTGCTATATTTTGGTCCAAACCACCACAGTGCACCCATTTATAAGGAATCCATTAATGCTGTGATTAGAAATTACCTTTGGCTGTGTATTTTTGTTGGGCATCTAAACAAAAATGGTGCTTGAAGTGAAGCAAATAAAGCAACATGACACAAAGAAGAACATTCAGTTCTATTGTGACACTGTGTGAGTGCACTTACCCCAAAACAAACAAGACTTGTCTCAAGGAACAAGCAGCAACGCAGATCAGAGAGGAAAACACTACATAAACCAAAAGATAAATAACTGACGCCATGCAAATTCAGATAAATTTTCTCCACAACAGAGTAAAGGATTTGCTTCAGAGCTTGCATAAAATGACAATGCAGCCATCACAAGGCACTGAGGAAAATCCTGAGCAGAAACTTTGTTGAATAAGATGAATAAAACCCATCTATGTTGTCAATTGCAACAACTTTCATGCACATCAACAGAAAACCTCAGAGAAAACCTTAAAGTGCCAAAGAAATGATAGACAAATAGCTAGTTTGCCAGACAATATGACACATTTACCAAGAAAAGGCAAGTTGGTTTGGAGCGTGCCGGCTTGGCGGGGTACTTTGTATTTTGCTATTCGCTAAACCTTGACAGACTAAAAGAAAAAAATGATTTCAGATTGTTTCAGTGGGTTTGTCACGGAGTGAATAACTGGCAGCATGGAGCAGAAATGCCTAAAACGGCATTCGAATCACCACACCGCGAATATGACAGAAACATAACAGTACCCAGAGACTCTTCATCATTTGGGCACTCGTAACTTACCAAACAATTAGAGCTGAGAATGTGTCATCACACATTGGAAGGTCACATGGCGTGTATTGTACAATTTCTAAGCAGCTAGACAGGTGTTGCATATTAAAAGATCCTTGTGTGCATCCTTCTGTATACACAGTACAAAACACTTCTTAAATGAGCGTGTGGTCATTTGAAATATCAGATATGGATTACAAATTATGAATTTACTTTAATTTGCAAAGTACCTTTAATCGATAAAACAATAATTTGAACAAACAACTGCTCATGAGAGTAAAATGTACGTAGTCATCATAGAACCAATAGATGTGTTTCTAAAACTGAAGATGTTTACATGGTTCTGAAGATGGATTATAAGAAAGTGGAAAAAGGGTCGACAATATAAAGAGCAAGTTATTTTCATTTTGCTTTTTTTGCTGGAAAATGGAAAATAACTTTGTTTTTAACGTAGAAGAACCCAATTATCCATAATACAGCCTTTGTTAAATGATGCAATACTTGCTATACAATAACGATAGTAATTTGAATTAGCCTTCATTTAAAAATATTCAAAAGCTAACAATTATATAACCAATGCACTCTTGCAATAAAAAGCATTAGCTACAACAACTTCTGAAAGTGACCAGTGTTTGAGCATCACATTACGAGTAATGTCTCAAATCCGAAAAAGTAATTTCAACATCAATATAAACAAACAAAATAATACCACTTATTTTATATCAACGTACAGTATCATTGCTCCCTGTAACTTCTTTAATACCACAGCAAACACTAGCAGCATAAGAAAGTTCAAACATGATTAAAGGCAAGTAAACAGCCAGTAAATAAGAACAAATACACAAATGATAATAACAAAATGAATACAATATAACAGTTACGAATAAAATAATGTCTAACAGTAGTATTCAGGTACAGAAGTGTAATAATTAAGGGTAAAATAACACTATAAGCACTATATTGCAGGGTCAAAATGATTAGTGGTTGTAATTTAATCACCATCACTGATATCAGTATACGTTTCCCAATTATCTGTCAATATATCAGTCCTGATATACATCACACCTCTCTAATTATCTGAGACATTAGAAATCGAATAGTATATTGATCTCACCACTGAAGAGCAAGCGCAGGTAGAGCTTTTGTGCTACAGGCCTGATAGTGAAGCAATTTATTTCTAAAGCTCACAAACATTCCGAGCCATACAATTTTTCTTTACAATCACTATAGTCTTCATTTGGACCGGTGCAGACTTGATATGTATCCAACATTCACACTACTGAGAATGTCAGCGTGTTACATGTCAGAGCTTGCCGATACAAGATTGCAGAGATGCTAAAGGGATCGAATACACCCTGCAAGGAAGATGTACCAAAACACCAGTCCGATACACAGCGCTGGACAGATGGGTGCAGAGAAACCCCACTCATTAATTGAATTTTCCTTCGTTGCTGTTGACACTTCAGGCAGACATGCCGCATCAGCGATTTACACAGATGACACATGCTGTTTAAGAGCTTTTTTCCCCGTCACTTTAATTCATCAAGTCTGAAAGCAAAATGAAGAGCTGAAATATCTGCTGAGTATATGTAATGCACACCACTACGCCCACCATCATAGAAAGAGTGAGTTTACTCCACAACCATTACATAGCTTTATTTAACGGGTTGCTCTGCTTGAGAAATGTCTGATTAACAATATAATGAGTATCTACCGGAAGGCAAAGAGCTGCTTTGCTCATTTCTGAGATCTATATGCCATTGACTAAGTAATGCTATTTCTATATTCTAAGCAAGCGCTCCCATTTAACACGGACAGAATAGGCTAAAGTGATGATACATTAAGATTAAGATCTCAAAGCATTCATCCTGATTTACTGAAAAAATCAATAGTGATGACTTTTAGGATTGCCTGGCTTAGCTAAAAATGTGTTTTGCAAGGTCCCTGAAATAAGTATGCAGGACATTGCACATTTGTATTTTTTACCCAGGTATTATTACTCATACTTACAGTGAACTGAATAACTCCATTAAACTGGTATGCAACATGTTTTTGTAGAGTTGATGTTACAGACATAAAATACATACAATTATACCTTAAATTGTTGAATGATTAAATACAAGGGCTGTGATTAATTAGTCACAGAAAAATAATGCTATTAAATATTTTAATGCAATTTATTCACTCGTGCTGCCCCAGACCTGCAGGTTACATTTCATGCAGTTGAAGAGATACAGTATGATGACATAGAAGGGTAATAACAATGTAGCCTTTAAAATGCACTTATGAATGAACTAATGTTTTATGAGTGAGTTTTTGTCTTCAAGTTGTTATATTTCAGATGAGCTACAACTAGGGCTTGTTATCGTTTAAAACAATGTTGATACCGATACCTTGAGTTCAATACCGGTTCCTGAACAATACCTTTTTCGATACCAATTTTATGAAATTACTTTTAACAAAAAATATTTTTTTTTGCCAGGAAAAAAAAATCCAACACAATGAATCAAATTAGTTTTCAGTTTACACATCTGTTACAGTATGCCTTTACACTAGTGCATTATTATTTATTCTAACAATAGCTTTATCATTTTTTTCCCCTCTGAAAATTTTGTGCATTTACATTTTGTTAAGGCATAAAACATTTGTCTTTTAATTCATGAAGATTTCATTTTATTGTTGGAAAATAAAGGGGATTTTATATTACAGTTTAAAACACTGAAAAAATGCTGTTTTAATAATTTTGTAGTAGCCTATTATGTACATTCTACTGAACAACAGTAATATATTTCTGCTGCCATGTCCAAACTGAACTTTTATTTTGACGGCTTGCCATGAAGACCTTTACAGTTCTGTGTGTACATGATATGACGATAGATTTACTCAAAGAAACCATCAAATGCTCTTGAAGTAATCCTTGGAGCAGTTCTGGATGTTATTTATGTAGCCTGCTGTATTAATGTCCTCATTTAGTGTGACAAGACGTTAATGTCACCGGAAGAGTCACGTGCAGGTCAGCAATGCTAGTAAACAATACTGCGCATCTGCACCACACAATAACACAGAGACACGCAGAATTAATCTTATTTGTGGTTAAATATCGACAAATACTATTGCGGTAGTGTGCTCACTTGTGCGTGTGGCGCACGCATGTTTAAGTGCTTGTGAGGCGGAACTGTGCCGTGCACGATACAGAATGTGCAACTTAATGACGTGCAGTCGTGTAAATGGTATACATAACATAAGGCTATTTTACACGCTTCTGGTCAAACACACTGGCTAGTGCTGCAGTCTTATTGGCTCACTGACGTTGATGAGATTAACCCCTTTAGGTATCTGAATTGGGTACCGAGCGGGGAGCCACTTTTCGATACTCGTTGTATAGAGGCTATTCAGTCGGTACCTAAAAAGTATTGACCTCGATACCCAGCCCTAGCTACAGCATTGGCAAAATTGAGCAAAAACAGGCAATGAAAATATTCCAGTAGTTCGTGCTTCCTTATAATCAAGGTAGTAATAACAGCGTGTTTGGCGTGCTAACCAGGGGGGCGAGCCGGGAGCCCGTATGAACCCTAGCGACGGTCTCGGCGTCTGGCTCGGACCCCGCCACTTAACTAATGTGCAACTACACCAATTATACATGTATCACCGGTGTGTGTGTGTGTGGTTTTCCACTTTTCCTTGCTTTTCTTCACTTTTAAATAGCTTGTAACAGCAGAGTGCACCTTTTACTCTCACTTTTAAATCGGAGGCAATTTGCCGTAAAACATAGTTTGTTTTTAGTTTGTTTGAGCTTAAAAATGCACATATGTTTAAAAAACAAACAAACATCCAAAACCACCTTAGACAAACGGCAAAAGTCAGGCTTTTCAAAATTCAAAATACTGCAAAACAGGCCTTTTCGAATTGTGTTTTGAAACTAAATCAACCGCTATCGTCTTGTATGTGTCACCTCACTCTCAGCTTGACTCACTCACATGATGAACGAAACCTGATCTGGTGTTAAGACTTAAGACAAATAAAAACGAGCTGGTCCTGGCCATTGGTTGAGAACCACTAATCTAGAAGCCATCCAGTATTTGCCCAAAACACCCAAGCAAAAGCAGAGGCACCCCAGCAAACCATTCATGCCATTATAGCTACCCACAACATGGCATGGCAACCACCTAATAACCATCCAGAATACCTTAATACTCCAATAACCACCCACAGCACCCTGACATTGTAAAATAAGGTAATAAAACAAAACTGGACCAATTCTTCAAGATGTTGCTTCTTTCAGCATGTATTGAAGTATAAAATCTGCCCTATAGTGACATCACTTCCAAACTCCCAGGTCACTCTTGCGAATTTTTCTAATATGTTTCTAGACAGGCAAGTGCAGTCATGAGGACTGTATAGTCGGAGCCAGGATTTCCTCTGCACTTTACTACAAATGAGAGATCTGAATTATGGATGCCTCTTATTATATCTCTGTTAATAACAGCAAGCCAGTTCTCCCTGCTCCTGGTGCCAAGTTTATGCTCTGGGTGACAATAAAGACGCACAAATGTCACCATTGCTCTTCAGAAGGGGGGGCAACAGCAGGCATTCTCACACCTTCAGAGCTGACACGGCCCCAATCCCATCATCCTAAAAGAGTCCCCATACAGGCATGATTCAGTCTCTTCAGCTTGCAATCAAACACACTCACAAAAGCTGTCAAAAGCTTCCTGGGGTTGCTGCTCCTGGTTTAGCAGGCTGTTGGGTAGCAAAACTCATTGTAATCACTCAACTAGGCACAAATTAGAGTCAAACTCAAGTGTTATCTTTATGGAAATGATTTTGAATGTGACCGTTTATTCATTCATTGTCCTTAACCAACTTGAAATGTTTTAATACGAAATGCCTCCGTTCAAGAGGGCCAACAGACCCCAACCGTTTAACTGGTTTCAGGTCAGCTAGATAAAAATAAATATTGTCCTGACACGTCCAGCGAGTCAGGGGATTGCATGGGCATGTTGTCAAGTTCAAGCAGCAAAATTTGGCGAAGATGATTAATGTGTTTTGATTAGCCTTTCATGCGATTCTGCATTTGCTGCGGACACACAGCCAAGCAGGATTTTAAACTGCACATTCATACCGTTACCATCAGCAGCGGTTACATAAGGAACAACTGCTTTGCTAAAAGGCTTTGCAAAGAACAAACACTTCTAAGCACTTTCTCCTCTAGCTTATTCGTTGCCACTCTGATTCCCATACGGTATTTGCATTTTCTGCAGAGCTACGGAAATTAAAAGCACAGAAGAACATGTTAGTTGCTTCTTTTTATTTTCACAACAACAATCGGGGTGTCCCTTTGGCCACACGCTGACTGAACTCTAACTCTCTTTGTACTGTGACTTTTAAAAGCCTAAATTACATGGCATCCAAATGGATTCGTTTTTTTTTTTAGGAATTCCTCTAGTTAATATAAACTACTATTACAATACCTCTATGTGAAATGTCACCATGTGCTTGCATGTTGGGTCTACTGCCTAATTCTTATGATTGCACAAAATGAGCTCATGAATATAAAATTGCTCGATTTGGCATGATTATAGTAGATTAGAACAGTAATGGTTCAACAAGCAGCATCTTGAATGATTCATTTCTCTACTGTGTGGTATGAATATATGATTACTGGCCATAAATACTTCAGAAACAAATTAGTCTAACTGTGTTTTATGTCTGATAGCACTGTAAAAAAATCCAAACTACACCACAAAAGCTGAAGATGAAGGTCTAAATACACATTAAATGTTCAAAAAAGCTCAAACATGTAAGATCCTGAAATGTAAAATGATGAGCACTGGCAATTTTAACTTTAAAACTGTTTCAATGATTAAAAAAATAGAAAATACTTTAAACAGCAAGAATAAATTGATCAAACAAAGAGGTGTTATAACACAAAAAAAGGAAATACAACTACTGTTTTGTTTTAATGAATAATTGTGTATTTAAATATTGCATTTGTTATTTCTTCAATTCATCGAAATTCAGGAAAGAAGGTGTACTCCTCAGCTTTTGGAATGTAACATGTCAGCGGGATGCTGATGCTCATCATAAGCCCTCATTTTGCTTTCAGCTTGTTCCTTTTCTACATTCCTTGCCATTTTTTCCCTGTCACTGCCATTTTATCTCTGCATTCATCTTTTTCATCTACAAATGTATAACAGAGGTCTGCTATGTGATTCAAGCCTGAAGGGACCCAACCGTTCAGGATTTAGCTTACATTTGTTTTGAGAGTGCTTTTTTTTAATGCAAGTCTCTTATGCTCACTGAGGCTGAATTTATTTGATCAGAAATACAGGAAAAACAGTACGGTGAAGTATTATTACAATTTAAAATAACTTTATATATTTTAAACACTAATTTATTCATCCAATGGTAAAGCTTTACGGGCAAAAACCATGACATATTCCTTTATTTTCTAACTGTGCTTTTCACAAGTGCTATCAAATAGATGAGAGAATTTAAGCCTAGGCTGACTTTCCTGACTTGGCTGCTGTACAGAAACATGGGAGAAAGTAAAACAATGAAAGGGAGAGAGAGGCGTTCCTGACAGCGAAGGAGGGAAAGAGGTCTTGCGCTGACACAGCCATTTAAACTTTTCATTAGGAAAGCATAACAACAGCATAAGCCTTTCCAGCACACCGCTTTAAACTCTGTAGCTAACTTCAAAAACGCTTTTGTTCAATTTTGCGTGGGTCTAAGGAGTTAGCACAAGCTCCGACGAGAGTTCCGGTTCAACTTGTCAACTTTTTTTCCTTCAATTATTGTCAGCATTTAAATACTTAAAGCTCATATCAACTGAAAATGTTCTTAAAGCTTCCAACACTTCTAAATGTTTTTATATTTGAATGAATAACCCATTAGATCACTTATTTTGACAAGCATTAAAAAATAAACAGCAGAAAGCAACAGTACTTCTGATTTATGCTTCCAAAATTGGGTCAAATAAAGGTTTAAAACGATTTAGTCAATAACTAATAACAGCATGTACACTAAAAAAATAAAAACAGCCAACAAACTGCAAACTGACACAAATGTGTCAAAAAACCCAAACTATATTGGAACACAGATTTTTTTGTATGTTAATATTCTGCCATGTTTTTTTCTTCATCAACAGCAATTATGAACTAATAAATAATACTTTAATGTCAGTTTTTGAAGCGTCTTTGTTATTGCTGAAAAAAAACAAACTAACAATCAAGTACAGTTTCCGTCCTATTTGTTGGGTGCATCTATAAACATATATATATATATATTAGGGGTGAAGCGGTTCACAAAAATCACGGTTTGGTTCGATTCGATACAGTAGTGTCACGGTTCAGTATGTTTTTGATACGGCAAAAATACAATAAAAAAAGAGAATTTCTTTGATTTTTTTTCATATTTTAATTTATTAAAACTAACATAATATGACCTTGTTTTTTCCCCCCTTTTCTTTTACTTTGAACAACAATGGAGCTATACT
>JAUCMU010000104.1:13558607-13576703 GCA_032275025.1 Enteromius treurensis
CAACATCATACGAAGATTGGGCTCAAGCCCTTGACGAAAGGTAGTAACCAATGCTTTCTCATTCCACCCACTTGCTACAGCCAAGGTTCGAAACCTAATGGAATACTCTTGAACAGATAGATTATCTTGACGGAAATTATAACATTTTTCACCTGCTGATGACTTGTGATCAGTTCTTCCACAAACCTCTAAGAAATGAGTAGCGAATGCATTGAAAGAACTGACAGCGGGTCCCGCCTGGCTCCAGATTGATTCAGCCCAACGTAAAGCACTTCCTGATAAACATAAAATCACATAGCCAATCTTAGCACCATCTGTATTGTAAACATTGAGGTAAGTAGAAAAGGTTATGGAACATTGAAGCAAAATCCCTTGCAATCCTCCGCCACGCCAGAGAAGGGCATCGATCGCACCATGGGACATACCACTGTAGCCGGTGAAGAAGGGATGTTTACTTCCAGGTTGGTGTTTAGTGCTGGTGATGGCATGGGTGCCGTTGGTGGTGATGATGTGGACAAAATCGTTCGTCTAAGGGCATCAACAAGCTCTTGAAAGGGATCGGTTGAGCTCATCTTGATCTGTTTTGCGGTCTGAGCTTCTGTTAAAGAAGCGGACGGACACAGGAGTAAAATTATAACAAACAACAGTTTATTCAACAAAGGTTCTTTGCTCACAGCGGTATAAAGGTAAATAATGAAATAGTACATCCAATTTCAACTGGAAGGTAAACAAACTGAAAGTCTTCCTCTTTCTTGGTAGATGAATAGACGAAGCACCGCACAGATGACCACAATGACACCACATAGACGACTCAGGAGGAGAGGAGGAATCGCTGGGACTTGGAAGGAGACACAGAGGATCACGGAACATACTGGAGGAGAACAGGTAAGCACAAAGGTAAGTAACTTCAATGGAGGAGAGCATAGGATGAGTCTACTTACGTAAAACGAGCTCGGATAGTGAGTGCTCTAGTGAAAGTGGTTTATATGTGGTGGAGGTGATGAACATCAAGTGTAGTGACAGGTGTGACTGATTGGTAATCTGGGGATTGTGATCCTTGCATGCTAGTGAGGGTGGAGCCTGGTGTGGATGTAACAGTAAATGTGCATTTGTTATAAATGTGTGAAATCTGAAGGATCATGTGACACTGAAGACTGCGGTAAAGGCTGATGAAAATTCTGATTTGCATCACTGAAATAAATTACAAAAAAAAAAAAAAAACATTACAATTTCTTTCTCTGTGTGTGTGTGTGTGTGTTAGGGCGGCACAATTAATACATTTTCCACTTATGTCCTTCTGCGTGCTTTTCAACAGGTTATCTTAAGGGTTATAACATTGTTTTAATTGTAGCTTTACTATAATATTAGAACACCATTAATATTTTTTTCTTTTTGTACTTAAAAAAATAGTTTGTATAATTGTATAAATGTATAATTATCATTTGAGGCTTAATACTATATAAAAGCGATAAAGTTTTTTTAGTTAGTGTTTTCATCTTTTTTATATGAATGAATACATATGGCATGCTGTTGCTTCAAACAATGGTATAAACATCATTCAGTATAAAGTGTGAAAATTGTAATTAATAATCACAATTACATTTTACACAAACTTACATTAATTGAAAATTATGATTTTTGTCATAATGGTGCAGCCCTAGTATGTGTGTCTGTGTGTGTATATATAATACATTTTATATATGTAAATAAAAATAGACTATGGACATTCAGTATATGATCCAAAGTAACAAGTAACTACTTAACTAGTAGTTTTTTTTATCCAATACTTTTTTACTCTTACTCAAGTAACTATTCTGGCTATTACTTTTACTTTAGTAAACATTTCTGTAAGTACGTTTACTTGAGTACAGTTTTTGGCTACTCTCCCCACCTCTGGTAATCAGTTTATGGGGTGTTATGGGTAATGGAGTCCTCCAGTGAGGGTTCCACAGAGGTGCTACTTATGACAAATATGAATGAATTACATGATTTTTAAATAATATAATAATGAGTTACATAATTTATTACTTATTTGTCCTTTTATTTTCAGTTTTGGAATGAGTGAAATAAAGAAATAAATACATATTTTGAATGAATTAATGAAAACTGAATAAAATTGTTATACAGTATGTTGCTATTCATCATATTTTTGACTAGGTTACATAGATTACAGAGTAAGCAAGTTCCACTGACTGTAAATCAATTTGTCCAAATGATTCTTAATGCTTTCAAGCAAGTTGAGATGTTGTTAAGCAGAGTACGTACTTCGCTGATATTTTAGCTTTAATGCAATTAGCTATGTTTTGTCAGTAGCTTAGTGTAGCTTTTCCAACAAAGACTTTGTGAAGCCGGGGGATCAGTTGTGACCCCTGATAGGTTGCATTAGAATTATAAAAGCTAAGTGAATAAATTAAAATATTGCATTCACTATTACAAATGTACTAAAAAGTAATAAACGCTTACAAAAGCTGATTTAAGATTACTGTAACAATGAATTAGATTGCACAGAATGTCCTGTACTTAATTATGTAACCCAGCAAGCACCTGTAGTGTGCTGAGTGTATCTATCTATAGTTTAAGCTTCGATAGCCTCTAAGCAGAGGTGTCTGCGTTTTTCTGTCCACACACATACTGTCTCTCTCACAATCCTGGATCCAAGGAGAATCAGTCTGCTTTAATTAAAATGACCTGCCTTTGGCTTGCTGAATCCAGGCTGCAGTAAGAGAGCCGTGGCCAGGTCTCGAGAGCTTGGAGCCCTTGAGCTGAAATACTAACCCATTATTAGCTCTGCTGAGAGTATGTTGAGTGTTTGTAACTTTCTGTTTCTTTCTATTGCTCTCTGTTGTTTAAAGTTATAACTTAACTCCCTCAGTATTTCCTATGGTATCTATCAAACCTATTTGACTGTTGATCATTGGTTTTTAATCTTAAAACTGCGAGTGCGGGCAACAGTTCAATAACGGCCTCCAAGGTCGGTTCAGGGTCAGGCTTGAGCATCAGAACAGCCCTGCCAAACTGACACGGAGATTGTGCAGCCACCAGCAGAAACCCTAGAGAATCCACGACTGAAGTCGACATCTCCAGAGGTAGTGCAGCCACTGGCGGATTCTCCGTGGTCAGGACCTGGCCGGATGGAGGCAAAAGAACAGTCTCTAGAGGTTGTGCAATAACCAGCAGAACCTCAGGGAAGTCGACTGACTTCTCCTGAGGCTGTGCAGCCACTGGCGGAACCTCTGGTAAATAAATGTCACTAGCTGACTCCGAAGGCTCGGTCCACGGCAAACCAGGACGGCTGACAGGTTCTGGTGGATCGGGCCATGGCAGATCTGGATCACCAGAGGCCTCAGGGGTGCAGTGTGCAGCCCACACACTTAAAATGGCAACTGCCTTAACAGGAAATACAGCAGACTCCGGAACAGACTCGAAGACGGTCATCTTATGTGAAGACTTGAGAGTGGCGGCAAGGTAGGGGTGGCACGGTTCACAAAACCCACGGTTCGGTTTGTATCACGGTTTTAGGGTCACGGTTTTCGGTTCTTTGCGTTTCCTTTAACATTTTTTCTTTTTATCTTTAACACTCCAGAAATGTACTTCAGCATATGAAATATAGCTTAATTATCCACAATTTAGGATACAGTATTAAAAAGTTATATCATGTAATCATGCATACACTGAATTTGACTTGACTTAAAGCACATTATTGGGAACTTCTCTGAGGAAAGCTAGGTGAGATTTTGATACAGCAAGAAGACATGATGATTTCAACATGCTTTTCTTTTATTTGGCAAAAAAGGAGAACGTGTATTGCCATCTAACTTACATGAATGAATGTGCCTTTTTAGCACACAAAGATTGCAATATTACAGAATATCTTGCATTTATCAAACTGCCAACTTCAATTTAACTCATCTTCTCAGATTAAATTACATATTCAAAGTCTTTCCATTAGCAAAGTGGATGCGTGTTGCACAATACTTGCATACAGTCCCAGTTCTATCTATTGTTTTATTTCCACTGTCTTCAAAGGTAACATGAAATCCAAAATGTTCCCACACACCACCGGGCAGCTTTTCTTTTCTCTCACACTTGCCATTTCTACACGTACAGTATTGTGACCTGCAGCACTCACTCCACACCGTAGACACCTTAATTGTGTCGTGCGAAATGCTGCATTCATACCGGACGCGAATGAAGCGTCAAGTGTGAGTGATTTACATGTTAAGTCAATGCACGAGTAGAGACGCGATTAGACATCCTGCGGCGCCATTCGCTCAATTCGCGTCTGGTGTGAACGCAGCTAAAGGGAAACACTAACGTCACATACTGTACGGGGCACGAGGCTACATTGCACATGTCATGAACCGTCGAACCGTGCGACGCATGCATGCACCGAACCGAGACATGCGAACCAAACGGTTCGGGTTTTTTTTATGAACCATGCCATCCCTAGTGTTCACGGTGTGTGTGTGGTTGATCACTTCTCACTGCTGTGTGTGCACTTGGATGGGTTAAATGCAGAGCACAAATTCCTAGTATGGGAAACCATACCTGGCCACAAGTCACGTCCTTTCCTGTCCTTTCCTTTTCCTTTCCTTATGGAAAGTATTTTTGAACTTCTGTTTTTGAAATATAATTTTTCTTAGAACCTGAATTCTGGAATGTTGGGATGTTTTTTCAAATTTGAATAAGACTTTCAAATCACATTTGGCCAATATTTTACTCACAATAGAACATAGAGAACAAAACAAATATTTAAACTGAGAAATTTAACATTTTAAATTTTGTATCCACTAAATGAGCTCATTTCTATAAGCCTCAAAAAAGTTGGCACGAGGGCAACAAAGGGCTGAAAAGAGCCGCTGGAAGAACATCTAGCAACTAATAACAACTAAAGTTAGTTGACATCAGGTCTGTAACATGATTAGCTATAAAAGGGACGTCTTAGACAGGCAGACTCTTTCAAAAGTAAATATTGGCAAAGACTCTCCAATCTGGGATACTTTAAAAACAACGTTCCTCAATGTATCATACGTGTATAACATCATCAAAAGATTCAGAGAAACTGGAGAAATCTCTGTGCATAAGGGACAAGGCCGAAGACCTTTGTAGGATGTCCGTGGTCTTCTGGTCCTTAAACGACACAGCCATTGGTCCCAAGAAGCCATATGTGAACATAGTCCAGAAGCACCGTTTTGTCCTGTGGGTCAGGGCTCATTTATAATATGACATTTTAAAAATGTGACATTTTTGTTGGAAATCAGACGCCATGTCCTCCGGGCTAAAGAAGAGGGAGACCTTTCAGCATGTTATTCAGTTCAGAAGCCAGCATCTCTGATGGTATGGGGGTGCATTAGTGCATATGGTATAGGCAGCTTGCATATTTTGGAGGGCACTATGAATGCTGAAAGGCATATTAAGGTTTTAGTGCAACATATACTCCCCTCCAGATGATGTATCTTTTAGGTAAGTGCTTGTATATTTCAGTAGGACAATGCAAAACCACATACTGCAGCTATTACAACAGTCCAGATGCCTGCAGTCCAGATCTTTCACCTATAGAGAACATCTGGTGTTTCATTAAACACAAATATGTGAATGTTGACCAAAAACTCTTTAGCATCTGGAAAACTATATCAGGCAAGAATGGGACCAAAACTCAAGTTTAAACATTTGTTGTTCTACTATAAATAAAATATTGCCTCATGAAATTTGAATTTCTTTTAGATTTTATAAAAAAAATAAAAAAAAATTGGAAATCAGGTTGTACTTTATTTTAACTTTTATCAAAAGTATTAAAAACTAATGTTACTAGAAGATATCTGGATAAACACTCTGTATTGTAGCTTTTGTATGCACGTATGTATAAGAGAGGTGTAAATCTGTCAGTCTTCCAGTCTGGCCTTTCACAGAACAGATTGACCTGGGAAACAGTCATTCTAAAACTAAAAAGTGGATTTTAAGAGTCTGAATGAGTACGTAGGGCCAAGACAGAGCACAGCAAACAAGGTACTATGGATAGGGGCTGGAAAATTGATTTTAACACCCAGGCAAGTGTAACCTCAATAAATAGAGGGGTCAGATGTAATTCTGTGTGACAGCCCTGCTGATTGGTGGAGGCTGCAGCAAGAGTGAGAAATATCGCAACAAATAACACCTGGAAGAGGGAAGTGACTAAATGTGACCGTCCAACATGTCACAAAGAGGCTGTAAAAATGCTATCTGTGGCTAAATAAATTGCAAATCTTGGAAGGTTAATAACTTAAATGGAGCCAAAATCTTTTAAAAGAAAAGTTATGGTCAATACTTCTTTATAGCTTTGTAATGGCTTCAAATAGGAGATTCTTCAATTATGAGTACTTTTTGATATGATATTTTAATATTGGATGAGAACAAAACTTTTTTTAAAACATTACTATGAGTGTAAAAAATAAGATCAATAAACAGTTTAAGTTTAATGCTATAGTATGCCATAATGCATAATATATATAAAATGAGAGGTAGGGCTGACAATTATGTCAAAACTCAATAATGATAGCAATGTCACATCTTAATGTTTTCCACTGTGGGTTTAGCCAGTATAGATTAGGACCGGGATTCCTTTACAAGGCACTTTTCCCCAGGTTACTTCAGGAATCTTTTCTTGCAGTTAGTGTACTGTAAAAGAATGTCTCAATGAGAGTGATTTGCAGTGACAAAGCAACTAGAAGCCGTCTATTTTCAATTAGAGTTTGCTGAAGCGACAATGTTGAGCAGCGTTCAACTTAGAAGGATAATTCATCCAAAATTCTGTCATCATTTATTCACCCTAACGCCATTCCAAACCTGCATGACTTTCTTTCTTTCTTTTTTCACACATACATTGCACATACACATATTTTGAATAATTCTTGTAAAAAATATATAATTATTTTTCTTTTATCAAAGGTGTAAATAAAACAGATTGTTTAATAATTATATGTGAAATTTTGAATTTGTTTCCCCATGAGAGTCAGTGTTGCTTTATGCTGTTAGACCACAATATTCTTCAAACTCTTCTTTTGTGTTACACAGAACAATGAAGTGCAGCCAGGCTTGGAAAAACAACATGTATATTAAGATTTATTATTTAGTTTTTGCCTTTAATTGTAATAGGACAGTTCAAAGTTGACAGGAAGCAAAATGGTTAGAGAGAGATGGGGGACAAGATTGGGAAATGTTTTTTCTTAGTTTTTTTGTATCCGTTATGTTTATTAGGGTTGTATGTTACATGCAATGTTGTTAAATGAATTGCCCATTTTAGTTTAATAATTCTTACCATGATGGTGTTTAGTGCTTGTGCGAATGAGACTGAGCATGTTCTATATGTTACTATTTTAAAGGTACTTTTGATAAGCTTTGGTTCATTATGTGACTTTCTCATCACCTTTCTCATGCATTTAGTAGTTATCGGTGTATTTCAAAGGTACAAAATAGATTTCACTACTTTAATAGGTTGGTATATTAACATTATATCAGTTATTATTAGGTTTCGTAGTAGAAATTACAGTATTTAGCTGTGAATTTAAAATAAAACCGTAAAACCAAAAATATTGATACTGTATTTTTCACAGTTTAATTTTATGGATTTCTTTTTACAGTGACAGGTAGGTAAAGTTTGGGGATAGGTGTAGGTCATTTGTACAAATTCATATGAGTTGACAACTCATAATATGATTTAACAAAAACATTTTACCTCATAAGTATGTATGAATTGTTGTGTTCTCTGGGAATCAAATCTAAAACCATTTTTTTAAATCTTAAAATGGTTGACATGCATGCAAGGTAAAAAAACACTTTTTTTAATATGCATTTATTTGTACCTTGTTCAGTGACTAATTTTTACAAACCTCTCCGGTGATTGGTTGATTTAATTTAAATCAGTGTTTGGGCAAATTACCTAGTAGCAAATTATGAATCTGCATTGTCATTCAGACCAACATGAAAACACCAACAGGTGGGCGGGCAATATGCTAATGTTTCATGTTGATATCAAAATGAAAAAGTCAGCAAATAACAATAGATCTGCTTTTCTACAATTCTCAATGACTTCTGTAGTAGGAGAAAAAGTGAATACGATTAAATCAAACTCCATTTCCTTACCACTGTCACCGATAGCGCCTCTGTGGCCCTCTCTGAACGGTAACAGCGGGAACCATCGCCCGAATTCTAAGTTCCTACCCGGACTCTTTATACCCACATACCTCCGCTTCTTCCGCTACAGCTGTTATGCATTATCGGATCATTATATCGCCTATTTAAGGCGCAAACATTTCTCAGTTCATTGCGAAGTCTTATCGTTCCCTATGGTGGTAATTCTGAGCGTTTTCTCTTGTGTTGGATTTCCCGTGTATGACCCTGGACTGTTTATTCTCATTCTGATTCTCGCTGCCTGCCATTGTGACCTGTGCCTGCTTATAACTCTGTCTGTTGGATTATCCCCATTGTTTCCATTGACTGGTGATTACTTTGGCTTGTTGACAAGTTCTAATAAAGCCTGGCAAATGGATCCGTACGTCCCTGAGTCTGTGTTACACCTTGATTGTCACAACAATGATTTTACAGCTTGAATAAGAAACATATTTTAACTTACATATTAATAAGCGCTTTTATAAAAGTTGCTACATTTCTGTATTTTATTGATCCCAAAACTGGCCCATTCACCCATTTTCCCCATTTGATCATTCACCTTATTTTTATTATAATTTTTTAAAAAAAATTGGCATTGCTGTATGCCACAAAGGCTGTTGATTGAGCTTCTATTGAAGCTGGAATATTAAGGTGAAAATTGCAGCAAGAACTAAATTAATTGGCAGAGAAATACAAAAAATCAATAGAAGTCAGGGCTACAATCTTAGAAAAGTCTGCATGTATTTGGCCCGTACTTTCACTTTAACAGAGTAAACGTAACCATCAGATGACAATTTTCAGAAATTGCCCTATTTTGTAGTATTTCATTTGCACATTCTGTACTAGGCCAGGGTCCAACATTTAAACATCTGCACATGGAGCCTCAAGACACAGTCAAAAGTATGTAACATAAGCTGTTTTCCAGCATGCTAATCAAAAACACTGCAAATGAGTCTGATTTCTTGGCAGGCAGTAGAAGGATATGTCAAAACTCCACCTGATGATCATATGCTGTGCACGGAATAAACAATATAATTGTATGTGAATACTACTACTACTAATAAACATGTAGTTATATTTTTAATCATTGTTTTGTTGTTGTTCAATTATTATCATTATTTTATATATAAAATATTTTATTTATATATATATATATATATATATATAATATTCTAAAAATAATTGTATAAATTATTATAATATTTTATATTGTTTTATGTATAAATACAATCTCTATATAAATAAATAAATGATGTTATTTAATACTGTAGTAGCAATTTCTTTTGTGGTTAGCTATGAAAATGATTTCTGTCTCTGTTTACAGATTAATCTAGCAATCTAGTAATCATTTATCTGCAGAAGTCTGGAATGAATGTCTAATCAGCAAAAAAACCTCTGAAGTTTCCAATATCTAGTTAAAGCTTAATGGAGCTGAAAGACGCACATGCTTCGAGTCACAGCCCCACATCTGGGACCAGGTAACTTATGATAAGAAGAACAATGTGGGCTAATACAAGGTGGAGGCGACTTTTCCCCTGAATATGACCTCATATAAACTTAGTTATCACATTCTCACTTTGGCCTGGATTAAACCGTTTATACACACCTTATATGGCCTATTGCTGGTGCAGCTGAATGAACTGGAACTGATAGACTTACTATTTGGTTTCTGTTATATTCTGACATCAGAATTTTGTCTTTAGATCTCTCCAGGCATCTGACTTACCAGAACTATTGATAGGATTGGTTAAATATTTTGCATTGATGTGTCAACAGATTGAAATAGATAGGGTAAGATGAGATGTGTTTTTAAACAGGTTTTGATGAAGTTAGTATATGTTAAATATGTTTTAGAATATGCAGTGTTCAACAAATTCCGAATGTGATTGTGAAATATTATTCATATTACTACTACAGTGCCTTGTCATGAAACCATTTCTAGCAGGATTTCAGTGCTCCTATAAATTCAACATGAAGTGCATTTCCTTTGCTAGAGGATAATTTATGATCTTACACCCCGTTAAATATAGGCCTGACATGATCTGATATGTAAATCAGGGTAATGACAGCTATTACATTACGGCCGGGGATTAGGAGTCTGTTCCTGTCTCCAGAACATTACAGAATTTGGCCTTTTGCCTTTTCCTTTTAGACTATTAAAATACTTTTTTTTTTTTTCATTGAGGAGATTTGTGTCTTGATTTAGTTGACCAGTTGAAAATAACAAAGGGGCCTTGACAAGAAGGAAGTATTTCTTTGAGGTTTTATTGAGATTTATTATTTGGACAGAACAAGATGTTCAATTGCTTTGAGCGCAGCTTTATTTTTATTTGTAGCAGTCCTAATGTGGAATATTTATTTCTTGCCACAGATTCTTTTCTTCAGGGCATCAGGGGGTACGAACAAATTAATCCGAGCATGGAAACCACAAATATTTGACAACTTAGAGAATGTTGCTGTTGTGACCTTAGGGGTTGCGCAGTGTTGTGAAGGTCAGTCAAAGAGTTCAAATAAATTTTGGACTGTGATTGTTTGTTCAGACTGCTCTGGTGAATAAAAGCAATATTATGACATTTTTCAGTCAGACCTAAAAAACATGACATTTGCAGATGATTTACATAAAAAAAAAAAGTACAGTCACTTTATACCAATAGGATGGAAATATATATTTAGGCTTGTGTAACAAATCTATAATATATATATAAATGAAAAAAAAATGAATTATATATATACATATATATATATATATATATATATATATAGGGTGACTTGCCCGTAAAGTGGAACAATATTTCACTAAAGTCTGAAATGCAAAAAATGTCCCACTTTAGGGGAATTCACTCGAAATATACACACACACATATTTCTAGCTATATGATCACAATTAATCACTATATATTCTACAACATTTTGGCTTCCAGATGCAAGAAATCATACCTTTTGAAGTCCCTTTAAAATTTTAAATATTTTATTTTATTTTAATTTACTTTATTTTTTATTTTATTTATTTTTTCATTTTATTTTATTTTTTTTGCACACATCAACATAAAGTCCAAAAGCAAATAAAGCATGTAAAACGTGCAGGAAAAGTACAGTACACCACACAGCCGCCTTCACATGTTTACCATACATCACTAATTCGTCTAGGTACAACAAACTTCTTTCTTTTAATACACTTTGGAAATTACCTTGGTTTTGCTTCTGCTTTGTTCGTGCCTCTGCTGTGATTGGCTAGCTGTTGTGTCGTGAGGGCTGGGGCTGTATAAAAGGACAGTTGTAGGAGGAGACTGCATTGAGATTGTGAGGATCTGTGTTGTGACACCCAAGACTCTTTTTCTCTAGCGTTGGATTTGTATTACGCACCAACACCATGTGTAAAGGGCTCGCTGCCCTCCCGGCAACATGCTTGAAAAGGTATGAACTACCTTATTGGATCTTATTGGTGATATCTTGAATGCTGAAATAAAAATAAGAATGATTTATGTTTTCTTACTCAGTATAAACTGAAGTAGACTAAGACTAATGCAAAGGAGTTGTTTGGGTGTATTACAATTTGCTTTGAGTAATGTAAAAGGATGTATTTTTTATGTCTGTGATGAATAAGCAGCAGTCATTTTAGAGACCAGCTTTTGTATTTTATAATTGTTTACATTGATGATTTTCTAAAGCTAAATGATTAATTACATGTTTGTTTGTTTTTTTTTCGACAGCGCCAAAGAAATAAAGCACAAGATTGGCTTCCTGCTTCAAAAGCCAGATCCACCTCAAGAGCAGAAGTCCCTAAAGGAGAAGGAGAAGGAGAAAGTGAAGGACACTGTGGTGAACAGGTAAGGTCGGGCTAACAAAGCTTACTTTATTATATTATATTGTATAATACAGTATTATAATTTATATTAATACAATATTCTATTCTATACTATTCTATTATCATTAATATAAATTTGGATATTCTAGATATCATATTTTTATATAACAGTATTTAACCACTACTGAAGCTAATCTGTTATCATTTACATTTAAAATAACATTTAGATGTTTTGTTTATTAATTTCTCCCTCTGTTTCTAGAGTCCCTCCTGCTGAAATAGAGAAATGGAAAACATCATTTAACAACCTGATCAAAAATGAAGGTAAGTGTCCAGATTATTCAGTTATGCAATAGAAAAGCTCAGAAACCAGCATGTGTTAATAATGAACAGGCTGCAGTACAGAAATGATTTAATGAGAAAGTCTGAGACTCCTGCACTGACCCTTGTTTATTCGGCCTTGCATCTGCTGTCAACGAACCCTTAGCCTCATTAACATCTCTGTTAAAGGAGACTATGTATGTCAGTCTGATATTTGTATTTTTCTCATGCCCCTGAGTGTTTGCTACGTGTCCGCAGACTGCACTAGTGCTCTGGTGGGCTACAAGGGTCATCAACCACTAGGACAGTCTTTAGAGAATCCCCCCAGACTCAAAGTCTTGACCTCTTCATTCCAAAACCTCTCCAGCATCCGTTCCTTAGGAATAATTAGTTCAAATGGAGTTTTGAATGTCTTCGGACCAGGGTTATTACAGTCACCTAAAACTAAAAGAAGATTTTATTTCAGCTTGTTTCCATTTCCTGTTTTCATATAGTTCAAATTGATGTTTTCACATTAAAAATAAAACTTAAATATAAAATTAGACACAGACAAAAAGCTATTTATAAACCACTACTACTTAAAATGAAGGCAGAATATATACAAATTTAATTCAAAATATATATTATATTCTTATTATTTTATACAATTAATTTAGTTTTTCACTGAAATTCTTTCCTTTCAGATGGTCGGAAGGCTTTCACTTCGTTTTTGCAGTCCGAGTACAGTCAAGAGAACATTGAATTTTGGGAAGCCTGTGAGGATTTCAAGCAGACGTCAGTGGACAAGATGAATGCGAAAGCTAGAAAGATATTTGAGCGATATGTTGACGCTGATTCCCCCAGCGAGGTGAGAGCCCTGCTTGACTGGAGTATATCTATTCTCTTATCCCATCTAAAATGTGCTCATAAATCTTCATCTCCATAACAATTTTTATATTGTTTTTTAGGTGAATTTGGATTCGGCCACCAGAGAACTCACTAGAAATAATCTGGAAAGGTGTGACGCATCCTGTTTTGAGGAGGCTCAGAGTAAAATCTTCACACTCATGGAAAAGGACTCGTACAGGCGCTTCCTGAAATCCAAACTGTTCCTGGAACTGTCTCAACCAGCGCTGGGAAACAAACCATGTAATTTAGAGAAAAAAGGAAAACGTCACATTTCTGACCACAGTCAGTGCCTGCCTAGGTGCGCCTAACCTGAACCATCTTCTCTTAGATGAACAAAGTACAGAACTTTGCCATAATGTGACTTCCACTCGTTTGGCTTTGTAAAGGTGGAGTTCATTAGATGGTTCGGTCATTGTGATTGTAACACTTTGCAGCAGCAGCGTTGAAAGTGTGTAGTTAATCACTGCTTCAGCATGACATCATCTTCTGAATGGGTTTTGTGCAGGCGATGTTTTCACCATCAATAGAAATAACCCACGTCCAATTCTCAACCTTGAAATTCCATAGAATCGGCTTTGGGAAAACAATACACTCGTGACGTAGTTTACAACTTAATGACTGTTACAGACGGATCTGTGATGAGAATAGGACCATTAACATCACTAATAACCAACTGTATTCTCTTTACTCTTGTAATGTAATCTGTATATTTATATATGTATATGTATAAGCTCCACAGAGGTGACGTATGTCCTTTCTACTTAAAATGTGAAATTTACAGCATTTCCTTTTTGCATTGGCCACTCTTCATGATCCACAAACTGACAAGTGAATGTGATAAATGTGCACGTGCAATGTATTACCTGTCACTGCCAATGATTTACGATGTGTTCCACAGTGAAACCGTGTCTTGGCTTTAAGGCACACATTACATATCAAAACCACAAATGCTCCTGTTAGAATAAATGGCCAAATGTGAGTTGTTTACATATTTGTTTACTCTTTCCATATTTATTTTTGTCATATTTGTGAATAAAATTGCATCATAAAATTCAAATGGTCTCATAGATCCAACTGCTAACTTTTTAAAACAAAATGCAACTGAAGATTTATTCCTAACATTTTTTAAAACCCATATATATATATGTTAAAATGTTAAAATGTTCTTCTAAAATTAGCAGGTTCCCTTGTTTCAGTATTTTGACTTCAATGGCAATGAATCGGTTTTATTTATTGCCATTAAAATGAAATACAAATAAACATAGGAGCCAAAGAAAAATGATAATTTTAGAATAAAATTTCAGACAGAAGAGGCCCCCTTAGAGGCTTTAAAGGCTATGTATGGATATACATATTTCATTCTAAAGGTTTTTAATACCCATTACATTATATATATATATATATATATATACACACACACACATATATTTAAAGAGAACAAAAAGACATTAAATAAAACCTAAAAACAAAAAAATATTTAGTCAACCATATATCTTTAGAAAATAATACATTTTAAGTAAAACGAATAAAAATGTTTAATAAAACCATTAAGTACTTTTTTTAGCATTTAAAATAAGAAATACATTACCGTCTCCTTACTAAATGAGGAATCTTTTTTTAAGCTTCAAGTCAATAACCATTATCTCTTAAAACACGATAATGAGCACCCATGTAGCCTGAGTGTGACGTAATGGAGGACTGCAGCACGTTGTATGTGGATGTTTAGGACATAAGTGAATGAGTACAGGAAGTTCAGATATGTCAAAAACTGTAAGTTCTCTCATGGGTATTTCTGAAATATTCCTAAATTTACAGAGACTGTTAGAAAACTAGCAAGACTCAAACTGTCCATTTCAGTGAGATTAAGTATTTAATCTTTATATTGACGTTTTCATCAAGCATCCCATTCAGTTCCACCAGAAACGATTTGTTCAATACTTCTCCTTCCTAAGGTACACTGATAAAGAATGATTTAAAAAACAAGAGTTACAGCGGAGGAAACAATTACCTTGGCAATGTCAATTGTGTACTAGCACACGTGGAAGCACATGGTTTTAATTTGGTGTGTTTTTAAGATGTTTGAAATATGGGGAGAGGGAAAACGTGGACTATATTATTCAGTCTCGTCTCATCTCTCATCGTGTTTATAACAATGCAGAGAGATTTTGTGAAGTAAAAAGTGCGCAGAGAGGCTGAGCTGGAGTAGATTCATTGCGAGATGAATATAGGATGGGAACATTCAGTTCTAAAGTCTTTCGTGCCTTTTGAAGTAGGAAACAGAGAAATTCTAGGGGCGTAAACAGATGATGTGACACTTCAAAAGCATATTACACTCAGATGAAAACATAAACACAAATGAAGTAATGAGTGAAAATGATAAAGTATAAATTATTGCTGTACATCTCACACAGAGCTGTAGGGTACAAAGGAAAGATTTTAAAAGTGTATGATGATTGAAAACATGATTGATGAAGCAAGCGTGAAGAGAAACAATCAAAGAAGCTTTACTGAAAATCATTTCAAAGCAGTGAAGGGGGCTTTTACCCCCACATTCAGGACATTAAAAAAATCTGGACCCCCAGGGAAAGTGGTATAAATTTTTTAAAGAGAGAAAATGATCATATAACAATATTTCTGAATAAAATAATCAAATTATTATTTTTATTTGAATAAAAGCCTTTTCCTGCTTTCAGTAACCAAATGCTACAATGCTAGAAGGCATGTTTCTGAAACGACTCTCAATTGTGTTTTATCACAGTCGCTGAGCCCACTTTTGCACACTTCAAAACAAATCTATTTCTTCTCTCTTATGGAACACAATTTGTTTCGGTATCAGCATCTTCCAGCTTACTCTCCTGTCAACTATTATTTCTATACCATTTTTAAGCAGATTGGATCCTGGGTTGAATTTTTGTCCAACTTCAAACTATTTGATTATTGAAAAATCAATGATTTTATACTTTTGAGCAAAACTTGAAAACCATAAGAGTCAATGTATAACAATAATAATAGACTATGTTTACATATTTGCATAAATAAAAAACACTGAAATTTATTTAAGAACAAATATATTTAAAAATGTAAAGTTGTAGGCCCTACATTGTGTGCCGAAAATATTCATGTTACAAACAGCATTTTTCACATAATAAGAAAGAATCACAAAAATCACAAAAATAAATAAATAAAATAAAAATAAAAAGTATAAAATAAGTGTAGATGTAGAATGTTTTATAGGAACACGTTCAGTCATCACAAATAGTATTACTGTCACTTAATTTCTAATTAATTTCTTTAAATGTAAGGGTATTATTATAATCTCATTACAGTTAATTCTTAAAATTCAAGCTAAATTTAATTTAATGTCCACATAAACAAATAAAAATGTAATGTCCACATGGACCATAGCAGCAAACTTGTTCAGGTTGTGGTGGTGCTTGTTTTAATTTGATGTTTTTGCGAGAAAATATTTTCAAAAGGGCCTTTTTACCCCGAGGGGCTGTCGGCCCCTTTGCACCCTGTGTTCTCTGTTCAATTAGAATCAGCACAAAGGAGAACGCTAGAGAAATTGAGATGTTGCTGATGACTCTGAGTGAAGGTTATTATGGACATTGCATCAGTTTTTTTTTACAATCCAGCTTTAGCCATTAAAGTTACTCAAGACCTATTACGTGATCACATTAGCTAAAAACAACCTTCAAAAATAATTAAATAACCATCTGCATAGCTGCTGCCAAAAAAAATTTGTAACTTCTCAGCACCCCTTGTCTACACTGACTGACGTGTTTTGCCTTTGCCCGCAGTTACAGAGGAGCAAATGAGCGTCTGGTAGAGCAGAGAACAGGCTGTTTTTCTTGACCGATTTATCTCTTTTTCTCTCTGTTCTGTGTTCTCTGTTTTGTGCAGGATCTTGCTGCAGGACAGCAGGCTGCTCATTATGGCTCAGCATAGGGCTTAATGTAATTACACTCTGCTCTGGCGCTTCAGGTGCTGTGCTGCCTGTTTGATCATTGTTATTGAATTGGGCACCTTTTAAAATGGCAGGCACATACACACAGAACAGCAATGAACTTGCTTGAACAAAAAAAAAAAAAATACAAAAAACAAAAGACAATAGACAATAGAATAAGCCATATTTATACAGTATTATGCATCTGAAAAACTGTTCATCAGGAAACACTAGAAGCTGAATTTAAGAAACTGTGACTTTTTAATCTCACAGTTTAGACCTTACTTTTTTCTCAGAATTATGAGGAAAAGGTATATTGTAATTACCTTGCATTTCTGAAATCATATCTTATAAAAAATCTACACAGGAAATCAGAAGAGAGACACAACTATTGTCATTTTGTGATTGCTTCATAGAAACTTCTGGTGCATAAAATGATATAAAATCTCAGAAACACTTTTATATGTACATGCTTAGTGCATATGTATATACTTTAATATGTACTTTTAGTATTTCTGTTTTTTATGACAAATTTGTAAAACTTTAATAGCTTTGTCAAAATATCTCTTTAAAATGCTTTTAAGACAACTGTATGTTACTTGTATTTATGCGACTTTGAAGCCCCCTATGGTTAATAGGTAATCATAATATCTGTAATTATAATATCTGAGGTTGTAGTGGATTGCTGTACATGTGCGTTTGTACTTTAAAGCAATCCAATATAATATACGAACATTTGTACAAGAATAGGGAGTTGGACTTGTAACCCAAAGGTTGTGGGTTCGAGTCCCAGGTCCGGCAGGGATTGTGGGTGGAGAGAGTGATTAACCAGTGCTCTCTCCACCTTCAATACCGTGACTGAGGTGAGACCCTTGAGCAAGGCACCATTCCCCCAACTGCTTCGGGTGTGTGTACACTTCTCACTGCTGTGTGTGTGTGCACTTGGATGGGTTAAATGCAGAGCACAAATTCCTAGTATGGGAAACCATAC
>JAUCMU010000104.1:13578752-13652431 GCA_032275025.1 Enteromius treurensis
CTCTTACTAATTTGCATGCATACTGTATCTCATGGTAGGATATCGGACTGTGACTAAGCATTAGGCTATAGCTAGTCTTAACCCCATACTGTGGGAGGTAGATGAATTGAAACTGTGCATCACTTCACAGAAAGAGGAAAATGCACAATAGGCTGTCAGAGCACAAGGGTGATTGGCTCACAGATGAAGAGGATCTTGTCCTGGTAATATTAAGGATTACAAGTGCTCAGCCCCCTTTCACTGAGTTACTGCTTTATGTCATAGACTGCGCCACTGCTCTGCATGGCTCCTCAGTCTAGTGCTCATTTCAAAAAGTATATCTTCAGCTAAGGAACAGTAGGCTGTTTTATGTAGTTATTTATTAACAATTTTTTTTTCTCATATAATGTGTATATATATATATATATATATATATATATATACTTTAAAAAATTACCTACAATTTGGTGAAAATTGGCTTCTGTGGTTGCCGGAATTCGTCTGTAAAAAATACGGTAACAACATTTTAGATTTTACAGCTGTATTTTATTAACTAATAATGGTAATATACTAACCATATAAAGCATTGACATCTGTTTTGTAACTTTGAAATACACTGATAAACACCAAATGCAGTTGGGATGAGAAAGTCACATGATGAACCAAAGCCCATCACAAGCAGCTTTTAATTATGAACAGTGTATAGAAAGGTGCTCAGTGTCATTCACACATACACTAAATACCATCATGGTGTTTAAATTCAAATATGCAATAAACATTAATTTTACAACATTACATGTAACATAACAGATAAAAAAACGACTAAAAAGAAACTCATATGTTAAGAAAACATAAAAAAAATAAATAAAAAAAATTGAATGCAATGAAGGGAATTCTGGGTGTCACACCGTTATCTGTGCAGCGTTACACTGGGAATGTCAATTTATGGTTTAACCAATTAAATTTTACAAGAATTTAATATTAACCATTTAACAGGTTTTTACCGTAACATTTTCTCAGTTTTTACTATTAAAATCACAGTAATTTTTTTTACATGTATATAAATAGAGAGAGAAAGCATGAGAGAGAGAGAGCATTTAGAACAAATATATACTGTACTGTACATTTAAGTTCACATATTTCCATGCCCTAAAAGACGAATAGAAATTCTATTTTAATATTTGCTAAATAACTCGACATGTCTTTTTATTGCCATAGGAAAATAAAATTATAGGGATATTGTAAAACATGACCTCAGCTATGGTGTAATGACCTACTCAGTGCTTTAATGTAAACCTTTCTGCTTGCTTCTCTTTTCTCAGGTAATTACTTACAGTCCGTAACTGTCTCTCGCACACATTTACATTTACAGATGGGTTGTCTTGCTGAGGCCATTTTAATGTCCTTTTTGTATTCCAAATCTGTACGGTTCCACCCGCCTGGACTAATGATTTTTTTTCTGTAGCGCATTTGTAATCAAATTCATTTGTTTTCCTGGCCAAAGCGCTCACGCTAACCTCAGCTGACGAGTATCCGTTCTCTTGCTGTCTCTTTCGTTCGTCTTTCTCCCTCTTTTTTGCGTTAAGGGCAGCTCAACATGATGAGGTGTGTCTTTAATATTGAAAGTGGAATAGGAGCACCTCAGCGGAGCACCTAAATTAACTTGAAGCTGAGGAATGAGGACGTCTCATAAAGAAAATGAATAAACAAACAAACAAAGAGACAATGACACTATAATCACCACCCATTGAGCCGGAGCTGTAATACAGAACGAATTGAACTCTAAAGTGATCTGAATACCAAGTTGAGCTTTTGTCGAATGTGCACATTTCCCGCAGCGAGCCTTTTTTTTGCGCCTCGGTGCCTGAAGAAAGTGACAGGTGCTGTTTTTGTTGGATGATGTTTACAGGTTGGGTCATGCAAAGTACAGCACGAGAGCTTGCCTGCAACGATCAGGATCAGTCGATGTGGAATCCGAAGCGAGTCCTCGTGACAGATGATTGATAGGCCTCAGCTGCAGAGCTCCCAATCTGATCCTCGCCAACGATAATGCATTCTCCTTCTGTCTGCCTATCACCTAATGCAGTGGTCGAAGATGACAGAGCGCTCGGCGCACTTTGCGGAGAGAAAGAAATGATATCTTTTTCATTGGAGCAAAACCAGAAACTATGAGGAGGGGGAAAAATGGAGGGAAAGATGGAAAAGTTCCCCCGCTTTCTGTCTCCAGAGAAAGAGAGGCCTTATTATCCGCCTGCATTTGCATGATGAGAAAACACAGCTCATATTCATCTTAGTAAAGTTGTAATAAATGATTTCAACAGCATCATCATCAATTTTACGCAGGTGCGCTTGTGAAAATCACTCACTTCAATCAAAAGAACCTTAGCTCCCCCTGTTAAAGACGGCTCATTTTTTACTATCACACACTATAACGCTGAAATTTGGGGGAAAGAGTGAAAGAGCGAGAAGAGAGAGAGAGAGAGAGAGAGAGAACAAAGTTGAAGGGAACAGAGAGAGACGGATCGTGTTCCGCTGGATGGCGCTACTGAACAATTAACATGACTGACAGCCCAACAGGAAAAGGATCTTTTGCGATGCATGGCGCTATGACAATAATCACGACACAAAAATGTAACTGAGGCGAGAGTAAACAAACACTAAATAAAGACGACCTGTAAATAAACCTGAAACGAAGAGAGAGAGATAAAGAGGGAGAGTGATGTTCTGAGGTCACTCTGAGCTAAATCGACTACTTCAGCAGAATTCCCAAATGCCAAGACAACACCTCAGCCTATAATGACCAGAGATCCTCCCCGTACGCTTCAAACACCCAGCAGCACAGCTCGGGGAATTAACAACAGCATCATACACCACGCCGGCTGGATTTACTCCTTGTTGTGCTCTGCACACCTGCTCCTCAAGAAAGTCTTAATTGGCAATTACTGCAGTGCTTTTGTAACACTTGTATGCCTGATTGTGTTCAATCTAATTTTAATCAACAAAGGTCAAATCCAGGACAACAGCTAAAGTAATGCTTAATAAAGCTTTGTTACTTTGTAACAAGGACGTATTGTTCATATTAAGCAGTGATTACTAAGATGATTAGATTCATTACACATTTATTGAGGTAGCGCTGTCTCTTTTGCTAGTGTTTAACGAAGCTAGTGTGTGTTTTTTGTTTTTGTTTTCGGGGAAAAAAGATCCGAAATACGAAAGAATCAAACTTAGTTTGGTGGGAAGAAAAAAGAACAATTGGCGTCAACAAACTAAAAGTGCAGTCAAACGAACAAACTGACTGTCGTCTCATTTGAATGTTATATAATGAAGTGTGTTTGAAAAGCTCATTATACAGGTTGGAGTGTTCTCTCTGCACCTATCCATGACAGAGCGACCCTGGGTTAGAAACCCTCAGAAGTAGACTCACGTATATAGTCATACACTTGGGTTGTTTTTAGCTTGATAAGCACAGTTGTCGCGATGGTAGGTGTGAGAGGATGTAAAAGGCCATTCATGTCTGTGAGCGAGAGACTGAGTGAGATCAGTAATGGCTTTTGTCATGAGTCTCAAATCCTTCTGTGCACTCGGCAGTGGAGAAGTTGAGTGTAGAAGGGCAAAATATTAAAAATATTAAGCTCAAAATGAAACCTCTTATTAACTGGATTAGACTTTTTATGTAATCGTTTGCTATCGTGTGATGCAGCAGAGTAATAGAAGATAAATGTTTAGCTTCATATTAATGGAATTTTTTTTTTTTTTAATCGTTGACTGCTAGCAGGAGAAAAGTTGTAGTTTCCTCTCATTTGATTTGCAGAAGACTTGTTTCTGTAGGTCCTGAAATTCTTGTGATGCTCAAATGGAAGACACATGCTTAGTGTGTAATATTGCATAACTTTTACTGGCTCCTCGTGAAAAAAGATGTCGCTTTGCAGTAAATGATAATGTGTATCTTTCCAAATTGAAAATCTTAGTGCTCTTTTCTACTATGTCATCAATAATGAACAGTACACAGGAAACAGTGTATAGTTTAGAAATGGCCTTAAAAGTTACCTTGAAAACGTCTACAAAGCTTGATCTATTTTAAGAAATAAGTCACGTTTTTTGTCTGTCAGTGTTCACACAATCTTGATTATTAGTATATTTGCTGTCCTGCGGTGTGACACACTTTATTGTAGATTAGTGTTTTGAATTTATGTAGATAATTACATTAGGGGACTTGAAGGGCAGTTGTTGTAATCATACCTAAATGCAGCAAAATCCAAAGCTCCGCTAAACCCCCCTACCTAACGTTATTTCCGACTGAAATTAATCTTGTACTTTTTTTTTTTCAGTTCATGTCCATGTCAGTTTGTATTACACTATTACATTTATTATTAGAATATTCAGAATATACTATTTTTATTCATAATTTAGGTATGCACAAGTATCTACAAGCAAATAATCTGTTGAAGCATTCATATTGTTCTATGAGAGCTAACACCATAAACAAATGCTTTGTGGTCCAGCTTTATTGCATTTCCCCCCAGCATGCACTGGGGTATTAATAGTTATGGCTGCATTATTTAGTAATCTGTTGCCTAGTGGAATTTAAAATGATCAGTTGACTGTTACCCTTGCCCTGTTTCATATACCAGCGAGAGGTGTTTTATTTGACTTAATGTTTCATTACTTCGACAACCAGCACTCTCCTCTCCGTTCAAAGTTTAAAAAAAAAGCCTAAAAAGTGCATAATATTAAACAACTTCCCTGTAGCTTTTTAAGTTTGTACCTTACTTCTTTCTAAATAGCTGATTAACACGACGGTGGTAAAGTTGTTCTCCTTTTAAGTCGAAAACATTTCCGTCATATCATTAATCCGATGAATCCAACTCAGAAAAGGCGAAGCAAACAGTTGCCTTCTTCTTTAAGTTCTGCGAACACCATCTCATTTTTTACAGCGAGTGGAGCTGTAGGTAGATGCGGCGCTGGTGAATGCAATCACACTCTGGTTTGCGTAATTGGGTTTTAACACAGGGGAACAATAACATCTACCCTCAGTGTTTTTGACACGGCTCCAAAAACGCATTACTGCTCAGCGAGGATACCTCCACATTATGTCTTTCTTTCTTGTAATATACCAGCAGAAATGTGCGCGCTTGTTTCCTCTCCCACTCTTTCGCACGCTCTCTCTCTCCCTCTTTTCTTCTTTGGCAGGAAGCGAGGGAGTGAGAGGAAGTAGCGGCACATAGCATGTCTTCATTAAAGTGTCATCCTCCATTATTTGGCTCCTATCTCAATTAGCACTAGCTTTAATAAAGGAGCCCTTTCTCACAATCTATCTCTTTCCCTCTCCTTCCATCTCATTCTGCTTTCCTCTTTCCTTTAGCTCCTCTCGTAGGATGGAAGAGAAGAGGTTTGCGTCACTCTGCCTTGCTCTCTCCTCGCTCATGTCTGGATTTGGATGGCGTACGGAGGGCCGGCACATCTGCGGCTTGCTTCTGCCGACTCTTTCTCACCCTCACCCCCTCTGAGAGCAATTAGACCTGCTTGCCTTTGGCTGAGCTGTGAACGCAGGCACCAGATCCCCCTGTAATCACCAATGCAGGGAAGCCACCACGTCGTTACACCACTACAGGTCACAGCGGGGCCCTATCACCGCACGTTCCAGCCGAGACTCTTTTCTGCTCCTCGCCGTCCCCCTGGAGAGAACTCTTTATTTAAGTCTTGTAAACCTATATAAATCTAAAGGCAGAGATCACACTTTCCCCTCTGAGGCGCTACTCTGGGTATTACCATACACTCGTGCGCTATTTCCCACCTCGACCCTTTTCCGGGGGGCCGCAGAGCTGCCATTTTATATTTAGCCCGGCCCTGTGGCTGGCTGCCTGAGCTCCGTAATTGAGCGCATACATTTGCAGTATCTGTATGTGACAGTAGGTGACAGCCTCTCTGTAGAGGTGAGGACGGCCTGGGCTAGTAAGCGGCTGATCTCTCAAATTGTACTCTAATTGGGGGATATTAAACAAGCCATCCCACTTAGCCTCTGGGAGGCCGATCCATATTCAGCCTTCTCTTCATATCTAGAGTGCCTCCAGCAGCCCAGCTCGGGGCTAAAAGCGCCGTTCCGACACGTGGATGTCCTTCGCAGAAATGGATCATTCATGGATCCTTCTCCAGACAAACAAACGTGGACACGCGCATGTTCCAACATGAAATCTGCTCCCGGCACTTTTAAGTCTTGTTTATGATAAAGTCTCTCATTATTAATGTATGTCAGTCCTGTTAGCAGTCTGAGGTTTTTCACAGCGTTCAGTTAGTGTTGTCTTGGGGGATCAGAATCATCAACAACAAACACGATTTGCGTAAAACTACTGATATGCGTGATAGAAAAATGTTTTTATAGCTTTGGAGCCACACATCTGTCGACATTACTAAAACAGCAGTAGCATTTTGTGTACATATGTCATTTGTGATAATTGTTTCTTTATGTAACCGCTTTTCTCTTTTTAGTGAAAATAAATATGAAAAGAACCGTAGTAAGGTTACTGAAATAGGGTTGATGGAATTGGTTGAATTAGAGAGATTTTAGTTTTTTCTTTACACTTTATGTTAAAGTGTCTTTATTACAGTGTAATAAATATTGAGTAGTATTAACACTTCTATTAATACTCATAATAGTAATATTAAATAACATGTATCTTGTATAGAGTTATAGTTTGGTTTAGGGTTAAATGCTTGTTATATCGTAAGTTGTAATATGTACAGTGTAAAATAGGGTAGCTTTTTTTTTTTTGACAGTCCCGATCCATATTCTCACTATCTGCTACGTACTATAGTAATTACAATAAATGGTTATTAACTAGGTACCAAATCTATACTTTTTGAAATGAATGTGTGTACGCACTTCAAAATAGGCTCCAACTTAAATAGTGTTACTTACTTTAGTGTTATATAATAAAAAATAAATGACAAAAATTATGTAAAAATTATGTTTAAATTTATTTGCCTTTTCAGAATTGTGTATATTTGAAATTCTATAGATAATTTCAGTTTTTTTATATATATAAAATATATAATGCAGTATGCCTGATTTATTTCAGAACAGTACAGCTATTATTTTATAGATTTTATTTTAGAAATTACTAAATATTTTTTGCAAAAAAATTAAATAAATAAAAGTTACACAACAGTAACAGATAATGTCACTTGTGTCTTCTAATTTAACACACATGACAGTGATACGTTACAGGACAAATCTAATTTAATTATAGGACAAATATCAAAGACATTCATGATGTGCTTTACTGTCACTGAAGTACAAGACTCTTGACTTAGACAGAGAGGAGATGAAGGCCAGGCACATCCTGAAGTCCCTAGAAGTCTAGAGGAGGTTGCAGTAGCTCCCTGACTTCGTCTGCGTTTGGTTTCTAATTTAAGATTACTAAACACACAACAACAGAAAGCAAGGTGCTCTCGCTCATGAACACTCATGCAATTTAGCAGGGCAACACTCCATTAACAAAGGCCAATGCCATGGCTTAAGGGGAACAATTTGAATGATGAAAATGTTGTTTCTCCAAATCAAACATATTACTTATGCGACTTTTTTTTCCACTCTGTCAGGAGACATCTGTGATCACTCAGCCCTTTTCATCCTAACACAGGAAGGACGATAGGAAACGAAACAAAAAAAAAAAAAGGAGAAAAGAGAACAACAATAAACACAAAGATGATTTATAAGTACATCCTCTGGTGCTTATTCTCTAACCCCTTCAAACGCACGCACGTACGCACTCGTACATATATTAAAAAAGCAGGGTGGATGTTTATTAATATATTATATGCCAGGCATGGGAATGTGGCTGCTGAGGAGTGTAATTGCAGCGTTGGAAACATTCCTCGGAGGAGCTTGGCACATATTAAAAGGGAAAACTTGAGACATGTTTGTGATAATATTCCTAATAAATCTCAGCGCGGGCCTCCGACTCCTTGACGTTAACAGTAACACGGCCGTTCATCTTGGTTGGAGCTCCAGAATTTAAGATTGGTCACAAACAATCTGAGCGGCACCGGATTGCGCGGGGAGACGCGGCCCCTGTGTGCGCCTCGCGCTCCCATAAATCTCCTCTTCCTCCTATGCAAATGATGCAAGGCTTTTAATTGATAATTTCTCACATGGGCCTGCGCGCTGGTGGACTGGAGGCTTCTAATGAGAGAGAGCCTATAGCATGTACTTTAAAGCCAGAATGAGCAATCACCCTGAGAAGTGGGGTAATTATTTAGCCCTGGGTAGGGTTGAAATGTGTGTGTGTGTGTGTTTCGAACAGGAAAAAAAGAGGACAGCTTTTTTTAATAATGTGTGTCTTGAATGTTACCTTGCTTGTGCAAGCGATACTGAGTGTAAAAGGCGAGTTGAATTGATAAGGTGGATTCGTGTTCTCTTTTAATGCAGCTTGTTGTGTAAATGCACCTCGATCTATCTCATACATTAAAGAGCGTCGGCCGGGAACAATGGATTGTTTTTCTCACGCATTGCTATCCGGCGCACAATGACAATTTCGTTTGATTCCACACAAATAATGGGCCGGGATGGAATCAAAAATTAATGTTCAACTTTTGGTAGGGCTCATGAATAATTAAGCATAATTAATTCTTCATGATGGATGTCAAAAAACCAGCACCTTGCCCCTGTTCTCGCCAGGCCTCTTTATCATGCCACGGTCAAGAGCATTTGTGATGATAAAACATCAATCTGTTAATCTCTATCTGCATTTGGCTAAAATACGAGGAGCTATACCACACATTCAGATAAACCGATAGAAATCTGTCTGTTGTGTGTCGTAAGTGTCTCAGTGCTGTTTATGTAGGCCTGTTTGATTTGTGGCTTGTATATGTGAGTGTGTGTGTATGAGCACGCTACAGTCTCTCTCTCTTTCTTTTAGTGTGCTCAGGCTCCTATACAGCATTCGTAAGTTCACCGGTGCCCCTTGTATGACAAACCATGTATTTAAAATAAGTAAACTCAATTTATATTCATGTTTTTCTAGAAAGCCATTGAATACAGCGGCATTTTTGTGATTCAGTCCACACTGGAGAACAGCAGCAATATTCCATGAACATTATATCCTTTTTTTAATTCTTGCTTTACTAATTTTTGGGTTAGAAACTCATTAGATTTGATCAAGGTTTCATCTGATTTCAATACAGAGCCGAGTGACATAAGCTGAGCAGTAACATGTAAACTGATGACAGCACCATAATTATATCTTCACACCAGTAGGGGGAAGAGTGTACAAAGAAACAAGCATTAGTGTAATGGGATATTTACAGTCATTCAAGAGCCCTCAGCCTAGAACAGCCTCACAGTACACATGTGCTCAAACATGCTTTTAAGTGCACTGTCCGTATGTCTAAACATATACAAACCCTAAGAGTATTTGGACACTTGATCACTTGAATTTAAATATGTACCGATGTATGGATGTATTTGCATGAAATATTTTATTTTTACGAAATAGAGCACAAACACCCTGTTCAATAAAAGTTGATGTTCATAAAATTTTACAGTATGTTAATAAAATATAAACTAAAAATATAGATATTAGATATATGCAAAATGTATTTTTTATTTCTCAAATTACATTTAATTTGAAATTTGGTCAAAATACTCTTTGTTTTCACCGTGGAGAGACAAAAAATGTCTTTGTAATATTGACTTTCAGTTGTTGATATATATTCCACATACTTAAACCACAGAGCTTGATATAAACTATGCAGTGAAAATGGGTGAAAAAAAAAAAAAAAAAAAGCAATACAAAATCCCTGCTTTTGCTAATTGAAATATTATGTGCAGATGTTTGGCTCTTGACAGTTTGTGAATTTCATACAATAAACATGTCTGAATTACCAGCGATTAGTAATGAAGCGTGTCCATCAATCAACAATCCACATCAACAAACATTGGTTTAGTTTGTTGGACAATCAATTATTCATATTTAGACACAATATTACAGTATTACCAGTAAATCAAAACACACACACACACACAGGCCTACAAATGTCTATCAGATCAGTTTTAAGAGTTAATTCAAGGATCAAAGCGTCACCACTGCACTGCATCAATAGCACATTTTATCAGTCCAACATGCTTATCCATTCATCATTTTGATCCTTCATTCCCTGTCTTTGACCCATTTTGCTCTTTGCTTCTCTACAAACTGCTCTACGGTGTGCTTGCCTTTCTGTCTCTTTCGTCCTCTTCTCTCCTCTCCTTCTTTCTAAAGGGGGTTCATCAACCGGCTTGTTGTACAGCGCAGTAATTAGCAGCGCATGCTTGTATTAATTAGTGGTGAGTGATCTCGTTTTATTAATATGTACTGGAGTGCGATGGGGTAGGAGCCAGAACAATAGGGCGGGCGGTTTGGCGGCCTCGCTATCGGCTGACCTCTCTGTGCTGCCGAGACACGGGACGGCCAAATGGTTAAACCCATTATTAAACATTTTATGCTAATGCTGTTTGTTTTATAAGCAAATTAACGGTGTGGATTTGCCGAAAACAGGTGCTGTGGTGTGAATGCGTACTAAATGATGTGATACTGGAGGAATTAATTAGAGCCTGTGCGGTAATTAGATGCAATAATTTGTGTGATTAGCGGGCTGTTTAAGAAGGAAGACACACTCGCAAGTTAATGCGCATATGCACACAAACACGCTGTGTCTTCTTCACGCATATGCTGTGTATGCTCGGTTGGGACAGTTGTTTTGTTGTCCTGGATCACAATAGAGAGAGAGTTTGAGAGATGAGGAACTTCCTATTGTGTAATTCAAAAATGATTCATTAAAAAAACGCTGAGGTGGCTATAACTAATTACCGAAATGAGCCGGTTGTTGGGGTTTTGCTCATCCCTTTTTAATTCCTTTCCTCTTGTCCTTCCCCTTTCTTTCCTTAAGTTAAAAACCTACTTACCTCAAAGCAAAAGGGAAGCTTCTCCACACAGCACTTCTAAATTTGGAAAGGGTTTCATGATAAAAGACAGAACCGGTTTTTTGCCGCCTTCTCATCCTTCCTTCTGTTCTTTTCATTACATGTTATTAAAATCATAAAGTGCATAATTAATTTTTGCAGATGCAGTGCATTTGGAGCTCATTCGGATTCAGTTAACAAGACGGCTCTGCATTCATCTGCTGCAGTAAGTCAGGTGGAAAAGATCCTGGAAAAGTTTGGAGAACAGATGAGATGGATGCAGACCTACAGGTATTTAAACCCGTAGACACTCATTCAATCCAAATAAATGGATTTGCAGAAGACTGAAATTTCATTGATAGTTCGGGCAGTTTGGGTGCTTATGATCTCATCCCATGATTCTTGCCAACAATAACACAGGTTTAAACTTCCAGCTCCAAACACACTTCTCTGGATGAGGCGATGGTCATTCTCTCAGGCCGTTATTGACACTTTGTGTGAACCCATCTCTCTGTAAATCTGCAGATAAATCTTCCTGTGTTTCCAACAGAGCCAACTTCAGGCTCACTTTTTATAGCCAGTGGGACATGTCCCGGTCCAACCCCCCACCATCCCTCTAGCATCACAGGCTAACATGATTGAAACCACTTGTTGATGAGTGTGTATCCTCTGGCCTCTACTTTATTGTTTTTATTTGAGGCAGATGCATGAGAGGAGATTTGACTGACACCCAATAAGCTCAAAATCACCTCATCTAACCCGTAGGCTCCTCCTTAACAGCAATATAGTACCACATAAGCTCTAGACTAGCTTGTAGCACCCTCACTTTTAGGCCACCAACTCTTTGTGGTGTTAAAGGAATAGTTTAACCAAAAAAAAAAAAAGACTTAAAATTAAAAAAAATATTAATATTTTTGCTACAAAAACCCATCGATCTGCTTCAGATGACATGTATTAACCCCCTCTGAGGTATATAGTTTTATGACGCATAGATGCTATTTATGGAGCTTCAAAATAATGGTCACTATCCACCAGCATTACCAAGGCTTGAACTGTTGACTGTGTTCGTCTGATAGAAGAAAGTCATATGCACATAGGATGACTTGGGGGTGAGTAAATTATGTGGTAATTTTCAGTTTTGGGTGAACTGTTACTTTAACTTCTATCTCATAAAACAAATGTGAGGATGAGTAAAACCCAACATGATCAGGGGGTTAGAATATTGTTTAAAACATAGTTTATCCAAAAATGTAAATTCTGCTATTGTTTAATCGTTTCAAACATATATGGCCTTTTTTTGGTCTATAAAATCAACTCAAAGTCAATGTGGTCCTACAATCTTAAAAATAAAGGTTCCTGTGTATGTGCATTTATCAAAGTTTATTTGGAAATAAAGGACTACATTAATTTTGTACATCTTAAAAAGCAGTCATGCCACTTCAAAAGGCTTGGAGTAAACTGCTTGATTAGCATGGATTCATTTTTCAATGTCTTTATTGACTTTTGGTGCCATGGACTTTCCGTTGAGGGACAGAAATCACTCAGGTGTCATTAAAAATATCTTAATTTGTGTGTCAAAGATAAAATAAAGTCATGTTTGCTTCAAACACCCTGATGATGAGTAAATGATGACAGATTTTTTTTTTTTTTTTGAGTGAACTATACATTTAACCCGTTTCGTTTTTTCATTGAGCATGCATGTGTGACTGCTTTGTGATGCACCACCTCAGCTGCAAAGGACATCATAGAGCTGTGACATCTTGGATCTTTTGTTGTTGTTTAAATGCCTTGTGTTCCGTTTGCATGTCCACATTCACTCTTAAAAATAAAGGTGCTTCAAAAGGTTCTTCACAGCGATGCCATAGAACCATTTTTAGTTCCACAAAGAAGCATTAAGTCACAGGTTCTTTAAAGAATAACCTGAATAACCTACTTTCACCAACTTTTTGTGAATCAGATGTTAAAGGTTCTTTATGAAACCATTTAGACAAAAATAAAAAAAGGTTCTTCTATGGCATTGTGAAACAATTTTGTTGTTTTTATTGCATTTTCCTACTACTTTGAGTAGTCCTGCCACCTTGTGGATTCACCAGTCAATTCTATGCATGACCACAAATTCTAATTATCATAAACCTAAAACAAACTAGTCCAAAAGGGAAAAACAATCATGGTTCTATACAATGTTCAAACTTCATAAGTTTTGATTCAGTACAATTGATTGATTTACAGTATCTGTTTTCATTTTATTATTATGTAAGGTTTGAATACAATTCGGCAATAACTTGACTATAATAATAGATAATATGTTAATAATAAATTGACTAAATGTGATTAAATGTAAAGACAATTAGAATGTTTCAAATGATATCTATTTGTAATAAATGCTTTTCAAAATAAATAAATAAATAATAAATAAAAGTGTAGTTTCTAAATTATTAGGCAGCACAACTGTTGCTAATAGTAAGACATGTTTCTCACACATCAAATTGGTATTACTGTACTATTTTTGAAGGATCTTGCGACACTAAAGCCTTAATTGCTTATGCGTAAATTTAAAATTTGCCATCACAGGAATAAATCTGTTGTTATGACCGGAATAATATTCTAGTTTTCATAGTTATTACTATATATTCAATCAAGTTAATGTAGCCTTGGTGGGCATGAGAGACTTTTTCGAAAAACATTACAAAATGATTACCAACCCCAAAGTTTTGAACGGTAGTTTATGTTTTTTATGTATGCTGCCCATCTTCAGTATGTCTTGGAGAATGTCAGTCCAAAAATCTTTTGACATTAAGAAAGCCTGTGTGGAAACATCCCTTTACACTCGTACCTACTGAAAATTGTGGAATAACAAGAGCAACCTGGGGGACGCAATTTGTCATCTGTTGTATTAGGAGAGAAAAAAACAAGTGAGAAACACGTATTGCACTTTTCCTTAATGACCACTTCCCATTCTTCCTTCCCTTGGCAGAGCTTTGCTATGTCGCTCATTTAAAATATGCATATGTAAAAAAGTGCCACGTAAACACACACCGACACATAGAATAAAATGTGTGTAGGGCCCAAATATGTGCATGTTGCTATAGAAAGCAAAGCACTAATGAGTGAACAAGCTGAGATGAGGTGCTCAGTTTATGAATCATTTATGTCATTATGACAAATGACATGGTAACCTTAAAAGGCCTTAGAATATAAATTTATACTGAGCAAAGTGTATGGTAGGAGCGTTTTCCCTGTAGAAATCGAGTAGAACTTGGTTAAACATGAAATTTATATTGGCTTCCTAAAGCTGAATTAGACAGGGGGGGCACACAGAGCTCATAGGAGACCGCCGAACATGAATTATTACCGAATATAATTTCAGCTATTAGTTCACCATGCTGAGTATCAATCACTAGCATCTGAGGTGGAAATTAATATTTTGTGGAAGAAAATAGAGCGAGAGTAAGACGGGGACTCATTTTCTAAGATTTCTATATTTTTTTTGAACTCCTGCAGAGTCTGACATTTTTATATGCGGTGCTGGAATGGGTCCGACCCATTACCATACAGATTATCCATTGACAATGCTTGCACAAAGCAAATTAACATGCGCTGAATAAAAGAAAAAGATGTGGAATAGGGAAAAAAGGATTATGTGTAACATAGCATCCTTTCCAATTTTGTCTAATCACTGCCAGGGTCTATGTTTTATCTTGGATGGAAAGGGAATATAGTTTTAGAGGGAAATCCTGCGGTTTCACTGCCTACTTTTGGCTGGCTTGTATCCTGGTTTCTTTGAGTTCTCTGTATGGTTTCCTGAGGAATAAGAGGGATTGGGATCAGCCTGAACCATAACATGACGCTCAGTTGAAATAATTTAAATATGTGCATTAAGGGTTCTTGAGGAATCAATGTTTTATTCTTGATCGTTTGATCGTCATCTTTGGAAACTCAGCCAATTGTGATAAGGTCCACTTTTTCTTAAATTCTGCTTTCTGCTTCTAGTCTTCTAGTTCTATTCTAGTTCATTCTTTTAATTATTATTTTATTTGTTTATTTAAACAAGCTCAATATTAAATTCAACCACAACATTTTGTGCACTGGATTTTGTGAAAAGGCTGTTATTGACAGATGGAGCAGCACAGTTTTTTTCTTTTGCTCTCTCTTTTTTGTTGTTGTCTTAAAGAGACTAAGGCATAAAAAGCTTTGTAATAAAATAAAATGGGGTTAGTGAGATGATAAAATATGCTAAGTTTCCTTTTGGTACACAACATCTTTACTAATATTATATATACAGGGGCGGACTTACCCTTTAGGCAAAGGTAGGCGACTGCCTTGGGCCCCCAAAAGCCAAGGGGCCTCCGAAATGCTTTTCATTCACACGCATTTTATGATGTCTATTACTACAACGACCATCTGCGTGTCCAAGTTGAAGGTACTTATTGTGTATCCTGCTCGTAGCAAACAAAAATATTATGCATCTGATACTGACTGCCGCAGGAGCGCAAGCTCTGTGTCTGCTTCGTTCAGCAAACGGTTGAAAGGAGCTGCTTTCAGTTAAAAGATGTGTTGCTTATCTGAGGACCAGTTTACACTAGTGGGTTTTTGTTTAAAAACACATAACTTTTGCTAAGGTTACGCCTATCGTTTACACCAATCCGACATTTTCTACCCTCGAAATGGACACTTTTGAAAACGCTGCAGACCCAGTTTTAGTTCGAAAACCCTGGGGTAGGTTTAACGCCAGTGTTTATGACAACAGAAACAGTATCAATGAAAACAGATTTATTGAGAATTTAGCTGCATCAAAATACAGTATGTGCACACAGAGAGGCGAAAATGTAGCCTAAACAGGGTTGTGTTATTAAATATAATAAGTAATTATGAATTTATACTTCTGTTCTTGTGTCTCAGCAGTAAATCAATTGCTATTTCGTGCTGTGCAACATGAAAGAATAAAATTGTGTGCTAAATGAATAAATGTTAATGTTAATGAAAGAATCCCATAATAATATCTGCATGAAAAATGTACAGTTGAAACACTGGACATAATATATGTGGCACCATTGTGCAGCAGCAAATAACAGTAAATGTGTGCAAATATAGAGCCACATTCCTATATTCGTCTGAGGCCCCAAATTCACTAAATCCACCCTGTATATATATATGTGTGTGTTGTGTATGAGTGTGTGCAAAAGTCTTAGGCCACTAGTATTTTCACCAACAAAAAAATGTCTCCAATATGGTTAAAAAAAAAAAAACCTGCAAAGCTACCTGAAAAACTATGGGCAAGTGTAACTTGGAACAAAAGCTGTTTTACCAAATATTTATTTGATTTAGTTAATAGAAGTTAATTGACAAATTAAGTCTATTTATGTCATAATTTAAAAAGCATCCTAATTTGACAGCATTTTTACATGAGTTTCTAAAACTTTGAACAGTACTGTAGCTTTCCAGGTGGGGTTTTTTTTTTTCTTCATCTTGGAGACGGTCCTACAGTTCTTCTGGATTTAGTCTGTTACTTCATGTCATTCCAGACTGACTGTAAAATGATCAGATCTCTGTGTGGAGCACTGGCTGTTGTCAGACTTCTTGTGCAGACAATAATCTCACTACATTATTACAATTAATGACAAAAATAATGGAAATGTAAACTGATATCTCCAACTGACACACTCCTGCAAAGTAAACCACTAAGACTTTTGAACACTACTGTATATATATATATATATATATATATATATACAGTATCTATATAAATTAAAAAGTGCCCTTAGACTGTGTTTGTGTATTTTTGTCATTGTTATAAATATGGTATTGTAATAAAACACTATTTTTATTTTGTTGTTTTACTTTGAGCGCACAAACTTGCAGGGTTTTTTACACTATTTTATTTCTTTTTAATGGAAGAGGCAACAGCAAAACAGCAGTTCTATTGTGGTTTTATGCAAATGGAAAAACATTTTGTAAAGTTTTAAAAGAAGTCACCTCATTAAAAAAATACATTAAAATCTATTATTGTAAAATAGTATTACTAAATACATAGTTTTCAGTTGTTACATATTTTAACATTATTTCACGCGATGACAAAGCTTTTTCAACAGATAATACTTCCGTATTGTTTTGTTTTGTTTTTAGAACTTTCTTTCAAATGTTCTTTGATCTATGATGATAATGGTCAAAAGCCTTTGTTAAATTCTTACGGGACAATCTGCTGTTATAGAGACACCAGCACAGCAAATATCAGTCGACACACATTACTTTGTTGAGAATCATCAGTTGTAACTGTCAATGCTGTGAGGCCCACTGCTACAGAATGACAGGCCTTGAGCTGTCACACGAGGCCGTCGCACATCCTTTCCATAGCCGCACATTACGTCTCTGTTGTTTTGGCCTAATCGTGTGTCAAAGTGAAGGGAAAAAGGAACAGGAAGGTTTTACACGAAGCTGGTCAGATGGCCGCTAATGGCCACTCTAGATTGACTGCATTACACTTGTGTTTTTTGTTCCGTTCATTGTTTTGCGCATGCAGCGACCTCCGGTTGAGTGAGCGGTAGGACTCTGGACTCAACTGAACGCATTTCCTCCTGATTATCGTGACGCCTGTCAGCTCTCAGAGACGTTCCCCTACGACCCTCTCAAGACCGGACCCCCTCTTCTGCTACTCCTAATAGATGTGAAACGCTCCAGTCAATAATTTTTTTCTACTTGTCTTCATCCCTCTCTCTCTGTGTGTCTCTCTTTCTCAGATTGCTGCATGTCAGGAGGAGGTTCACATCGGAAAGTTCAGCCAAATGTTATCTAGCACAGGGAGGTTTCAAAGGGGAGGCCCATTGCTCCCCCTCTTCCAACTTCTAGTTTCTGACTCTCTCTCCCACTCTCTTCCTGGGTCTCTCGCCCAATCTCCCTGCCCCCCACCCCGACTGCCTTTCAAACTCGCAGCCAATAAGTGTCTGTGATAACATCAACAGCTGTCAAAGACCCAGGCAACTGTGCTTGTCTCGTAAACCCAAACACCTGTACTCTCTCATTCTTTTGATTGTTATCCCTCATACACACGCACACACACTGCTCTGCTCTCTATCACTCACATTGGTTTGATTTGCCTGTCAGAAAGAAGGGGATGTGCCAAGATCTGTGGAGCCGTGCGGAGGGGTGTGTGTGTGTGTTTTCCGGGATGGGGGGGGGGGATTTATAAACTGAGTGAGAGAGATAGACAAAAACAGAGAGAGAGAGAGAGAGAGAGAGAGAGACAGAGACAGAGAGCGTCTCTCTTCAAAAGTTTGGCACAGTTTGAAAGCCAGAACTATGAAGAATGTCACAACAAACTATACTACGTCACCCCCTTTTTTCACTTCTCTACCTCATTGTCTTGTTTAATATCAGTGAGAAAGTGTGCGTCAATATATGTTTGTATTTAAATGCCCGCTCCACCTGTCTTTTCCTGGCCTACAAGGCTTTTCTCGGGCACCTTGGCTGCATAATCCACCTTTCCCTAAAGGCTTTGGCTCTCGTCACTGCCGCTGTCATGCTGCACTGCTATATCCATCATTTAGTCAATGAGAAGTAATGACAGAGTAGAGCAAAACAACAGCAGTCTGTCTGCGGGTTCCTGTTTGAAGGGAAACACACCACGTTGCTATGAGACACGGCCCCGGTGAAGCAGGAGCGGGGCCGCAGACGCCAAGGCATTCTGGGATTTCGAGACCGATTTGGTGTTTATGATCAGGTGCTGACTGGGCTGCTCCTTTTTTTGGAGCCTTTTTTTGATATTGTGAATGTTGACATCACGTAGCAGGGATTTGAATATTCATGAGCTTGAGAGGGAAAAGGGGTGGGGTTTTTGGAGAGAGAGGGGCTGCTGTGGAGACAGGAAGTTCTCAATCAAAGCTGAGAGGAAACATGTTGTGTGTGAGCGTGTGAGAAGAGAAAGAGTGAGGGAGAGTAATGAGAAAGTGTTTGTCAAGGGTGAGCTGTTCGTTATTCTGATTTATGTGTCAGACACATTAATGGTGGAATGGCACGCAGTCGTTCTCTTCCTCCTCCGCCGCCATCGCTAGCTACTGATGGCCAGAGAGACAGAAAGCTGCTGCTCACACTTAGTCTTCTTCTGTTTGAGTGTGCGGTTATCTGTAATCATGCAGGATTCAGCATGTGTTAAGGTTTAACCCGTGACTAATCGCATTGCCTGTGCTGTATCACGGCTGTGTTCTGAGAACACTGACCCTCCAGTCATGGACTCCATAGAGACCACACAGTATAGCCTACTTGTTCTAATAAAATTCCTGCAGCTCATTGAACTAACTAGGGAGTGTGTAGCTGATCAAAGTCTTTGGATACAAGCATCTGCCTAAAACAGTAGACATTTACAATAAAATTGCAGCATTGCCATTTTGTATGATAATAAGACATGTTTCTTAAGCAACAAATCTGGATATTTGAATTATTTCTGAAGAATCAAGTGACAATGAATATAATGTCTGCTTGAATTAATTATACTTACAGGTTTAATAAATTTAGATTAGATTTAAATTATTTTAACCATGCCCTCTCACATACGTGACACACACTGTCAGTAAAAAGTTTGAGGTCAGCAATATGTATTAATATGTAAAAAGTTTAATTTAATGGTCAGTGAGATAATGACATTTGGTCAATAAAATTGTAATAATATTATAAAATGTCACATTATAAATGAACACACTTATGCGTGTGTATTTTTATCATTAATGTTAATGTTATTATTATTATCATTGTGCTCACAGAATTGCAGGACATTTTTATTTATTTATTTGTTTATTTAAAATGCATAATGAAATGGTTATCGTTTTGTTTATTATGTTTCCATTAAAATAAATAAATAAATGAATAAGAAGCATAGCCCTTTTCAAAATTGATGAGAAATGTTTCTTGAGCACCCAGTCAGGATATTAGTATGACTTCCGAAGAATCACGAGAGACTAAATACTGGAGTAACAAAATGTATTAATCATGTCCTCTGACATGTACATGAGACATACTGTCAGCAATATTTTTTAATGGTTTAAAAGACTTCTCGCATGCTCTTGATTTCTGCATTCATTTGATCAAAAATACAATAACAAATTGTAATATTAGAAAATAATTAAAGTTAAATTATTTTTTGGCAGTTTGTTAATGTAGTTATATTTATTAACTTGACAATAGATGCTATTACATTTTAATTTGAAGAAATTTAACACAAAAGTTGTCCAGCATGTATGAAAGTCATCATTCGTGCTAGTTAACTGCATGTCACAGCGCTCCGCTTTACCGGAACACATCTCATCTCATCTCGCTGATCATAGATGTTTTATGACAGTCGCCTGCCACATCTGCTGGCACTGGAGAAAATGTGACCAAAAAAAATAAAAAATAAAATTCTATAAAATTCCAGAACTGAAGTGTCACAATAAGAAATCCAGTGGAACAAGCAATTTATATCTTAACACATAGTTCGTATAGTTTAAGGCACAACGTATATATGTCAGCAGTGACATAAAATAAGGTTTTAATACCCCATTACAGACAAAGGAGGGGGTAGAAAAGGAAATATTTCTGCTTTTTTTTTTTTTTCTCTTCAAACTGAAGAGGTTTTGTTCTTTTTATTACCAATAAAAGAAGAAACGCTTAAGACTTGAGATGGGTCTCATTTCAGGCAATGTTTTTTTCCTTCCCCCCTCTCAGCTGTGGATGCCAAGAACAAACAAATGGCAGTGAAATGCATGACACATAAACACAAACTCAAACGTGGAAGTATTTGACCTTTTCCTTCTGCCTGATCCTGGCTTCAACATGAAAGAGCAAAAACACGCTCTTCCGCCCTTGCAGGTTGGGCTTGACACTGACAATAGTTGTTTGACACTAGCTTGTTCATTTTAACCTCTTACATTGAGGGATTAAAAGCTATGTCTTTGTGTTTTATGTGCAATAAACAGGACATTTCAGATGTGTTTCCCTTCTTAGCATAAAATCATTACTGCCAACTTTGCAGAACACCCATATAAGGACAGAATGGTAAGTAAATATGCGAAGACAATTGGTTTAATTTCATTCATGCTTAATAGGAGCAAGTTAGCCAAAGGTCCAGTCCCGTGTCTCCCTGGGGATTTGTAAGAAACCATCATGAGCACCCAGCATGGCTATTCTCTTCTTCTTTTTCTTTGTGCTCATGAAACAAAGTAAAATGCCTGACATGTTTTTTCTTCTTCTTCTTCTTCTTCTTCTTCTTCTTCTTCTCTGTCTCACTTGTTCTACTCTCTTTGTTAAATCTCAGGTTCAGGGAACAGAAGCCTAAGGGTAGAGATAGAGGCGATGCACTGTAAACATTTGGTAATTAGGAGCCTGGAATATCCGCTATCATTGCACTTTTCATTCCGCCAGTAATGGAGGTAAAAGGGGGCTGTTTTCTCTCTCTTTCTCTTTCTCTTTTTGCAACCACTTTTCCTACCATCAGCCTTTCTATCGCTACACTTGTGGTACGTTAGGGTGATCATCCTGTGGATGAAGCCCCTGGCATTGCCAATGTTAATTAAAAGCAGTTTTACAGGCACATCCCAAGCTACGCCCTGCTAACTACAATGAATTGCACCACAGTGCCACTGCTAAATGAACAGTACCACCCCGTTCTGAAAGGGATAAATCACATAAAAATGTAAATTGTGTCATCATTTAAACCTACAGTACATGTCAGTCACAGTCAAATTGCATATTTGGAGGTACTGCTTTTGTCTACAGTGAAAATCATTAGGAGTTAAAAACAACTTTGAAAAAACATAAAAAAGGAAATAAATAAAAGTCCAGAGGTGAAAGTGCTTCTTCCGCCAAACATTAGTTATCTTTTTTTGATTCTAGCTTGGTAATGTGGGTGGATAGTGGGCATAATTCTGAAGCACTGTAAAGCGGATGTACTGAATTCACAAGTACTGCAAGGCCTTCAGGTGGTTATCACGTCCTCTGAAGCAGATCGATGGGTTTTTGTAACATAAAATTTTGACGTAGATAACTGACTGACTAAAAATGTCGAGTTTCTTCTTTGTATTTTAATGGCGATTGGCATAAAGCTTCAACGTGCATTACCTCCATCTGCTGGCTAGAGCGCCGAGTTCCATCTTCTCGCATGACCTGTGACTCAACATATGACGTAGGTCAGCCAAGAAGCCGGAACTAGTCATATACACCTAGGATGGCTTCAGGGTACGTAAAATATGGGGTAATTTTCATTCTTGGATGAACTATGTCTTTAAGGTCCAATACTCACTATTAACTATGACTTTTGCCTCAATACATTCATAATTACTGATTGTTATTAGTAAAATAATGATATTGTAATATTAAAAGAAAATGTCCATAAAGTTAACAAATAATATCCTTGCATAGAACTATCAGTACATTCTTTTTTCTTTTAGTGTAGAGGTTTGGAATGGCATAAGGGTGAGTAAACTATCCCTAGCAAAAAAAAAGTACTATATTTAAAACACATTTATTTCATGCTAAGCATAGTTTAGATTTATTAACAAATTTACTGACAGATAACTTTAGACTTAAAAAAAGACTTTAGACTTTAGAAAAAAAACAAAAAAAAACTTTATTTGGTGTACTACTTGTGCACAATCCACTAACATTAACTCAAAAATTTGTTTAAATGTCACTTCTGATGAGGATTGTATGATCCTTTAATAATATTGTACTTTAAATGCTAAGTATTTAAAGTGTACCTGAAGTATACTGGCAATAGTTCCACTTTAACACAATAAAATATACTAAGTATATATTTAATTGTACTTTAGCACTACTTCCGCCAGGGCTGGCCTGTGGAATAGGCAGTATAGGCAAATGCTAAGGGCGCCGTACATCCATGTGGCGCCAGAAATGGAGGAAGAAAAAAAAGTGTCACTTCCACTTAAAACTAGTTGGTATTATGACTTCAGAAAAGAATAAGCCCACATTAATTTAACTGCATAGCAAAGCCGTTTCTTTAATATCTTATTTTGCACAGTGCCATATTTATATTGTATTTATAAGTTAATGTCAGTTGTTTACACTTTTTATTGTGGGAGTATTTAAATCTAATACTTTATGTAAGCTATTTATATTGTGTATGTTCAGGGCGCCAAATTGGTTAGGGTGGGGGCTTTAAGCACAAATGTAGTTGCAATGCCACTTTAGCAGACTTTCAGTATACTATTGCAGTGTCTTTTAATACGTTTATAAAAATAAAAATTTATTGTAATATACTCAGCATGAAATAAACGTATTTCAAATACAAATTTTTTTTCGTATTTTTATTTTTTTTACTAGAGATCCCTTTAATAACGTGGCTCAAAATAAATCCTCCACCAAAAACACAACAATAAGCTTCAGAGTTCAACACTGTCACAAGATTATCAACCATCATGTGTGATCCAAGTTCTGTAATTGGCCTTTACTGAGACAAGCTTTGCTATTCCATACCAGTCAGACTCATAACCGAAATGCTTTGTGTTAGCATCAGATGCATTAGCATAAGACACAGTCGTACGCAAAACGAAGCGGTCAGGATGTGTCTGATTTCAGTTCTGATTGAAGATCAGAAGATGAGATCCACATCAGCTCAGTGGGCAGTGGTGGTTTGTTGGTGGTTTCAGTGGCACAAAAGCTGTCATTGTTTTAATGGGAGGCGGGCCATGCTGGGCTGTAATTAGCTTGCTGCAGGTTGCTGGGCCCAGCTCATTTGTGTCAGGCGGCGGGTAATTGTGTTGTAAAGTGCGGGGCGAGTGAGTGATGGCGTAGGCCAGCGCTGCAGGTGATTTGTGGGGCTGTGGCCTTGCTGTACGCATTACTAAGCCATCTTGATGTATTTATTTATGCCATGCAAATAAAATCAGAGAATCAAGAGTGCAGACGGCTCCTGCTAAGATACAGGCGGAACGAGAATGAGAGAGAGAGAGAGAGAAGGGGAAATATGGAGGTGTATATTTGTGTTTTTATGTATTGTTATAGTGCCGTAAAGAGCTGAGTGAATTAAAGTGGGAGGAGGGGTAGGTGTGAGCTTGTTTATATGCACAAGAAAGCTTCATAAAAACATGTTAGCGTGTGTGTGCTTGCTGCAGGCTAGAATACTATGTCTGCTCTCTTTCCTGATGTTGGGAGCTGTGTAAGAACAGACACTGTAGGCAGGCCCCCAGGCAGCCCTCTGGGCCTTCAAGACAACAGAGAGACACTCACCTGTTGTTACACAGACACACATAAACAGTCGAATGCACGAAACACATACGAATCTGAAGCAGTAAGAATGAATTGATTCATCCACCTTTCAGTCGGGCCAGTCTCTCTCTCTCTCGATTTGGTCTCTCTCTCTCTTTGAGACCACTTAATTCCCACGTATCCACTCAAACAGCAGAGTAGTACTTCAATCAGAGATTAAATGAAGAAAAAAAGGTATGAAAGGCAGGACAAAAACATACCTGCAGGAACGCAATGGCTAAATCAAAGCTGAGGTGCGGCGGAGAGGTAGCTATTAGCTCTACATGCATTTATTATGAGATACAGTAGGCAGGGTTTAATTATATGATGAAGTTGGCCTGGTGTATTTTGCTGCGAGTGACACAGGTTTATGCAAAGCCAGTCATTATCACTGTCAGGGAGAGAGAGAGCCAGGTTCCGCTTTCATGACTGAAGGTGTCATTAGAGCTGTCTGAGACCCTGGCTGAGCCCTCCTCTATGTCCTTACACTTCGCTTTAACACTGTAAAGCTTCACATACTGTACCATAATAGACAGACAATTCAAATTTTTGGAATTGAAAGTCTATCTTACAATTCTCACGAGGTGGCTAATTCATACAAATCCATACGACCTCACACGATTTTTGTATGATTTGTCTAAAACTTCATGGTGGGTAGGTTTAAGGGTGGGGTAGGTTGTTGGTAATTCGTACATATTAATACGAATTGGCAACTCGTAAAATATGTATGATTTAGCAAAAATCATATGAATTTGTACAATTTTGTACGAATTAGCCAACTCGTAAAATATGCACGCACTGCCATGAGACTGAGCTGGAATATACTATTTTGGTGCTTCTACTTTAAAATGTAATGTTTTATTCAATGTGTTTCTTTGATTATGAGATTTACTATGCAATGTCTGGATGAAAACTGTTTCTACTTGGCCAGTGTGTTCACAAATTCATAAATTCAAAAATGTGTGCGTCATTTTTAATACAACAGGCTTTTATGGCAATACAGTGTGTACTACTACTACGAATAATAACATGAATTAATAAATGAATAAAGATTTGGAGTATAGCCACACACACTAGTAAAAATAATAATAATATAAATGAATGAATGAAGATTTGGAGTGGATTTTGCAAGGAAATTCAGGGTTGTAGCAATCGAATATTTTAGTAATCGAGTATTCTACTGAAAAGTAGGGACATGATTACAACAATTAATTCAACATTCAGTATTCAAACTGAAGAATCAAGTAACGTTATTCATCCAAGCTATGGTATTGAAAAAGTATTACGTATGTTTAATCGAAAAAGCCATGGACAATTTTTTTTTTTTTTTTTTTTACAGTAAACTCATTCCTTTGATAAGTAGCTGCGATGTAAGCTGTAATATTCCGGTATCGTGTAACCTTGCGTCCACACCGAGAGCGTCACAATTCGCTCTTGCCGCCCTGCCAAGCATTCTGACTGGTTACCGCCGAACCACGTCATAAGTCATTACCATAAAGTTAACCTGATTTCAACTCTCCTCGACGCTCTCGCCGTCCATGACGCGCCGCCTCTCTCCGCCAGCTTACATTTAAAATTGTGCAGTATAGCACTGACCTTTGTGGTTTATCCCATCCATTTACCTGGTCTCGGGTGACTCTCGAGTCTCTTTGCACATCGCCATTGTTATTGCTCCCTTCCGTTACGCACTAGTCCGCGCTCGCGCTCAAATCAAAACACTGCTGTCTCCTTCTGCTTCGTGGGTGAGGTAAGTGTAAATGCATTGTCACAGTAATGTGACAGTAATGCAAAAATCATTGCGAAAAAACGTGACATGAACTTTAAAAGGAATTAATAGAGGCTTCGAGACTTGATAATTTTTGGTAATCGAGTTAAGTTACTCGAGGAATCGTTTCAGCCCTAGTATAGTGTAATGAGGGGTGAAAAACAACAACAATAGAAACACCTCAATTTTAATGAGCAAAAATATGCAGTTTGGAGCAGATGCTGTGGCCAAAATTTAATATGGAATTTGAATACAGTAGCTTGCAATGACATTACAATAACAATATAAAAGATTGCTAGCATAAAATGGATTTATTAGTTGTGACACTGTATCTTCAGTAAGGTTAATTAAATGCTTTTATTATTTTTGGAGTGGCAAACATATAGTGCCATACAATAAAATGTACAAATAATCGTTCCTTAGAAGCCTTTTGTATCATATTTGCAAGTGGCTTCAGTAAATGCTTCTTAAAACATTACTAGCAATATCAAAGTTACTCTTATATAAAAAAAAAAAATCAAGATTTCTCAAAAAAAAAAAAAAAAAAATCAAGTGTCAAGCTGATGGCTGTGTACAGCAGGTTTATCAAATGTGATACAGTAGGGTTAATGTGTGCGAGCCAATGTTTTCTCTCTTTCTCATTTTACAGATAATTTTCTAAGAGCATGACATTGTCTCAACCACAGCCATTAACCTTTTACCTTAATTCAAAACCAGTCATTGTCAATAAACTTTTATGAATAACTGTGATACTCTGCTAAACGTATGATAGTAATGAAGCTTGAATAAAGAGGAGGACTTTGTCTGGTCTGTGCACTGAGACCACATAATATCACTAGCAGGGTGCGGTGGGGGTCCGAGACCGCCACATGACCCCGTGCTGTTAGCTGAAGGAGAGCGTCAGGGCTTGATTTCATTTGCTATGATAACAGTCATTTCCTCCTGTCAGACAGCACACAAACAGCCTGTCCCTCTCCAGCCAGCAGGCTTCAGTTAAGGCCACAGAGAGAGGATTCACCCTGTCATCATGTTTACTTGATCTGTTTCCTTTTTAATTAGCCACTTTCATTCATTCCTTTCTGTGTGGTAGAGAAACATTTACTGGGTAGTATAATGTTAACAGTGAGTGACTATACCATTACACAAGCATTCTTATAAATATTGGACAAAGAATAGCCTTGTTTTTGCCACTCTGCAAAGTAAAAGCAGTAATATTGTGAAATATCATTACAGTTTAAAATTGTTAAAATAGTTTTCTTTTTTTAATATATTGTATGATGTATTTTTTTTCATGTGATAGCAAAGATGAATTTTCAACAGTCAGTTTTCAGTGTCACATGATCCATCAGAAATCATTCTAATATGCTCAAGGACATTTCTTATCATTTTCAGTTCTAAAAAAGTTCATATTTCATATAAAATGTATTGTTTTTATTTAAATTTAAATGTTTTGCAGCATCATTGTTGTGAATCCAATATATGTTTTACACAGCTGAGATGTTGTAGGTGGGCAATGAAAGCTCACAGATTACAAGCTTTTTTCATGAACGACACTCAGAGCAGTTCACATGTGTTGTACTAGGTTGTATGTTAATACTGTGAACAAATGTGTGCTCCCGGGTGTGTGTTCACGGTGCGGTTGTTCACATCTCACTGCTGTTTGTGTGCACTTGGATGGGTTAAATGCAGAGCACAAATTCCTAGTATGGGAAACCATACCTGGCCACATGTCACGTCCTGTCCTTTCCTTTTATACAATTTCTTTAAAATACTAATATGTAGGTAAATAAAGTGCAAAGAGTTAGCTTTTTATCTTAGGGCACTGACATTTGTGTTTTTTTCTGAGAGTGTATGAAATGCATTAAGGAAGCTGCATCAATATAATAACAATGTTTTGGATTTCTGGGTGTTTGCCGAAAGACAAAAACAACTTTTTTATAACCCAAACTTGCCGGTTCAGTATTTAGGTTTCATAAAATTTACATTCAAGTATTGTAAATGTTGGTAGTCATCAAAAACACTGCAAATTCACAGCTGTCTCTTTAATGAGAGTGGTCTGGTTTTACTACACAAATGACCATATGAAGTGAGTATTTAGAGAGCATTATCTCTCCTTCCATCTGAGCCCTGCGCAGTCATTATCTGGTTTCTGGTTTTGTTTTTGTGTGTACGGGCCACATTTGTTTCCATTTGTGTGTATGCGCAAATAGCAGGAACAGCATTATTGTGCCATAAGGGCATGATTAGCATCCTGGTCCCCCCCATCCGCCCCCACACACACACTAACTCATATAGCTGCAGCTCGAGCTGTTGTAAGACTGGCGTTAACACGTGGATAAGATTTTATATTGTTTTGTCCTGGTAACGTGACTGTTGCGCATGGTTTCAGCACTGAGGTAACACCACCACAGTTGTGTCGAATGAGCACTGCCATAAAAAGAAATTTGGCATGTGAATGGACAGGCTATTTGTGAACAGTTATACTGATATACAGTGCCCATAAAAAGTATTTGAACACATAATGAATGAATGTATTTCATGTTCTTAGTTAATTTGACTGTTTGACACTACAAGTTTTTAAAATTGTAATTTATATTTCACAATATGACTGTTATACTGTTGTTTTTTCACCCCAAAATAAAAGCAGCCTTGATCTGCATAAGAAACTTCTTTCAAAAGCATAAAATAAAAATATTTTTAATTACATAGTTTACATCCATTATCATCAGTCAATATTGAGAGCTAAGGTTAAATATTATAGCAATTGACTGATATTGACGGATGATAATCACTGCAATTTGAAAAGTAAAATTAAAAAAGTACATTTAGCACAGGGACAAGCATAATTTGTTTGCAATTGCTGTGATTATCATCAGTCAATATCAGTCAATTGGTATAATGTATATACCGAAATTGTGTTTCGGCCATTCATTTACATGAAACAGCATGGATGGTCTGAAAATGCTTTTGAAAAACTTTTTCACCGGGTTAATTGAATATTCTAGTTCGTATTTTTGTCATAACAGAATGTTCGAAAGGGTTTAACCTTGTTTAAGCAGAGATTAATTGAATGCGTGCATTTGCTGTTTAAATAAAATGAGTTATGTTCTTGTATGTCTTCGATAAAAGCAGCACAACAAAAACAATTTAAGAACAGTTTTGTTGACCCTGACCTATTCTGGACAAGGCAAAATGGAGATGCTCTTTTCTTTGGCATTTATGAAAAGGGTGCCTTTTTGATGTAACTCAGTAATGGTTGAAGAGCGGTTCCGCCATTACACATGAGGTTTAACCCCCAGCCACGAGTCATACTGTACGTCTATTTCTAGGAATGAGAGTGGTAATGAATGTGAACATGTTTGCGTCTGACATTGTTTATTTTGGCAGCCTCTCTTCGCCCATCTGCTTCATTTCAATTTTCCACCTCTCTCTTCCTCTGTCTTTCTTCTCATATCTTTCTATTCTTCACTCTGATCCACTCAGCTTATCATGGTTGTGTGAATAAAAGAATCTGCACGAGTGGCTAAATGAGAAAGCTTGCTGTACAGAAAGTCAGGATTTAAATTTAAATATGTCTTTTTAACAACATTCTCAGATATTACTCAGATATTCCATGCTTGCCGAAGGGAGTCCCATTAAGATAAGGCTGCGCAATTCCACGATGATTCAAAACAAATCTTAACCTCAAAGTGTCTGAATTACTTCCATTCAATCATTAGCCTTGCTTAGTAAAGAAAATATGAAATTCAGGCATCAAATTATTTTTTTTTTGGTTTGTTTGTTTTTTATAAATAACAGAAAGGACACACTTATATCTTAGTGCTTTTTAACTTGAAAATCAAACATACAGACAAGATGATAAATGAAAATCATTTGTATATGGCTGATATGTACATCTGGAAAAAAATAAATAAATCTTCAGAACTTTAATGTGATTATGGATTTTTATATGATCAACTACAAACATACATGCATATAGTTGTATGCAGATTTCTTGTATATGCAAGGTCCCCTGTCAGTCCTTACTGACCATTTTGACAAAAATTCTGTATATTTTTAAGCCAATGTAATAATTCTAAAATATTATTGTTAAAATTGAACTAAATTGTAACTAATTCTTGTTGAATGCATTCAAATTCTCTTTAATTTACTTTACACTGGTTGTGCCTAGATATAGATATCCATATTGATCTAAACCTGTCCTGCAGTGAACTAATAATTTGCTTTTGGAACATCAGTAAGGACTTCTGGAGGCACCTACTACTGCTCATTTAAGAGTGAATGTTATTAGATTTAGTGACATGGCTACACACAGTATAATAAAGAAACATACAAGAGTATATGTGTCTGTGAAACACACTTTAAATAAAAACATGCAAAAAGAGACTGAATATCACACTTGTGGGTTACATATATTTGATATGCCTTTCAATCTGCAATAATCTGATTTACAGCTCAGGACTGGCTGCACATGCTAGACGTTAACTTCAACAACAATTTGCATCAATCATTATTGTTTAGAGTATTATCGTTTATAGGTCTTACAGTGTGTATATATATATTTATGATATCGTGATAAATGGTTGCTGTAGAAAGTCGGAAAAATCACTCGGATGTTTTGGGGTTTCCATGACTTAATCTAAATGTGTTCTGCTTTTAAAGTAGTATGGGAACAAACATTGCCTTTAGAATAAAAAATTATGTGCCCAGTGCTTTATAGAGATTCCCCTCCTACTTGATATTCTCATCTTAGCAACTTTCAATAGCGGTAACCCAAACAACAAGTTCCCAGAGACTGGAGTGCATTGTAACATGTCACACGTTTTTTTTTAAAGCTTTGACTTATAGTGAAGCTTTCAATACTAAGTGGATTGTTCCCCATGGTTTCCATTGGTTTACCATTTGGGCATTTTAATATTAACCCAGACCTTTCCAAGAAAAACCCCACATTCTCTCGTTCCCATTCCCTTGATGAACATGGTGCTTAGATGCTCGGGTCAGAACGTCCTCATCAAAAGTACATGAACCACTTCTGCACTTATCCGAAAAGCCATAAATTACAAGTGGGGATCAGTTTTAGCCTTTATTTAGTCTACAGGGGTCACAAAAGATCGTGACTCCAAGTAATAGGACATATATACAAGATTTTAAGAGGCGCTTTAAATCCTTGGCATTTTCACTTGTACAAATTAAATGGTATAATGACAAATCACACTTTTATAAGGAGCAATACTGTGTCTTAAACCCTAATCAACTTCTTTTGTTGAAGTTCTTGACTTTGACATTCCAAGCACTGGGCAGGAATCACATTACTTTTAACAAATTTATGTTAAGATCTTCTTGGGCCAGTTCAGCAGATGCGGGGAGACATTGCAACCATGCCTAATGTTTTCCACTTTCACCAACTTAGTGAGCTATAGAAATGTGTCAAAAAGTGTACGTACTATAGTAAAAACTTTGAATACAATAGTTTTCTGACTAAAGGAATGAGTCTCCCTCCAGCTGGATGAGTCAGTTTACTTGAGGAGTTCCTGGTACTGCTCAGACCGTAGGAACCGACCGAAGGAGTCTTTCTCCATGAGGGTGTAGATCCGGCTCTGAGCCAACTCGAAGGTGGAGGGAGAAAAATCAACCAGGTTCCTCAGAGTCACATCTTTGGTGCAGTGGTCAATGTTCACCTAAAGGCATGATATTGGTGATAAGGAGGAAGTGTGGAAGTCAGTCACAAAATGCTTCAAATTGGACAAAAATAATGAGTAAGAAACACATTATTTAAACTCTGACAGTTTCTCAGCTCTCCACGGGGGCTGTGGAGCAGTCTTCCAGAACGAAGTCTTCCAATTTGACTGATTCCCTGCAGTTTTTACAAATACATGCCTGAACAGAAAATAGTATTCTATTTTTTCCCTAAACATCACCATAACCATATCAATTTCCTTGCATTACCTCAAACATGCCTCAGAAGCTTTTGAGTGGTGTTATTAATTATATTTTGACTTTTCCTATTCGTTTTGAATGTTTTGTTTTAATTTTAATTTTTTTATATTATTATTACCCTTTCATATTTATATGCATTTATATTTAGTTTTGTTTTATTGTAATATGTGCAATCATATTTGTGTTTGAGCAAATATCTAATGAACAGAGCTAAAAATAATTACGTAACTACAAATATTGAAACGGAAAGAATCACAGAATTCTGTTTGCATTTCATTGATTTTAAAAATCGTTTTGATTGCTAAGAACCAAATGGCTATTTTTACATTTAGCAAGGTTGGCATGTGTGTGTTGTCTAATGGCTGTTACGTAACTATACTTCAAACCTTAGCACATGGCTGTGCAAACATCCTGATACAAACATGTTTTATGTAACATGATCGTTTGCTTAATTATTTTTAAGAACAACATTGGTTTTAAAGGTTTTATTGGCACAGGATGAAAAACTACAACCTTTTGCCTTGCAAATATACTTAAATGGAAATCTACATCTTCATGAACATATATGTGACCCTGGACCACAATACAGTCTTAAGTCGCTGGGGTATATTTGTAGTAATAGACAAAAATACATTGTATGGGTCAAAATTTTAGAATTTTTTTTTGGCCAAAAATCCTTAGGATAGTAAGTAAAGATCATGCTCCATGAAGATATTTAGTCAATTTCTTACTGTAAACATAGTAAAAAAATTTAAATTTTAAAAATTACTAATTTTTGATTAGTAATATGCATTGATTAGATCTTTGTGTGAGAACTTTAACGTGGTGATTTTATCAGCATTTAGATTTTTCTGTACCCTCAGATTCCAGATTTTCATATAGTGGTATCTCGGTCAAATATTACCCTATCCATCCAAATCATACATCAATAGGAAGCTTATTTATTCAGCTTTCAGATCGTGTATAAATCTTAATTTCAGAAAATTAACACTTACGACTGGTTTTGTTGTCCAGGGTCACATATGGTGATTAAATTAATTTAAACAACCAGCATTCATGTAGTATAAAGCAGTGTTTCCCAACCCTGTTCCTGGAGGCACACCAACACTACACATTTTCCAACCTCTCCTAATCAAACACACCTGAATCAACTGATCAGCTCATTAGTAGAGACTCCAAGACCAGAAATATATTGGTTAGATAAGGAAGACATCCAAAATGTGCACTGTTGGTGTGCCTCCAGGAACAGGGTTGGGAAACACTGCTCTAAAGAATATGCCTAAAATGTTATGCTTATGTTGACCTAAAAAATAAATTGAAGGAGCAATGCTTCAGTTAAAATCTATGGTAATGTGGTTTACTAATAACCTTTGTCAACGTCCTGAAGGTCAATTTAATTAAATCAAAGTTCATTTAGCTATAAAAACAACAACAACAACAACAACAACAACAAAAAAACCTCACAGATACTCCATCATATTCAAGTTTTTTATAGCTCCTTGGGGACATTTAGGGGGGAGAACATTGGCCTCAGCGTTTATACAGAGATCTAAACAGCTGATATGAAACATATTTTCACAGTAGTTGAATAACGGGTCTGATGGAGAACTGCTTCCTTCTACCTCTGAAGCACTGTCTTTTATCTAAACTGTAAATCTATGTGTGATTACCAAAAAAAAAAAAAAAAAAAAAATCAATGGCAAAACAAACAAACCTCTTTGGGCCCACCGGTCTGAATGAAGTCCTCATAAATCTTCTTAGCTTTGATGGCCATTTTCAGGGGGGACTTAGTCTTCTTGAAGTCCTCACAAGCCTCCCAAAATTCAATATTCTCCTCGCTGAACTCAGATCTGAGGAAGCTCTTGAAGGTGGACAGGCCATCTATGGAATTAAAAATGTGGAAAAGCTATTAGAGTGAGCACAGTTCTGTGTGTTCTTTTTGTGCTAATGTGTTGGCGACACGCTGCCACCGGAGACCCCGGTCTCACCAGCTCTTAACATCCTTATCCAAACATTACCGCTGTGCACGCCTAGGGCACACAGCCCTTAATGCAATCCCTCATGAGTCCATGTTGTATAACATCATGTGGTACGTATTCAAGTACTAAATGTTTCACCTCTGTGGATCAATCAATGTAATTATTCTCTGTTCAATGCAGCTTTTTTTCAAGACTTGCATTTGTTTGTGTGGGAATGATTTTAACAAACAGTGGTAAAAAGACTAAATTAATTCCGAAATGCACAATAGAGGTGTTTTAGTGTCAAAAAAAGAAAAGAAAAGAAAAAAGAAATGCTCTTATATTTGATTGAAAAATATATATAATGCAGTACCAACTGATTAGGCTAATCTGCAAACGATCCACTCTGAAATAAAATGAACAAATTTTCCATCTAATCATTATAATTAAACATAACAAACTGGCCTTGAAACAAATAATTGAATGAATAACAAGGATTTGTTTTTCTAACTATAATCGACTAATCCAGCCCTTCTGTGCAGACAAAGGAGCCTTTTTGACATTTTGTTTATTTATAGCTTTGCATTTGTTTGTTTTTTATAAAGAACCAGCAGCGAATCAGAAAATGAGTTTTATAATTATAAAGAAGAGTTTGATCATTTACTGTTAAATACACGTGAAAGTAGGACTGCAGAGGCAATCGTTGTTCAGACTCTGTCCTTCTGTACTTATGCAGATTCACAAAGCCTAAGAATGAAAACTATAATGATAAAATTATTAGAAATCACAGCAAAAGATGACTACATCCTTGTTTGCTATCTGCTGCTTTAAATGCGGACAGTTTTTTTTTTAAAATATAAAATATAATATAAATATAAAACTAGTTGTCTTTGGTGTGAACAGGTCTTTAGCATATGATAATAATTCATATTTTGAGCAATTTATCTCATATCTAGGAGATATTAAGCAGGCAGTCTACTAATTCTACTATTAGTAGAATATCTAAAGCGGACTATCAAAATAAAGTGTTTACAAAAATATGGCAATTTCTTGCAATCTTGTATTATATTCTTCCATGGAAAGTTCAACCTTGCAATGTTTGTTTCAACCAAGAATTGGGTGTATGCATTTCAATGCTTAGAATAAGCAAAATCTGAAAAAAAAAAGCTTGATGTTTTCTTTTAAAGTTTTTTAATAATTATAATTAACTCTACATGAAAACACTACAAGTCATTTAGAAAATGTTTGTTTATGTATGTGTTTCATTTTTCTTTACAGATATAAATTGTTAGGAACAATCTTGTAGATGTGTAGCTTTTTAAGGTTAATGTGTCCGGTCAGGCACAAGCTGTTTACGCATACCGAATCAAGTGCATCAGTACAACTAATAGTTATAAACTGAAATATAAACAAAGTTCTAAAACATGTTTCACATACTCTGCTTAACTAAACCTTCCAATGATTGGTCATGCCTGGAAGAACTTTTAAGATGCAAAATGCAACAGAAGGGGCCATTAAGATAAATATCATATACTTACAGCTGTTGGAAAGGACCTTATCAAGGGACTCACGCCATTGGGCTGCTTCTTCAGGTGTGGGTCTGAACAAAACAAGCAGATTTCTTCATTTAGTTGGATTACCCTTTGGATATGGCCAACAAGCTGTATCCATGCACAATAATTGGTATAATTGTTTACATGTACCCATCATAAAGTAAAGGGCAATTTTAACAATATAATATGTTAAAGAAATTGTTCTAATTGAATATCTCTTGTCTAAATAGGTCTTACCCAAGTCTTTCAGCCTAACTTGATCACTGATCTAATTTTGTTTTATGCACATGTCTCATCTTGTGATCTAGATGTTTCATTTAGGTTTTTTTTTTATTCTGTCTGAAAAAAAACCACAACCCTATTAACAACACTTGCATAAGGCATTACGTAAGTAAAAGGGAGCTGAAGTGGTCTGCAAATTTTTTTACGGTCAATTTGGACACAATTTTCATTATAAACAGACTCTTGCAGTTTTCCATTACAGGATGTACTAACATGGCCTTCCACTGTTTTTTTCTCCCTGACTCCCTTGCTCTCTAATCTTCAGCCCTTTTCTCTACATGTCCACCTTTTAGTGATGTCTGATAATCTATGTAATTATGGGCATTAATAGATGAATAGGTAGGTAATTTGCTCTATTCTCGTGCTTTCTTATGAATCCGCACTGAACTTTGCTACAGTACATTGCTGTAGCTTAAAACCCTTATAATTAATTAGTGACGACGTATACAGATTTACAGTTATAGATATAAATTTCTATTTCTGAGTTAAAACAGCAGCATTGTGAACAGCACCATTTAACTGCAAAGCATACAATATATTTCAGGGACTGGTAATGCACTCAGAAGAAGGTTTTTTAGTTGAAATGTGCTTGAAAATGACATGGCATGCGGAATAAAGCCTTTTTTATCTTAAACATGAGTACCTTGGATTTACAGCTTTGTCCAGTAAACACCAGTGGTTACAAATTTGTAGACCCTTGAGACACTTTAAAATAGACCTGAACTGAGCTTCCAAAATCTTCTGTTTGCACTTAAAGGGGGAAAGCATCTCAAGATAACTATTTAAACACATCAAACCATCCTCCTTTAAACATCACGGTGGGTGATTTCCGTCATTTCAGGTGAATGAGTTTCACCTGAAAACACCAAACAAACATTCTGAAATGATTTCCATCTTTAAGCATCACGGTTGAGGATTCCCACCCTTTTAGGAGGACAGTTTCCACTTGAAAACACAAAACAATCATCCTGAGATTTTCATGCAAACAGAACATTTCGAAAGGTCGGTTCAGGTCTATTTTGAAACTTGAAAAATATATGTAAACGAATGGTGACACAGGTTTAAGGGAGCTTCTTGTATACTCTTTGGTCTAAATGAGCATGTGAGGCATGTGACACATGCAGAGCTGAAGTCCTCATCAGTAAGGAAAAGAAAAAGAGGAGAGGAAGCAAAAAACGTTAACGGAGCCAACAGAAACTCACTTCTGTAGCTTCTCAGGTTTCTTCTCAGGCTTTTCTTGGTAGGGGATAATAAGGTCGATGGAATTCTCTGGCTTCTGAAGCAGAATTCCCAATTTAGTCTTGATCTCCTTAGCCCTGAAGATAGAGCAAGCACAAATACACACAGATGTCCATTAGCGCTTTTAGAGTACACTAATAAATGATTCATGTCATGTACGAATTGAATTTCAAAACAAGTATCAAGGATGTCTCTAAAATGTACAACACACCTGTCAACAGATAATATAATATCAGTCTAGCGTCATCTATTTTCTTCTCTCAAAGTATACATATTTTTCAGTGAATGTTTAGTCTGGTCTTTTTGTCCTTATGCTCATCAGTTATAGAAAGCTTTTATTATTCACCTGTACAGCTGTCATCGGTACAGTAATAAACACATTTTGACAGATTGTACAATAAAACAACACATGTTGAAGGTGTTCAATTCCCACCTTTTCAGAACTATTTCATACTCTTTGTAGAGTTTTATACTGTGTGCTTTTGTACTTTTTTTTTTTTTTTGGCCAAAAAAACCCCCAGATGACTGTGGATGAAGTGACGTCAAGTGACGTACCTGCTGCCACAGATAAATCTACTGTTGCAAAAATACTGACGTCAATGCACACACTTCTCAGCTTAAAAGCCCATATATTCAAATTATGGTTTTATGGCTCAATTATATAATGCAACATTATAAACCACCTCATTTTGCCATCTTAAACTGTCTTTCAGATGTACAAACACACTTTTCATAAGTACTCCAGGCCCTGGGCCAAGCATTAAGACCAAAGCCAAGAACAGTGATAAACATATTTTTACACAATGAATGAGTCAACAGCACAATTGTTAGATCAGAAAATGGCTCAATAGTCACAAAAAATGTCTGTTCTCAGGGAAAATAAGATAAACTGAAAATGTACAATACAATACACAGTCACAATAAAACAGCTTCAACCCTTCAGTCTCTATAAAATGTATGTTGGATAAATAAAAATGTTTAACCAAACGACAACTTTGAGGCCATACAGTGACTAAAGTCTTTCCATATACAGAAATCAATACTCACTATAACTTAACCTCGTCCAAAACACCATACAGACTTAAATACTTTAGACAGTATTTTAAGAATTCCCAGCTGCTCTAGAACAAAGCACTGATTCCTAAAGGAGGCTGCCAAGTGACTTATTTAGCTAACGTACCACGGGATAAAATTTATGTTAATCCATGATGCAAAGATGCTTAGATCTTACCTTTCCAGACATGTCTGGGGCAGGGCAGCTAATCCTTTACACATTTTTCTGAGCTGTTCACTTTTAAGTTTGCAGTTAGTCCACCACCATGAAGTGTTGTCTCTCTTTTTGAAGCTGTCGTCCTGCTTCCCTCTATTATATGGAGAAAGTCTGCTGGCCCAAAGCCAACAACTGAGGAGCCAATCAAGTTCTGGCTTGCAATTACAATCGGAGCTGAGAGAGCTCTGGAGATAATCAACACAAGAGAGAAAAATCTGAAACTTGCCAAAATACTAAACATCACATAACACTTTATATCTATGCTTAGTAACAGACCACCAGATATTACTGTAGAAACATGGTTAAGCAAAACGTAAAGTAAAATTAAAGTATATTTGAATAAACTTTATTTTAAGGTGCCCTTGTAATAGTGTAGTTATGCATTTAGCCACTTGCATGTATTGTTATTAAGTAGTAGGTAACACACCTTAAAATAAAGTGTTACCATAAATGTATTCAACAAATGTTAAATATTAGATACATTAAACAGCTTTAATTATAAGTAAGGTTGATAAACACTGAAACTTTGTTTTGTCATATTTTATATTAAAAGATGAACTATGCTCTTCGTCTAACAGAGCCAATCTAACCATAACAACAACTACTAGTTATCTATAAAACAGAGATATATCTTTTTTTTTTAATTGTCATGAGATCACGTGGCAGCATTATATTTAAAAAGATCATGCATGCAATATTCTAATCCCTTGCATTGATCTGCTGTCTTTGCATCCAAATTTCTCAAAGTCATTAAAGTGTAATATACTCTGTGTTCTTTCTGAGGAATAATAATGGAAAATGTGGACACAGTATTGTCTTTTCTGGGAACAACTAAACAAACTCTCAGTTACACGGATCTGCTAGAACATTCTTTACATGGTAAAAAAAAAAGGAATGCGATGAAAATCAGGGGGGTGGGGGAAAAAGAAAACCAGTCCCAATTAAAGGTAGTTTGAGTACCTTTTATAAACAATATGAGCTGTTGCCATTAAAAAAATAATTGTATGTCATATTTATAGGGGAGTTTTGTTGATTTTTCATAAACACCACCCTTTAATCAATATATATCAACTCCATCCAACTATAATTTAAGTCAGTGATTTACTAAAATGACATTTCTGACCAGAAGGGTATTGCACTTCCTTTAAACTCTCATTGTAATATGTAATGCATTTTTTTATATATATGTATATATATATATATTAACCCAACCATCTTGTTGGGATTTACTGTCAAAATTAAGGATGTTGTTTTCATCAGAATGTAAACATATACAGCAAGTTGCCATGCTAAAATAAATGGGTTATTAATAAAACAGGCTATGCTATGAAGCATTTTTAATTATAATTTTTTTTCAATCTGGGTAACATATGGTCTGCATATGACTTGCATAACAACCCCACACAATCTATTTTTGCGAAATATAAACAAAGCGTGAGAACAGAAGTGTCACGCTGCAGCAATGTTTAAATGTTTTTTCTTTGCATGAAGATATATTTAGTATGAAATTTATGTCATTGTTCTAATATGCTTTATGCTAAATAATGGAAATTTGGCTTGTGGCCAGATTCATGGATTAGACAAACATGGAGCAGTTGGTAGGCGACAGGCCAATAGGTATGCTAAAGACATGATCATGACTGCACTTCTGGTCTATTGTATGTATGTCTGTTGTTCATAACAGGCGTTGTCATCACTAGATGCAGAAAACAGTTTTGTGTCACGCACTGCAATCAGATAGAATCGTCACGGAACACAAAGTATATAAAAATGCAGGTTTGAAGAGTCAGACGTTTTGGAAACATACATAAAATAAACCCACCAATGCTGAGCTGGTGACTGTATTGTCACAGTGGACATGAATATTGATTTTAATGATATAATCTAACCTTTATTTTATCCTTTATTTTCCAATTAATTGCGCTGTTTGTTTATCTGGATGAGTAGATGTACAGTGTTACCACTGACAACAGAAAACAATGAGAAAAACTGCACCACATAGATTGACCAATCAGAATTAAGCATTTCAGAAAATGTGCGTATTAAACAGTGTACCTGTTTTGTGAGATATTAACTCGCAATTGCGAGAAAAAAAGTAAGCATTGTGAGCTATAAAACTATGAAGAAAAAGTTACAATTACCTTTTTATTTTATTACTTATTATTATATTATTTTACATGGCAGAAACATGCTTTCATATTATACTGTATACATGTAAGTGCATTAAGTTACTATTTTGGTTGTTCAGTGCTATCTGACACATCTACCAAAAAATTTGTATTTTACGGGTAATCATTGTACTGATCAAAACTCCATATACGGTTCCCTCCCTGCAAAGCTCATATCAAAAACTCAGCTTGCTGTGTATCATGTTCGGATACCATTAATGTCCAAAGATTGGGCATGTGTACAACAATTGCTCTTGCCTTCAGCAAAATTAAACAATTTGAACCTAATAGACATCCGTTGCCGTTCTCTGATGTGCCAGCAGGAATTTCTGCAAAAAACTATTATCACCTAATCGCAGGTTTTTTGTCTCAGTCCAAACGGTTTGTTTAGACTTGCAGCTAATGTTTTGGCAAGTCATTTCCTTCAAAATTACACAACGGAAGGAACTCATTAATTCATATCATTGTTCTTGGGGCTGGTGTTCAGAGATTTTATGATTATGGTTGAACCATGTTTCACTACTGTTTTAATAAAGCCACAAACCCTGTTACATAATCTCCATTCAATGGCTTTTTTGAGGACTCATTAGTGTTAATAAAGAAATGTGAACCACGGTACTCCAAATTGTTAGTGAATTAATTAATAAATTCTTAATCATCAAACTGGCTTAGATAAGGGGTACATCGCTTACTTTTAGAACTTAAAACTTTCCCAGTGAGAAAAAGCATCTGAAACCATTTTATTGCAAGTATTGCTGTATACACAAAAGGAGAGAATATAAGATGATATTAAACAACAGGAATGGTAGAGATAAAATATGTGGAATTTTGTTCCTATGCAGCATCTACGGCTTTTTCTCAATCCAAAGGATCCCAAACTTTCACCCAATTCACCAAAGAAATCAGTTGATGACACAACCGTAGTGAACTAAATAGTGATTTTTGCTTAATCCATTGCTATCCATCCATTCATCTGTGTGAAAATATGTTCCAAAAGATTTCTGAATCAGTGAAAAAGTTGTCTTTTTGAATTTTCAGTTTATCTTAGGTTCCTGGAAATAAAGGCAACACAATTTCCACGAAGATATTACATTTCACAACTTTTTCCAACATGTAATAATAGTAACAAATGTGTCTTAAGCATCAAGTCAGCATATTAGAATGATTTATGAAGGATCGTGTAACACATAAAACTGGTAACTTAATCTTTTCCATCAAAGAAATAACTGACATTTTAAAATATATAATTTGAAATTGAAATAACATTTCAGAAATGTTACTATTTTTTCTGTATTTTTGATCTTATAAGAGCAGCCTTGGCAAGTCTATTTCAAAATAAATGCTTACTGTTTTTTGAATGCACCTTTTAGCCTAACATGTCTCGAGCACTTTTGTCAATAAAAATGATGCCGAGAACATTCTTTTGATCATGTCTACCATATGGAATATGATAAAGACATGCCAAACCCAATGTGACGTTGAAGCTAATCTATCATGCCTGGATTGGATCTTCTTCAATCAAATGACAGCCAGCAAATGTTTGCACAATAACCTCACTGTGGCAGATATATGCTGGTTATAATGCTATTTTTTTTATTTGATTACGGTTAGATGAGTTACAGCCAGCATAATAAGACACACTATTATATAAGGTGCAATCTCTCAGTCCAACTTTCATAGAAAAGGAATGATTGTACAATGAAAAGAATGACAATGTCTTATTAAAAGTGGTGTATCTGTTGAGTTAAGTCACAGTATTATCAGGAACACTGTTACAAACAATGAATGTAAACTTGGTTAGTAGGTGCTGTATTTTACAATAGTCCACATCCTTTATCCTGTCTCACAAAGCTGTACGCTCATACTCTGTGATACGAATGTCCGCTGACAGGATGCTGCAGAGCAAGGCCAAGTAATGAAGCTACATCTGTCATGCTGTGCAAGTGCACTGAGTGCACTTGGCCAGCCAAGATCATTGGTGCTGATTGTACCTGGAAAAAATCAGGGTCGACAACATTTCAGAGGCAGGTGTCAGATATCGCGTGGCTGATACGACCGATTCTTTCGGGCTCTGTAGTGGTGAGCCACATCAGAGCTGGAGGACCGAAAATCAATGGAAAATCTTCTGAAAAAGAATCCTTTGAAAAGCATGTCCTGGTTTGTATTCAGCATGGAAAACAGAACACGCTTCGACAGACAGCTTAAAGGGTCGTCACATGAAAACCATCCAAACAGCTTTGCTGTGATCTTTATGGCAGCTTCCATCATCATAAAGTTGACACAGTGCAGGGCACAGGCTGAGAGTATTTCTTCACACATCGCACCAGCACAAGTCACTTGAGAGGAAATTAAAATAATGTTCCCACAGCTGCGTAAATTGATTACATTAAATTGTTTATTTGCGAAGGCTTTTCCGGAGGACCCTGGCTTAAATTCTGCGCATAAATTATTTGCTTTGAATTAATATGAGACATTACATAACGGCATATTGAGTGGAAAAAGGACAAATAACGTGGCCTTAAACCCAATCCCCTTCTTAGAGAAACAAATCACTTACAAGTTGTGTAATGTCGGCTTGGAAACTAAATGTTTATATAAATGTTGGTAGTCTTTTACCAAGAAAGATGAAAACAGTCTACATGAAATAGGTTGATTTATTTAGTGCTTAATGAAATCTTAAACTTTATTTTAATATTGCTGTTATATTTTCAAATATGCATGTTTGAACATTTCAAAACTGTTCTTTATGTATGCAGTATATAAAGATAAAATCTTTTTTAAATGTGAGACCTCTGCAGACAGTGAAAGTCTTTTTGATAATGCGGCTATACAAGCAAAACTCTCAAATTTGCAGGATAAAGAGATGCCAAACCAAACTTGACGCTGAAGCTAATCCATCATGGAAAATCTGTGCTGTCTGGTTTAGCACTTCTTAGATCATCAAGTGATAGCCAGCAAACGGAAGGCTTATGTTTGTGCAATAACCTCACTGTGGGAACCATAAATATATCCCACCCTATGGACCTTCCTAATCTACAATATTTGGCTGAAATTGGAAGGAAATGGGGAATAGACTACTTTTAGCCAGATATTTTTAATTGTCAAATGGCATTTTGTTGATCACATGATTAATGTCTAGAGAAAAATATGCACAAAACAGAACATCAAGGAAATCTTGCATTAATTACATGACTGTCAGAGTAATTTAACGAATGATTTAAAAGTGATTTGTGCGGTTGTTCAATGTTAATGGAATAGTTCACCCAAAAAATTCACATTTGCTGAAAATTTCCTTACCCTTTAGGTATCCAAGATGTAAATGAGTTTGTTTCTTCATCAGAACAGGAGGAATTTATCATTACATCACTTGCTCACTAATGGATCCTCTGCAGTGCCGTCAGAATGAGAATTCAAACAGCAAATAAAAACATCACAATAACCCATAAGTAATGACTACGGTCTATAAATTAACCTCTAACCTGATGTCCCTCTGTTAACATCTTTGTTGAACCTGGAACAACATAGTGATTAACCAATCAGATTTAAAGAAATTGTTTACAGTTTTTGTGAAATTTAGTCTTACAATTAATGTTTGGTGCTTGTACATCAGAGTCAGTCATCATTTCCTCTGATTTTAGGCATTACTCATGAGTAAGGTTATGTTTCAGGTGTAGAGATATGGTCAAGACTATACTTTTGAATTAAAATGCTGTTTGATTGATTTGATGACCTAGCCACACATTAAAAACAGCTAAATCTTGGCATGCATAAATTAACATCTTGTAAAGTGAAAACTGTTTGTAAAAGAAAAAAAAGTACATCATTAAGGCCCCTACATCTTTTCCCCTGTTGTCCTCTAACACTAAAATCCACTTACATATTTTTTTAGAGCTTTTTTGGACTCTTCTAGCTTGTAAACAGGAACTGTTCTGTGCATTTCTAACTGTTTCTAACTACATACACTAGCGAGCAAGTGACGTGATGCTAAACTTCTCCAAATCTAATCTGATGAAGAAACAAACCTGTAATGACAAGGCTACAGCTGTTAAAGCTTGAGAAATACTATGCTTTGTTAATTTTTTTCCCCTAGAATAATCATGCAAGCCTAATGACGAGTCTAAGATGTGATTTCTCCCGCATACGTGAGATTTCACCCTCTGCCTGTACAGCTCCACTTGAAAACACTCAAGTGTTTCATGCTACCATTATATTGATGAAGCATGTCTTTAATGCCCTTGTTTTTCAAACAGCATGTGTTCTCAATTATGCTGCCTGAGGCCAAAACAGGTTGAACATTCCTTGTTGTCAAAGGTTTCGGTATCACTTCTGATGAACAGATCGGCATGCTCACTCAGCTCAAATATGGTGTGTTGTGTTGTGCTGTGCGGTCAGCTGAGTATTTTTTTTCAGGTAAGAACAAAGGTGAGGTAATAAATACTACATGCTATGCTTAAGGCTGAAAATGGCAGCACAGAATGACATTATTTAGGTTGCATTCGGTAATGGAGACAGAACTGCACCCCTCAGGGTTTGAAAGGCTTCAAACATCTTGAATGAATCTGTATACTGTTTCACATTTTAGGCCTTTTTTCTCTCCACTTTTAGGCACAATTTTCAAACTCAATTCTGCATGCATTTCCATATGCTTTTTAGTGCTGGTGGACCTGTTTGGGGCATCATTAACACTGTCTCATGCTGGGAAGTCCAGCAGGGTAAACAGGGAAGCCCCATGCTGCACTATTTTTGGAAATAAAGAAATCCCAGCCCAAATAAAATACATATTAAGGTTTAGGAGTCCACAATTTTTTATTTATATACATAAAAATATAGGATTTAAAATATTTAAAATTCCCTTGACAACAGTGAAGACCCAATAATGACATAACAGAAATGGGAAATGGCAGCTGATGCACAGGGCCGACTGTGAAAGCTTCAATTCACAGGAGACAGAAGCTCCAAAGCCTTGAGGAACAAGGTCACTGGACAGAACAGTTTTTCCTTTTCACAGGGGAACGGCAGTGAGCCTTTTCCCACGCTTGGAGTGCAAAGCAACAGAGGGATGACCCTTAAATATTAGCTTGATTGTAATATAAATTAACTGTGAATGAATTTAAAAAGCAAAACTGGTCATAAATATTGAACAGTTAGCTTGCCATAAAATGCTCAGTTTATTCTCAACCAGCCTGAATATTCGTAATGATGCAAAGAGAATAGAAGAAACAAATGACTCAGATCCAGAGGCTGAACGTCTCTGTCATAAACACAAGTGTCATGATGGGACGAACAGTGCCTGATATGTAACGTCTTCCTGGAATAGCCTCTCATTTTTATCAGCACCAAGGGAATGCGTTTCTCAGCATGTGTTCACAGTGTCCCACTATATCCTGCTATCAAAGGGTCATCTGAGGATGTATCAAAAGAGTGATTGCATTCTTTTGACAAGGTTCAAAGTGAGTGTCTTATGCATGTTCAGTCAATTCTTTCATGCTGTCAGTTTATATTTTAGAAGCGATAAAGGAGCAGAAAGAAGTAAAGGTTAAAAAAATAGAAAAATTCGGATCACATATCACTGAAGGTGTGCAGATCTCCAGCAGCTGTTTAATATTCTTACAGCATTTAATGTTCATGGCATGCTGGCTCATGAGTGCCCCCTAAAGGTTATTAGATTACTGTGATGCTGTGATACTGAAGTCTTTCTTTGGGAGATTCTGCCCTCTGCTGACACACATAAAAAAACTAAAAAAAAAACTACTGAAATTCTTTAGAATGAGAGGCTACAAAGAATGTTATCTTAAACAAAAGGAGAAAGTGACCAGGATTCTGAAATCTGAGCTTAATAGGTACTGAACCCTTTGTATAAAGTAAGTAAAATGTATTGGTAATTTTCTGCCAGGACATTATTCATTCATTTTATGTTATAATTAATTTTCAATTGTAGAACACAGTAAAGTGTAAAACTCAAAATGCAGAAATGCAGGTACAACACCTGTAAAATCAATTAATTTTAGTACACGGTGCTTTATTTTTATATAATATATTTATAAAATTTTATAAATATATTATAAATATATTTTATAATAATATTTATAAAATATTATTATTATTTAATTTATTTTCTTTATTTAATTCTTTATTTTTTGTTTTTGCTGTGTTTAAGTATCTTATATTCCATGTGTTACCCACATTAGGGTACTATTTTTGCATGGAAGTACATTTTCAAAATCTATCAATATATGTTTTTCAATCCACATAATCATTGTTTCAGAACACAAGATCTTTGTATTATGAGGACATTTAATTAAATTAATTATTGAGGACATTAATTAAAGATGCTACAATGATACAAGTTACAGATATCATGAAAATATGCATAACACTTATGCAACTGACTTAAAATAATATTTGAAATAGTATCTATTCAGTTTATTAATAATAATAATTAATAAGATGTTTGATAGTCTTATGAGATGACCACAAGGTATTGTGTTAGAACAGATACAGTATGGTCAATGGAATAAATGTTCTCTGAAACTATACCGTTGTTGACCTTTTATAAGATGAATGGTCAGTTAAAAATGAAAAAAAAAAAGTGTGATTCTGTTAGAGTTGCTATAAAAAGCATTTTTTTTACCGTGAATGATAATTTTGTACAGAAAGTGTAGTGAATATGATACTTTATATTCTGTTTTGTGTTTAGTGCTAACATAAATTAACATTTATTTAAAAAAAAAGTGTATTTGCATAAATATAACTATAATGAAAGTGCTAGCACAAATAAATAAGATAGATAGATATATATTAATAACAATAACAATAAAAAGAATGATACTAATATTGCTGATGCTTTGTTTCATATACATTATGTTGCTTTAAATATTATTATGTTTTGACGCAACAATTATGTTTGGTGTCTTGATACTTATCTCCCACTAGGAGGCAATGTTTCCTAAATAATTACAAACAGGAAATAAAGCGGATTCAATCTCATCTACTTCCTGTAAGTACAAATAAACACAAATTGATATATATTAAGTCAAGAGCTAACTTTGTAGTGTGCAACATTGACATGCTATGCATTTATTGATAAATATGTGGAAAAAGCTTCATTAGGGTGAAATATATTGTCAGAAGCGTCAGTCTTGATGAGGTCTTAGCTCTGCATCAGCTGTATGTGAAGCTTGTGGGGGATGCATGCACTGACCTTGATCCTACTGTCTGACTCACCATGCTCACTGTTTTATTGAAGATTTCGGAAGACGTGGGCCAGCAATCATGATAAAATTTGTTTTGAGGTCAGGTGCACTGAAAGTCTGTGAATGGACTTGCTAACGCAGGCTCTCACTTCTGACGAACAAGGTGCTAGGTTTACGGATTGAATTAAATACACAGGCATACTGTAATTCAGAAAGAATTCTTGGCTCTTACGTTTGTAGATCACACTATCACACCTTCAGAAGTGCTTGCAAAGGACAAATATGATGGAGTGCAGCTGTAAAAGGAGGAAATGACCATATCTGAATGCACTAACCACATGCATGCATTTCTATTTATGCATTTCACATTACTGTAACTTCAAGATCAAAGTCAACAGTTTCAGCCATGAAATGTGTGTTATTTTTTACAGGCTTGTCTAAAATAGCAGTCATTAAAATTATGTAAGGGTTTAAATATCCAGTGCATCTGTATACATATGATGTATGTATGTATACTAAAACAAAAATGTAAGAATATGAGTTTCAATTTGGCAGATACTTTTAACCAAAGCAATATTTACATACACATATTGTTATTTTAATATAGTTAATACACCATTCTATATTTTTTTTCTAATTAGTTTTTTTATTCAATTAGATTCAAATGGTTTGTTTTTGATTTTAAATCTACCTAAAGTTAATTTTTTTTTGTAATTTTAGTAAATTTATATTTGTTTATGTTTTGTAAAAATATGTATTTTTATATTTTTAGTTTTTACCTTTTAGTTTTACCTTTGTTTCAACCTAAACAAAAAAGAACAACAAGAAAAATAAAACAAGTAAATAGCTTTTTAGTTTATTTATTTAAATTTGATATCATATTTAATTTTAGTTAATGTTTATTTTAGAAATGAGTAATGAAGTCTTCATGGTTTTAGTTTTAGTTAACAAAAAAATAACAAAATATTTTAACTAAATGAAAAAAAATATATATTAAAATAATAAATAAAAAGAAAATACAATTAAACTTATGAGGTGATTTATTTATTATGGTTCAATTTATTTAGTTTTTTATTTAAAAGCCACTGTTGTTTCACTCTTGCATAACATTTTAGCCCATTAATCTTTTTAGAATCAAAGTCTGAGATCCAATTACTACCAGAGTGCAACACTCAAGTACACATAGCCCCTCTTTAATCAACAGGACCTTCATCTGACAAGAAGCATGAGACAGTCGCTTCTAATGTTATGTTGGCTATATGCTGTATATCTACAGGACCATCTTCTAGCCCCCATTTAGATGATGAAATTAAAATATTCAGCCATTGCCATTGTAGAATCATATTCCCTAGACAAATTGTTATTGCTTTTGGGGATTAATGAGAATATTCATCCAGTTGCTGTCTAGGTGGTGCAATATAGTTTAATACACAGTCTAGTGTGAAAGCAATCAACTACATGATTTACAAATCAAACAAAGGCCCTTTATGTCATTACATGTGTAAACAAATCTTTATGGCTGCTCGTGCAAAGACGTTATCAAGTGTATTTCCTCCTTCTGAACTCCAGTATTTGATTTCAAACTGGGTGATGAACTTTCTCATTACTGTCAGCAGGAATGATGTGGTTTAATCTTGAGCTGAGAGAATCATGTGGACAGCTTTGGCAACTGGGTCCAAACCGTTGCCTTGGCAACTGTGTAAACCTACACTTGAAGCTGTTCTTTGCTTCTAGGCATTGATGGTTAAATATGAAACACAAGCTTGGTCTGGCCAGTCATGTGCATAACAAGCCTGTTTACCTCATAGTGAAGCATCTGTGGTAAATCTGGGCCTTACATTTTCATTCTGTTCACATCAAACAAAAACAGCTTTGTCTTTTAATAGATACAATCCAAGGTTATTTAGAAAGAAAGAAATAAAGCTAAAAATGAAGCAAAAACAAAAATAAAAATGTATAAAAAGCCTTTTTATTTCAACAGGTTGCCTACTAATATTATATATATATATATATGTATATATATATATATATATTACCTATCAGCTTTGTTCTTTCAGTTTGACCTTCAAGTATTAAAAAAAAATCACAAACACAAGATGTGAAAGCTTATTATCACTTTAATGCAAAATTGTTATTCACATCATTTTTAAAATTAAGTTAACAAAAACATATATATTAAAAAAAATCTATAAAATATACAATACACAAACGTTTAACATTCTCAAGCCTCATGTAGCAGTCCAGACAGAAAAACATTTTAAAACCATTCTTTTCATGATAATTTTGCTAATATTATTTTGTTTATTTGTTATTATTATTATTATAATATTTAAAAATAAATAAATATAAGGGATTATTTATTAAAAATAAATAAATAAATAAATAAATACATTAAATATCCAAACACTTTTCTCCATTTTATAAACTTTACAAAACACATAATTAGCTTTTTTAAAGTATGCCATGTGCTTTTAAGCTCATGCATGCTTCAGTAAAGTCTATATTTCCTTTGAGTTGAATTACAGGTGTTTGTGCAGATGCATCTCTCTCCACCAGCAGCTCTTCTGTTCCCTCTCATGGACACTATTAAGGGGATCTGGGAATGCAGTCTGTCTGATTCCGGGATGCTCTTCTCTTCATCTCTTTATGACACTCCGACCGCCTCAAGCAGTCTTTTTAGGGTCTGCACCGGTCCCTTCCACTTCTTACCCGAGCTTCCATCTTTTGCAGTACCAAAACGCACCTACGTTTTTCATTTCGGTTCTTCATCTTCAATTGGTGGTCTGGCCGCAATGGCCCTTTTACTTCTTGCCTTAGCGCTCTTCACTGTGAGCTGGTTGACTAGATTCCGGTAAGAAGCGGAGCGCAGGAATCGTGGGTAACAGTCCTTTTCCATGAGAATATAGATGCGGTACTGGGCCATATCGAAGCAGGATGCCGTGGGGCTTTTCAAGTTGGCTTGAGTAATGTCTCGAGTCTCGTAATCGATGTTAACCTGGAAGCGAAGGGGAAGTGAGTTCAAACATCTGCAATTTAGGAATAATATCAGTTTAGGATATGGTGATTCATTGTGAATATTTACCTCTCTAGGAGCTTCACTTCCGATAAACTCCTCGTAGATCCTCTTGGCTTTGGACGGCATCTTAGCTGCAGACTTTGTGCTTTTGTAGTCCTCACAAGCTAGGTAGAAAGCAATGTTTTCTTCACTAAACTCAGATACCAGGAAGGCTCTGAAGGCATAGAGTCCATCTGATAAAGAGAGAAAAATGGGGTTAGAGAAGAGATTAGTTGTGTAACGTGTCTCATCAGATTAAAGCCCCCCACACAGATCAGACAGCAGGACAGACACATCTGTGCACTGCAGTCCTATTTCTAGCATCTATATTTAAACTGTAGCCTCATGCATTATCACAAGCTGTAAAAAAATATTTTTCAAAGTTGTAAAAAAAAATAATTGGAGTTTTATAACAACACTATTTTAGTCTTTCTACCTCAATGTTTTACTTTAATTACTATTTCTTTGTAGTTATTAGAAAATTGCTAACAATGGAAGTGCATTTTTTCAAAGTAAATCTTTATGTTTGCTTTGCTTATGATTTAATTATAATAATTTACATTAACATTAACGTTTTTAAACACAATATGGAATCATCTTTAACCATTACACACACAAAAAAAAAAAAATATATATATTATATATGAACGTATCTATATAAAATTGATTATCAAAGCTTATTAGAGTATAAAAAACTATTTCAGTCTTTCTGCTTCAAAATTTCACACTTACAATATGTTAATTGTTGATTCTTTTTACATATTTGTGAAATTATTAGCAACGTCTGAGAGATTTTTATTTTTTTTGTGTGGACTTACGTTTGCTGGACAGAAGCTTCTCAAAAGACTGTTTCCACATCAGACATTCCTCCAAGGTCAACCTGCGAAGATGTAAGCCAGTCAGTGAAGGAAGCACATAAAACGAAACACTTTATAATGGAAAAAGAAACATGTTATGAAAACAGTGCATACGATAAATGTGCTTACCTTGGTTTTCTATATTTATATATGCTGCTCAAGTCTTGTCTCTGCAGAAATCCACCCACGCATGCCTTTAATCTTTTGGCCCTGATGTTAGAAAAGCATTTATTTAAAACACTACATTATTAAAGGCTACTTTTAAAGTATACACAGTTAGAATAAAATGAAAAGCCCCTAAAGATGTTGTATAAAAGAGTAGATGTGATGTTTAAGCCTTAAGATGATTAGTATAAATTATTTAAAAAAAAGTCATAAAACCCACGTCAATGTGAGGATCGTACCTTTCTAGGCAATTGTTTGAGAGCCCTGTTATTCCTCTACACATTGGAAAGGCAGAAGGGAAATAAATATCCATTGCGCAGTGAGATCTCTAGGTGAAATTTTATCAGCAGTGTGTCTGCAGCGAGGGAAGAGGGGGTTTATATAGAGCAGGAAGCAGAGCATCATCTCTACTCTCGACCAATAGTGATCCAGTTCACTCTCTGCTTATGTACTGTGCATTCATGTGTATGTGAAATGGCAGGAAAGTCCACTGTGATGGAAGTGTTCATAAGTGTGATTATTGTTAGTGTCCTAATTCAGGTCATTTTAATGTTCTTTTACATGACTTACACACTGTTCCAAAAATATGATATAAATAAAAACAACATTACACTTTGAAGGGATGTTGGTCAGGAGAAGCACAATTCGTGACTTACCAGAAATGTCTTTTCCTGTGGATGGTCTTGGTAGTCAATGATGGTGATTTTCATGTTATCTTAACCTGTAACCTGAACTGAAGGCTTCCACATATTAATTATGTCAACTTATACTATATACTGTATATATATATATAGTTTACATAATGTATGTGTGTAGACTGTGTTTATTTATTATGTACATATATAAATACAAACACTTGCATGATATTTAAGAAAAATTATGAGCAAAGAACTGCTGTCATGTGGTTCAATAACATGACATTTTTATATTTATGCCTTTCATCGCAAGTCCAATGAAGTCAAACGTCTCGCTTCATTGATCCACAAGTTGAATCAGGACAACCGTAGCTAACTTGTTCAAACTGTGCACCGAACAAGGAACATTTGATTAGGTTTAATACCCCAGAAAGATATACAGTTGTGCCTGAGGGAATCCCACCTTGGATCAATAACTTATGATGTCAGTAGACACAGAGGTCTTTCTCTCGCCCAACATGACACTCGGGATATAAAAGATCAAAAATCTGGTGGTATGAGGACAGGGGATCTTCCGCATCAGTTGGCCTTGAGATCTCTGCGTCCGCTCGGATAGATGTCATTCACTTTCATCCCACTGCCTGGAAACAATTTCTCAGAGATGTGGAAGACATGCAGAGGGGAAAATGAGCTTGTTGTTGACTGTTTCTTTTTCCTTTTTATACATAATATACCTCGCATAAGGGCAATTATACCACCACAGAGATGTCTCAATGGGTAGAGCAGGATGGAGTCCTGATTTTGCTGGGTCTCTTCATAGAGATGATAGTGGGCGTCCCACTGCTGCACCATGAGGACGGGAAATAGAAAAGGTGCAATCCAGAGGAAGTCTTACCTCAGGGCACCTCTAACATTTTTTAATGTTAATGAAAAGATAAGACTTCACAAGACACAATGATCAAAGTGCATTCATCACATTATGAATATTTCAGTTTGATTTTGAAACTGTTTCAGGATCCCAGGATGGGAAGCACATCCTATTTGTTTTAACATCACAAGCGTTAAAGAAAGACATTGAGAAAGTAGGCCATACTGGCAGCTGTAAACAATTTTTTCAGGTTTGTAAATTAATTTTTTTTAGACCATGACTTCTGAGTCCTCCAAATGATAGAATTATCATGATAAGAACGAGTCATCCTTGAACAAAGGATACTTGTTTTCTGGAATGTTGAATATTTTTAGTCCTAGTTTGTAATTTTCCATCACTCATGATCATGTTCTATTTTAAATTACATGTACTTTACATTTCTACAAAGTAATATTATTTATTACAGTAAACTAACCCCTGTAATGATAAATATAAAACCTCTGTAATAACACACAGAATGTAGCTTCAATGGGCCTATGAAACAATCCTTCGTAAATCTGTGTCAACTGTTGCTCTGATTTTGATAAGATAATATATATCATATAAAATTCAGTATATAGCCAAGCCCAAGGGCACACACACACAAACACTCACACACACATCTATATGTGCGTGTGTGTGTGTATGTACATATGTGTGCCTTTGAACTTGGCTATATACTGCATATATAAATACAGTGTATAGGCAAGGTCAAGGGTTCAATTCCCAGGCAACTGACAAAATGTTCTTTTTGAATGCAATATAAGTTGCTTTGGATATTGTGATAATAAAACATAAAAATGTAATATAAATGTTTATTTATAATGAACTATCAATCATGTGTTATTAATGTAATCATTAAAATTAGGAAAATTAAAAAAAAGCCATTGATAATTACGATCACTCAGAACCTTGAATGAAAGGCCACTAATATTCCGCTTGCTTGTTATGCTACGATTCGTTTCCTGGCAGTATGGAGGAAAAAACATCACACTCTCACTCACAGCTCTGTGCAAATCTCTCGCTCGAGGTTGCTGTCAGCTCTAATGCTCCTGAAGTGCTGTGAATTAGCCCTGAGACTTAATGAGTGTGGATTTTGTCTGGGAATCCACCTACATCAGTTTATTGTTGGTAAAGACTAGGCCTGTGATGATTCCTGGCATTACTGTTTTGAAAACCTTGAGTTTTGACTATCATTCACAAAATACTTAAAGTACACTTACTGTGACGAATGGGACTGACAAGGGCTGATCCGTGTGCAAGCTTTTATTGATTGGCATAGTCAAACAAAGGCAGGGTCGCACAACGTCAGACAGAGTTAGCAAAGACAACAGTGTCCGCCCTCCAGGGCTGAGCGGGCGGCAGAGACGCCCACCAGGGCGGAGCAGACGGCAGGGCAGAGTGGGCAGAGCCACGACTCTCCAGATAGAAGCTTTCGGAGTCAAGTCCCTCCAAGGCAGAGCAAGAGCCCACCAGGGCGGTGCAGGCATAACGGGAGGCCGGGGCGGCACAAGGGGTGGCACAGGTTAGACAAACGCAAGAGAACACTTTATAAAGGGGAGACAATGGGATAAATGAGGGTGCGGAGCTGATTAATCACGATAGAAACTAACAATACACAAACACAAGGGAAGCAAGGCATAGTGGGAGACAAACGTTCAAAATAACGTTCAATGAATAGTCCACATAACACTAAACAAGCGAACCATAGACCGAAAACATAACACTTACAGAAATAGAGCAGTTTAATACTAAAACTATGTAATACTCAGTTAATTCTCTTTTTCCGGGGAAGCACAGCAGACAAAAACATTACATTTTCTATATTATGGAGTAACAAAAATGAGATACAAAAAATTATAATCAAATTATTTTCTCATGTATTCATTATTTATTGTAGAAAACTACACATAATTTACTCCAGTTTTACTCTAGTTCTCCAGTTCAGATTTGACATCTGATTTAAATGTATTTTCTTAGATGATCTAAGTCTGAATTTTAAATTGATGTTAACCATGGACAATTGCATTAATTTAATTAGATACTTGACATTAACAACTCAACATGTAACTGTTTATTCAAAGCAAAACTACAATTATGACACATTTTGTTCTCAACATCACCAATAATGATGTCAAAATGTATAACATATGATATGATTAAACAAACACACAAATAAATAAACAAACAATAAATAAACAAACACACAAATCTGTAATTTTAAACATTATGTTTTACAGGTTTCCGTTATTAATCATGATTAACACCTAACAAAATGTTGTAATCATAAGTTTATTTATAAATTGAATCCAAATAATAACTTTACTAAGTGGCTATATTGCTAATACCAATACCTTTGCTAAATTGCTTTTCTCCAATATTTTGAGAATTGAGTTATTCAACAAAATACATAAATTATATTGATTGGGCAAACTGAAACTGATTAGTTTTTGTTTAGGCCTATCATTAATTACAATATCAGATCAATATCAATCTTAAAGAAACTTTTAATTTCAACTTTTAACTTCAGCTTGGAGGATGGATGAATGGATAAACCAATAATAAATATCATATACAATAAATAATTTAGCATAGCTCTGTCTCTGTCACATAGTCAAATAAATATGCATGCAACATCCTAACAAATAAATATGCAATACAAATTGTCATTCATCTGGAAATAATATCCAATATTATATTACGACTACAATGTGTAAAAAAGGGTAAAATTCTTGTTAACAAGGGACTAACAAAGGACTAAACGCAGTAATATTTGAATATTTTTTTGATAATGCAATAGATGCTCAACTGATGAGAAGCATCTAACATGATTTTAATTTACCAATAAGATTTAAATATTGCTGTATGCATGGCTGCACCTAAATCTCAGCTTGTCACTTGATTTCCACATCAGCACCGTCAAATATAATATCGGTGATATGTAGAAAGTTCCTTTTGGAACTTTGAACACTGGAATTCTTAAACAAAGAAAATAGGCTGTAATTAACCTGAGCTCCCACATGAATTGTTCCCCTCATTCTCTCACCGTAACAGATTTGATAGGGAGGCATGTGTCGGTGACTCGTGAATCTATTTGCGATGTCTCTAGAGAGGACTTTGCCCCAGGCCAGCAGATGTTCTCTCTGTCTTAAACTGTGTTCAGGAAGCACTGATCTGAAGAGGTGGAAGATCTAATTATTCCATCTGGGCTATAGACCTTGGAAGAAACCAAATGAGCCAAAGGCATCACATCTGTGTGCTGAAGAGATTTTATAACATTTGTACCTATTCATTCTGAGGTATTCTATTGTGACACACTGTAAAAAAGCAGGAGCATGTAGATTTAAAACAATTAAAACTTGTTTAATTAAAACTTGCAACCCAAAAAATATAATTTGCTGAAACTTTATTTACCCTTAAGCAGTGTAGATTTTTTTTGTAACACTTTAGAAAAGGGAACACTTATTCACTATTAACTGCGCCTTTTTCCTCAATACATTCTTAATTTGCTGCTTATTAACGCAGTTGTTTAATTTAGATATTTGGTACAGTAGGGTTAGGGATGTAGAATTCATGTAGTCATGTAGAATGATTACTACTAATAAATGGCTAATATTCTAGTAATATGCATGCTAATAAGCACCTGGGACCCTTAAAGAAAGTGTTACCAATTACCATATTAGATTTGGAGAAATTTAACATTATATCACTTTATTACCAATGGATCAAGTGAATGTGTACCATCAGAATGAGAGTCCAGACAGCAGATAAAAGAGTCATAATAATCGACAAGTAACTGACTTGACTCCAGTCCATCAATTAACAATTTCACCGGATTAGGTGAAAATGTTTATTATAATGAATTATATAGTAAAATTTTGGCCATAAGCATTTACAGGTAAAATGCTTAATGATGGATTTGTTTCACTTTACAAGATACATGATTGATTGGAGTAGTGTGGATTACTTATGCCTTGTTTGGAGTCCCATTCACTGCACAATCTTGAATGGCCTGAAGGTCAGTTTTTGGTGTTTCTTTAACATTGTGATTTTTAATGCACTGATTCCTTTGTTCCAATGTGAATGTGAAAATAAACTGTTGAATCTACTGTATGTTAGATTCTACTGCAGAACAGCTGAAAATAATTGGTATAGTGATTTAAAATCAATTTGTATATTTCATTTGTATTATTTAATTTCCCAGACAACTCCAGGAATAAAGCTTGACACATTCAAACAGAGAACACGTTTTCAAGCCAAAAAAAAAAACACAAACCAACACTGTTCGAAGTGACATGCTTTACTTGATCTAGTATCATCACAAGAACATGTCATTGTAAACCATCAGAACATCAACACATGAAATAAGCTTAAATAAATTAATAAACAACAAAATAAACAGGCATAAATATTACATCAAAAATATCACTTTTTCAGAGAAAAAAAATATATATTCAGTGTGTGCATGTGTATGGAATGAATGTTTTTTTTTATAGATTTAGATTTTAAGGAAATCAATGAGAGATGTTTGGAGGCCGAGGCTGCATGCAGTAACAGCAGACATGTTTTAAGTTGTTTGATCGAAATATATCAGTGTTAATGTGTACACAAATTACAATGAAGATAAGAAAAATAAATTATCATACTCTACTCTTACATATTACCCATTTGGAGACTGATTTACATTTACATGCTTGCCAGCATTTAGAAGAAACATTGAACATTCTATCACAATTGAAGGGAGAGAATATAGCAACATGTTACAAATAGAACTGGGCAAAGAAGCACAGTACAGGGTCATGTTTAAGTTTAGATGCACAAACTAGCAAGGAACTAGTTCGTCTTTTGACCTTTGTTATTTGATTATTCTTATCTAATTATTTTGTAAACGCACAGACTTTGCTATATATTTCAATTGAAGTCTGCTGAATATCTCAATGTAATCTAACCAGGCAAGCAAATAAACATTCCCCTTTAAACAGATTTCCTCTGACAGTATATCTGTGTCCTGTTCAGTAAATCCTGATAGATCTTTGATCTTATAAACCGAGGGTAGGAGTCTTTCTCCATGAGGCTGTGCACTTTAGCTTGTACTTCATTGAGACTGTTGGGAGTTGGTTCCAGAAGCCTCTGTTTGGTTTCCTCTCTGGTCCTGTGGTCTATGTTAACCTTCAGAGACATAAGAGTGGGAGAATATTCAATTCTGTGCAATTCATTACAACAGTGTTTGGCAAAGCCAGTTCACACAAAAATTACCACTATCGCTGGTTATTGCATTTCACACTTATGAACTGTCACAAATTTGATTCAGTTTGTGGATTGTCTGAAACCATGATTATTACATTTGGTAGGTACGTCCCATCTCAAAGGAGCTATTTGTTTTTTCTGTGACCCACACACTCAGGATGCTTAAAGATAAGGCTGTGCTTCCCAAATAACAAGCAGTGAATCACCAAGTATCTGAAGGTCATGCTGAACAAGAAGATGATCTTCAGGTTTGAAGCCAGGGAAGAACTAAAGTGAGCGTAGGCAGTGCTAAAGTACAAACTCTGAGGGAGGAAAAGTCTTTATAGCACAGGTCTTGGGAACTCGGAAGTGCATTATATAAGCAATTAAAAATAGTACAGTTTTATAAAATGTTTAGTTTATATAAAAAAAACGGTATGCTTTTTTTTTATGAATTCAAATTTTAATATTATATATATATATATAAACACACTACCTTAAAGGGTTACTTCACTCTAAACTGAAAATGTTGTCATTAATCACTTACCCCCATGTCGTTCCAAACCCGTAAAAGCTTTGTTCATCCTAAGAATACAATTTAAGATATTTTGGATGAAAACCGAGAGGCTTGTGACTGATTTGTTGACTGCTAAGTAATGAACACTGTCAAGGTCCTGAAAATTATGAAAGACATAGGCAATATTGTCCATCTCCACATCACCGTAGCGACATTTTGCTTTATAAAACACAGATCGAACCACTAGTGGCAGATGGTGTATTCTGACAATGTCTTTTCTAGAACTTGACTGTGTTATTTACTTGGCAGTCAATGAGACTCACAGTTTTCATCTAAAATATCTTACATTTTGTTCAGAAGATGAATGAAGCTTTAACGAGTTTTAATGACAAATTCAGTTGAATTTCTAATTTAGCGATTAATGACAAACTTTTTTGTTTAAGTTAATATTAACAGTAATTAACAGTAATATTGTAAAATTGTAACTTTTTTTCTATTTGACACTTTTAGAAAATGCACTTTATTTCGATAGTTCACTCTAGATATTCTACTTACAGTAAGTAACTTTGCAGCTACATGTCAACTAACAGTCATAAGAGTATTAGTAGACTGTCTGCTTAATATCTCCTAACACTTTATTTTGATGGGTCCGCAACACACTACATACTGACTATCAGAAACTTTGCAAATACTGTTTACAGTTTTTCAACTTATTCTACTAACCCTAATCCTACCCCTAACAGTCTACTCTGAGAGTTAGTAGACATGTAGTTGTGAATTAATGAGAATTAGTTGACATGTAGTTGACATGTAGTTACAAAGTTACTTATAGTAAGTAGAATGTCTACTATCAAAGACTATCAAAATAAAGTGGAACCAGAAAATGTTCAGCTAACAATTTATTAAACCTACCTGTAAATCATACTTTTGTATCAAAAGGAATAAAAGTTATAGGAGTTTTACTGCCTCTAGTGTTAACTGGAAACTGCAGTGATTTGTATGTATAGGTAATTTTTTTTTTCAGTTTTGCAGAAATGTATGAAAAGGCACATATTTCCAATGAGCCTTGGTTGGCCCCATCAACATGATTTGATTAAAAAAAAAAAAAATCTGTAGTGTCTGGAAACACTGCATGTACAGTATACTGATTGAAGTGTTTTTTTATTCACAACAGTATTTATAGCTCTGGTGATTCAAACACATGCCTTTTAAGCAGTAATGAACATATAGTACCCACAAGAGCACTATATGTTCAGGTGTAGTTGCTATGGTTTTGTAGAAGCAGTCGACATACCTCTCTGGGCGCATGAACGTCAATAAATTCCTTGTAGATCTTATTGGCCTTAGACATCATCTTAGCAGGGGATTTGATCTTTTTATAGTCCTCACAAGCCAACCAGAACTCAATGTTTTCATCACTGAACTCTGTTTTGAGGAAGGTTCTGAAGGCTGCCAAACCATCTATGAAATAGAGAAGAATAAGATTAAAGATAAGCATCTTTCTATATTAAAACCAATATATCATCGTCATGTCTAATATACCATATCTAAGCCACATTGGATACAGGAAATGCTTCCCAAGGACACCAAGCTAGTTGCTTTCATTCAACAAAAACATTTTTTTTTCTTTGTCACATTTGTGACGTGTTTCAAATGAGAGATTGCACAAACACTGGAAAAATTTGACTTTACCTACTTTGTGACAAAACTACAGCCAGTGGCAGAGACAACTTCCATTCATTTTCACACAGATATTGATTAGAGACATGATTACTGATTAATAAAAACGTATTTTTTATTTGGTTCCTTGCACACACAATTTTATGGCCTTAAAAATTTTTTTACCGTAGTGCATAATGTGTAAACTTATATCCCATCCCTCATACATATGGGTTTATAAGATGCGTCAAGAAAGCGCACTTTGTCGGCGTCACCAATCTGCGCCAGGTTCAGCCAGAGAAGGCGCTCCTGAATCACCATGGTGGACATCACCTGACCGAAGGGCTGCACTGTGACCTTCGTAACCCGGAGAGCAAAGTCGGTTGCCGTGTGCATTTCCGGCATCAACCTCTGGTCAGAACTACCCTTGTGCATTTCTTTTTGTGCCTTGGCCTGGTGGACCTGGCAAAGAGAGCTGACGACAGCTTACAGGCTTTGGACGGGAGACGCGGACGATTCCTCCAGGTGTTAGCGTTTTTGTGGGCACAAGTGCACCGCAACCGCACGCTCTGCCTGGGGGATCTCCACGTACCCCTGGACGCTCCACCATCGAGGGTAGTGAGGAGGGAGGAGCTCAACCACGCCCTAGATGTATACGGTGCCTTCCATGATTTGGTGAGCTCCTCATGAACCTCTGGTAAGAAAGGTACGAGGGCCGAGCGTGGCTGGGAGTCACGCCCGAAGACCAGGAAGCAATCATCCAGCCTCAAGCATTCGGGGGTCGGTGGGGGATTCACCTCCAGCCTGATGCTCTAATGAAAGCTAGCCTTCTAATGAAGGAAAGCCGTGACCTGAGTGAAGCCATGGACATGCGTTCGCAATGAGGGCATGAACCATCTGCGGAAGACAAGTAAGACAGTGATCATGGCCATCATCATAGGTCCGGAAACTCGTGCATCCAGAAGCACATGGCTGAAAAGACATCCTGGAGGACAAGCTTTGCGACCGTGTATGCAGGAATGCTCCGAACGAGGATCTTGAACAGCAGGTAATACTTTTCTTCTTTTCTTCTCCAACTTTGCGAGATATCCGCTCCGAAGCAGAAAGCTAATGGTGGTTTGCACACCGCCATCTTATATACCTCTATGTATGGGGGAGGGGCAAGGCATGCAAAAACCACTTGCCAATTCTCAGGGGAAGCAAAGTAAAATGGCTTGGTTGCTTCAGCAAATGCACTTTTTTTTTTTCTCTTAGTGAGGTTTAGAGTAGGGATGGGGTAGTTATTACATTATTATCAGCCTTTAAGCACCACTAACCGGACATTTTATTTTTGAACTGGCGTGATACTGAACCATTGACAGATTCACATTAATCTGTTCGAGATAAAACTGAACAAGCTTTTAGCGTGACTCACTGCACATTTCACTTTTCAAAGTGTCACACAATGTGCAAGAAGCAGCATATATAATGCATTCTGCAGAAATTTCGCCACAGGCATGTTTTTGTAGTGAGCCTCGTTCCTATTAAACATCTTTTATGACCATCATATGGTCTTTTGTGCTGTAAGGCACTTTTTTTTTTTTTTACCCTGTATCCTTTTTCTGTAAGGTAGACTTCTCTTGGATACAGTTAAAGTCCATATAAACAGCAGGGTGGGTAAATGAGACAATAGTGTTTCTCAGGAAATTCAATGAAAGGACAATCAGGAGGCAGTACAGAGGCAAAATGTTCTCCTGCTGGCAAGGGAACAAAATGTTCTCCTTTAGCGTGGCTATTGCTTGTTTTTTTTTTTTTTTCTTTTTTCTGAAGAATGATTTTCGGCATGATGCATGTATCTGGCTCTACTGATCACATGAAAAGCATTTATCTAAAATGCTTTTTACAGATCGTGCTACCTAGTGTACACTGGTACTTAATTGACAGTCAGTGAAAGACATAACATCTTTTATTATCATTATTTCATCATTATGCCAACAGAGTTTTGTTATTCACTACGACAATGACTTTTGGTACTTTGTCAGCTGCATGATGTGATAAGTTGTGTCTGATAGATTGTGCTGCATTCAGAGTCATATACACAACAAATAAAGACTTTTTGATTCTCTTGTGAAAAAGAAGTACACTGTAGCATAATTGTAAATGACTTGACTTTAAAGAAACTTTAAGAATCTGCAAGTGCAATTTAAAAAAAATATATATTTTAGTAAAATTAAGCAAACTTGAATAGTTGTGTGTTGTTTCATAGTTTAATCATCCACCACACTCTTCTTAGCAAGTTGCATGATCTGAGCATCCCAGGCTCAATGGAAATACTCTGCAACCCCATAATTATGTACCTTACTGCACGTTTCGCCGCAGTTTCAAAGAGAAATGTTCATAGAATGGTGCTAAAACACACCTTTACTATGTAACTGTGGCGTGTTTTTATTAGGTTTGTACAGGTAGTTATTGCAGTGTCATATTCTGCAACTAATTGTGTGAAAATAGACCTTTAATAAATGTACCTGTAATTCACACTTTTGTGTGGAAAGGAATCAAAGTTGTGGGTATTTTACTTGCTGTAGTGTTCGATTCGTATGTACTAGTACTGTACGTTTTTCCGGTTTTGAAGAAATGCATGAAGAGGCACGTATTTCCAATGAGCCTAGGTTGGATTTGAGGTACTGTATCAGTCATGTTCATGGTGCTCTATAATCAGGTGAGCTAATAGCATTAGGGGATTCTCTTAGCTTTAGCAAGCTCTGCTAATAAATGACATCTGAATGATTTGTTGTCTGTCATTTCTGAGTACTACTATTGACAGATTTCAGAAGTCTTTAGCATGGACGAATGTCCTGTTAAGACTATTTGTAGCATGTCTGCGGTGTCAGAGATTCAGGAAAAGACATGCACACACAGTTTAAATTGAAGCTGGAATTAAGCCTGAGGAAATAAGGCCTGTCATTTTGTGAGCAATCGACAAGATAAGTCACAGCCAAACACATGACTCACAGGGAAATGGCGTCCATCTTATTAATATGGAAAGCTTCTTACATAAGTTGCTGGTGATCCATTTCATGGAAGAACAACAGTACATCTCTGTAGACATGCAACTGACCCACTAGCCAAGAACAAAAGTTTTTTTGTACTTGACAACATGAAGCATAATAATACTGATATTCATAATATTTAATCAATTATCTGCTATAAGAATGTTGGGGAACAGCTTTAAAATCTACAGTATATGTTCCTATTTAGATTAAAATAAGAATCAGTGTAAATCAGTATTTTTTTTTTTAATTCAGGGAAGCATTGTTATTTTACCTTAGGGTGAATGTAAGGGAGAAAAAAGCTTTTAAACGTCACTTAAGTTCACTCAAAGAATGCACATCATAGCAGCACATACCAAAATCCTCGATTTTTGATTACATTTTTGTTTGGGTTATTTTTATTTTCCTTGAATACAAAACGTCTCATAGATTCATAATGTAACGGTTGAACCACTTGAGTAACCCTTTAATTACATCAAACTAATAGTTTTAATTTCAGGTATATTTACAATCATTATATTTGAATCATTTAAAGTATTATAGCGTAAAACTTTATCTGGCTCTTTATTACAAATTTATCAGTGTGCCACTTTTATCAGGCAATATATTTTTACTCACAAAATGTTTTTAATTAAATAAATAAATACATAAGCAGAAATGTATTTTCTAATTTACATTTTTATAATTTTGTGCTAAATATTCAACAATTTAGTGAAACAGCCTAGGTGAAATAGTAAAAAAAAAAAAAAAAGTCCCTTTATCTGAACAATCTTCCAACTGTGCTCAATAAATCAGACATAAACACATAATCATATGTGAAGTGACTTACATTTATTGGACAGCAGAGTATCAAATGAATCTGCCCATCTGGTCACTTCATCAGTGGATAACCTAAGAAAGCCAAACATGAGCAGCAACAGTTATGAGACAATTATCCTTACTTCTTAAAAAAAAAAAAAAAAAAAAACACACAACACAACACATTACTGACTTCAGGTATCTTGTGGATCTCTCCTGAGCAGGAGGCAGGAATTCTGAAAAATCGCTGCATGAGTCTGATTTGTTAGACAGGCACCCTAGTCTAGTTTTCATGGCCCTGACAAAAAGGAAAGAACAACAAAGAAAAAAGCAATCTTAAACAACAAGAGATTAGCAGCTGTCAATGACATTAGTGTATTCATAAGGGACCGGCGATAAGTTATTTTTAGAACATACCAAATTACTGATAATAATAACAGCTCAGGTGTGCATAATAGCCTGTTTGATTAGATTTGTAGTGATGCTCGGAGACGTTACCATGAGCCTGCATTATACAACACACCATTGCAATGTTCGGTAATTATCTGGAGATGTGGATTCACTATTGTAAACATGAATATTCCCTTAAAATGCGAAATCATTGAAATTCAGCAGTGCACCTGGCCCTCAAATACGGCATTATCATGGATTCAGCTTGCATATTTACATCACAGAAGAATCAATCAGGGCTGAGAGTGAGACAGAGACAGACAGCGAGAGAAACAGAGATACACACATTAACTCTTACATAAATGACACGATAAGTGGATACTCACTGAATGTCCTTGCAATGCAGTTTCTTCCAGTCGGTTGTACTGTAGGAACAAGCGAAGAGCCGATATGCCTGTGAAAATCAAAAAGATTTACACATATATACAGTATATACCACTCCTCAGTGAGAATTATTTGTTAATCGCTATTCCCATGGTTCACAATTACTTGCGTGCCAGATGCCACCTTTTCCCTTGATGCAATATAAAACATTTGGACCAACATGAGTCTCACGTTATTTTGCTTGTTATTGCACCTGCAGTTCTGGGTACATTCAGCTCTTCTAAAGGAGTATTTCCCTCCAAATAACATCACTCTCTTTCCATTTCAACCTATGGGGCTGATGCAACCTATTGCTTTCTTATTTAGATATCTTTATTTAGGAACACTGCGTAAAATTGACCATTGTCCATTTCTTTTTCTGAAGCATCGTAAATAGCTTCACAGACACTAATAGGCATATGCGTAATACATGAGTAATGTATAAAAAAAAATCTGGATTTTGTGTTATTGTACAAAATGATGGGAATCAGAAAGCCTTAGTCTACCACAGATATTAAAGATAAGTTATATTCCAGTTTAACCTGTACTCTGATATTCAAGTTCTTATTATAAAAGATGGTTTGATAATATGTCTAATTACTACTGAAAGCTTAAAACTCTTCAAAATAGTTTAGAAAGGTGTCAATTTCCAATTAACCAATTAAATATTGTTTTGTATCTGAGGTACTTTATGTTATTTAGAAGATGCGTGTTGCTAATAGGATATACCAGCCCAGTCTTACGGCAATTCGTACATATTTTATGAGGTGGCTAATGTACTTCACTTGTATGAATTTATAAAATTTTTGCTATTTTACGATTTGTCAATTGGTATGAATTTGTACGAATGACTTACACCTAACCCTGCCCCTAAACCTATCCATTACTGGTGTTTAGACAAATCATACCAAATTGTATGAGTGAGGTCGTACAAATTTGTATGAATTACCACGAATTTGCCACCTCGTACGAATACTTACAAATTGGTTATAAGACTGTGTTGAATGTAGTAAATAAAGTGAATGCATTTCTAGTTAGGCCGAGCAGAAATCGTAAAATGTATTCTAATTGCAGACAGTCTAAACAATCCATATTCTGGGAATCTTTTAGTGATGCACTAGAAGCTTGAAGCTTATTCTTCATTTCCTTGCACTGGATGAGAACACGTGCCATGCTATTTATAAAATGCACTGACAAATCTATCTAGGCAGAGAGAAGCCAGTTCATGTTCTATGCAGCCATGCAGCACAAATGGAGCTACGGGGAGTTTGCTAACTAAAAGATACTCGGATGTCTCATCCTTAGAAAATCATCATGAGATGCAGAGTGAAATAAAAAACATGGCTAACTTTCTCCTTACCTTTTTGTGAGGGTTCAGCAATTTAATAATTTGTCTTTGATGTTTCTGTGCTCAGAATCATTTCACAGTTGTGAGTCCTGTTTCACATTTACATACAGTATATATATGTAGGATGCTAATGGGCTGGTATAAAACTGGTATAAAAAGTGTTGAGTTTTAGTTTGGTTAGGTAAATCAATATTGTGAAATCTGGCCAGCCCGGTCTCACGGCAATTCATTCATATTTTATGAGGTGGCCAATTCGTACAAATTTGTACAACCTCCCTCGTACAAATTCATATGATTTTTGATTAATCGTACGTTGCCAATTCGTATGAATTTGTTTGAATGACCTATACCTAACACCGCCTCTAAACCTACCTATCCCTGGGGTTTGGACAAATCATACAAAATCAAACTAATTTGTAGGAATTAGCTCAAATGTGTCACCTCGTACGAATTCATACAAACTGGTTGTGAGACTCTGGCACATTCATTTTGAGGGTTTCCTCACAGATAACTCATCTCAGGAAAACTGCGCCCCATCCTCGTGCTCAGTAGAATATGTGAAGGTCCCTGTAGTGTTACTATCTGATGGAGCTCAGTGATATGTCAGGTTTCCCACTGAGACTCCTCTACCCACTTTCAATGCGCTATGCCATCTGATCTTCTGCCCTCACTCTTGCTATTTTTGAATTCCAGGCTCTTTGGCTTGTCCATGTTGAAAAAATAATGCAGTTGCTTTTACCAGCCTTAAATTAGTTTTGCTTTTCACGTTCTGGAATAGACAAGGTAAATATTTAACCTTGAGAGAGCCTAAAATACTTAACCATCAAATGTCTCGAGCAATACTTTCAGACAGTGTGTTGACTCATGTATTTTACATTGCTTGTGATGTTCCTCATTTGTCAAGTCACTTTGGATAAAAACATCTGCTCAATGATTAAATGTAAATGTTGGTGTGGAATCCTGCCAGCTTATACAAGTCTGAGTTGCTTTGCTGGTCTTAGCTGGTTTAAACTGGTTTCCTGACCTGGTCAAGGCAATTTCTAAGACAGAATATTGTAAAAGAGTGCTCAAAAGTCTTAAAAAAAACCCCAAAACATTAAAACAGACCAACAGGACTGGCTAGGAGACCACTTTACCACCTTACACTCATAAAGGTTCTTTCCGTAAACTGATGGCTTCATGAATAGCCTTCAACATTTTAACATTTTCAACATTTTTCAACTTCTTTATAGTGGAAAATTTTGGCATTTTGAAAACATTCTTTGGGGAACTTACATGGTTCTTCTGACGAATCACTGTGAAATCCCTTCTAATATCATTATTTTTAAGATAAAGGTTCTTAAAGTTATTAAAATGTCCTTTTACTATGAAAATTGTTCATATAGTTTAATGGTTCTTCTATGACATTGATGTATTTAAAAGTGTACTACTAATAAAAAATATATATTTTAAAAACTGAGAGGTTCTTTGGGGAACCCAAAAATGGTTATTCTGTGGCATCACTGAAAACCTCCTTTAGGAAGCTTTATTTAGAGTGTGGGTTGAATTAAGCTGTTTTTCAGTGTGGTATCATCCACAAAAAGAACAAGTCTCCTAGAGCTTTGTGAGAGTGAGGCTTTAAATGCTGTTTTAGCAAGGTGCGTCTGTGCCTGGAGACATTACCTTCATTTACACCCTGTTTCACGCTTTGCTTTGACAGTTGCAGTGTAATGCTAGGCTGCAGCCTACCTACGGTTCTTTCTCTTCTATTTTTGTCCTTTACTCTTTGAGGTCCTCACCTTTGTAACATGATGGCTACTGTCTAGTCAAATCCCGTTCGGTCCAACAAAACTCTGAAGTATAGGTCACGGTTGCTTTATTTAGATTTCTTCAAAACGGCAAGCCCTGTTTTACTTTTCTAGGATAAATTAGTAGCTGTGAATTATGCTGAAAAATGAGAATAAGTGCTCCTTATCTGTGTGAGGTCTCATTAAATCTGGGACAGAGAGACATCTGTTTGAAAAAGGTTAGCACATAGTGGCTGTTCCTCCAAATGGGCCATAATTCAGACAAATTGGCTAGAACTACAATTGTGTGAATGTGGTAGGACCAGTAAGCATTAGCATGGTTATAGGAAGAACGCTTATTCTCAAAAATTGAATATATTCACACTCTTGTTGCTAACAGGCCAAATTCAATTATGCCAAATTTAGTTTGAGGGAAAGAAAAGGTTCAGTCACAAATACATGGCTAATACTTTGTAATTAAATGATGGTCCTACTAAGATGGTACTGTTTTTTATACACTTATTTTGAAGGCCCTATAGTGAAAAATAAAAGTCTGCTAAATTGTGACAACTATTTTTGTACTTAATGCACTTTAATGGAGTGCTAAAGTCCAATTAAAGATATACTGAAGGACATTTGATAATGTATTTATCAAGTAAATGTATTTATATATAATTTTTTTATGTATTACGCATGGTTTTGTGCGTAATGGAATGGTAAAACAAGAAACATATAGAAAAAATATATATATGACAAAATATTAAACATTATTATTTTATTATTATTATTTTAATGAAATTAATATACAATATTTTTTTTTTTTACATTTTGGATTTTTAATTTTTTTATATATATATTTTAAATATTTTTATTTATTAGTTTAGTTTTAGTTATCCTAATAGAATCACTATGTACACATACTTAATACTTGTACTAAACACGTCATACGTGTTCATGATACGTGATCATGACGTCATAATTTTCCAAAACTTTGAAACCCTTTTTCAGAAGTCTGTGTTTCCAGGCTCTCAAAATGCTGTTTTCATGTAAATTAATGGCGAAAATTCAAAAGTTGTCAGTGACACGTTTTCAAATTCTGTGAAAATCTGTTGAGCTTTTTCTACATGTAGATTCGATGTGGGCGTACAGATCAGTAATTCATGCACATTAAATGACGAACTAATAAGCCTGATCAGAAATAATACAAATAATAAATTTAAATTAATATGTTTTAGCATTCTTTAATTTAATAATGTTATACTATCAATAGAGCTGCAGCAAAATGTCACTGATGCATGCGTAAAGTGTTTTTGCTATTAAAACACCCACTGGAATCACAAAAGTACACATGACAGGTAAAAACTCTTACATATTAATGTGCATTTTAATTTCATTTGAACTAATGATGCAGTGCATTCTTCCCCGTTTCAAAGTCCATGCAAAAGTGTGTTTAAATAAGGATTCTGTTGCTGAGTTTGTACAGCAGAATGAAGCATATCTTCAGTGTGTCTCAAAATGAGCAGTGGGTGGTGAGTGTGGGTGTTTCAAAGTCTCTCCTCATCTCTGTCACTTCCACTCGCTGACATTTACAAACCTACAAAGCCCTCACAGTTACTGCTGGAGAGATGGATTAGCTGCCCAATCCCTTCAACAAACACAGTTTTCATTGTGCATCTCAGAAAATTAAAAACAATGTGTAGTTTAAGGTAACAAAGTAACCGAGTAACCGATATATTGCAAACTGGATAACATTGGTAGCTATACACAGTATAACTCTGCACTTTACAATGAAAGAGAATTCAGCATTTATGCAAGTAAAAAAAACTACAAAATATAACAATCAACTGCACACTTACTATCATTCATAGATTTTACAATGTGAAAGCCAAATAGATTTTCTGTTTTGGCTTGTACTTAATTCCCTACACAAGAGAAGACATGACAGGAGGACAGATGGTGAGAGCTGTACACTATGACAAATATCTTAGACACACAAAGCCAGTGTAAGCAACTTATGCAACAATCGATCAGGGATATGAATATGGAGCCTTTACCTTTACAGTTCACTGCCGTTGTAGATGACAGCTCTTTGATTCAGGCTGGAGAAGCTGCTTTATCCAACGGTTTTAGCGTGGTTCTGTTCTTGTGTAGAGATATCTACTGTTGCCCACATGTAGCAATCATCACACAGTGTGTTCATCGGTGTGAAAGCATGAGGGAGCAAAGAACGAGAGAGAGAGAGAGAGAGAGAGAGAGAGAGTGAGTGAGTGAGTGAGAGGAGGGAGAGAGATGAGACGAGAGGGGAGAAAAATAGGCTGAGGGAGAGGCTTTGTCAACACACTGGTCTCTCCGGAGATTCAAAGGGCATTACTATGCCGCTTTGTTTTGCTCCATCGAGGCTTTTCAGAGTCGTGTTTGTGTTGCGAGGTCTCATGCTGTCAAAACTGTTATTCTGCATGGATGTATGTCGTAGTCCAGAGGAAAATTTCAGGTCTAGTACGTAGGTTTTGGTCGAGGTAATGGGTTCCTTTGAGGAGAGGAACAAGCAGACTAAATCAAGCCGGCATACAGACATCAAAGCCGTCTTTTCATCCTGCGCTCACCGTGGCAAATCCTTGCTGGGTTTAGAATGGGGACGTGCTGGCCTCATTTGAAAGCTCTTATCTGAGTATGGGCTGTAGACTAACTACTTGAGTACTAAGCCTTCTCAGCACTCCACTGGAGGCATCCTATGTCCTCAAAATAGTGTTGTATCTTCTTAGACGCTCATAGGAACACATACAGGCGTATCATGAATGATGCACAGCAGCCTGCTGCATGAATTGCAGGTTGAACTACTCAAAGTCTTCATTAGAGCTCGTTCACTGTAAAGGCAAGTAAAGGCACTGCCACTGAGAAAGACCTTATATTCAAATCACTGTTTTAAAAGGAGTTGTCAAGCAAATGCAGACTGCTAACTAAGCTAACTACATCCTGGCATTTACACCACAAGGTTGAGCACGCTCCACTTGAAATAATAGCTATATCAATAGCCCCACAAAGGGCATCATGTGGAAATCCACCCTGGGGGTTCTCAAGGGCCTTTTGTGTAGCAGCTGTTTGATAAACTCTAATCTCCCTCTCTGGGGATGAGGGGATATGTTCACTTGATGACATAATTGTCAAGGAAATGTCCATATTTTCTTTCATTTTACATTAATCTTACTACCATTAGCATCAAACTGCATGTTGAGATTTCATTGTATTCAGTGTGTCTAAGAATTGTTACTTATAAGCTGAAATAAATACTAATATTATTGGCCCTGTCACAAATAACACCTTGAACCCCTGCTGTCTTTCTTTGAGTCTACCCTTTTGTGACGTAATTCATGACGAATGGAACCCCTCTTGGCCTCATCGATTTCACAGAATTCCACGAGTCTGATGGTGCACACAATACAAAACAATATGGTAACACAAATGACATTAAAACAATAGTTATTTAAATCAAAAACCATGTGTTACATATAGAATTCTGAGAATGCCACTTCGCAGTTTTTCACAGTTAATCATAAGATGACTCATAAGATAATGTTCTTTTTTATTTCCAAAAACTGCACATTAACATCATTTATTGTATAATTACATTGTAATATTTATTTATAATGATCTATTAAAGTTATTCAGCATATAATAGAGTACTAATAAACAGGTTTTATCTCATCAAGGTTTTACTAAATATATATACACACACACACAAATATATATATATATATTAAGCCCACCTCCTAGCAAAAAACAAACAAACAAAGAATACTAATAAATGTCTGGACCACAGTATCGGGATTAAGCTCACACATGCAGCTTTGAAATTACACAATATGCTCTGCATTATCTATTTAGACTGCCTTTTTTTCCGGTCATTTCAAGCTGACTTACAGTGAAACACTTCCATCATCATTATCTGAATTAATTTTTGTATTCTTATATACACTAGATTACATTATCATTAGGGTTACACAACAAGCAAATGCACTTCCGGGTACTTTGGTGTATAATGATCAGTCATGCATTATGTCTGGCCCAAAAAAGTTGTCATTTTGATTTAAATAAGCAAACACTAAGAGTTTAGGATTGGATCATTATTGCAGTGAGCAATATCTTTCTGGCAAGTTATATTTTTTGCAAAAACTCTTTTAACCCTGATGTAATATAACATTTTTGTGTGGGAAGAGTAGCTTTGTTAGTTTTGTTGTGAATAGTGTGCATGAATTGGCCAATTGCCTGACTTTAAAGCAATAATTTACCCAAAAATGAAAATTCTGTCATCATTTACTCACCCTTGAGTAGTAACAAATCTGTATGAATTTCTTTGATCTGCCAAACACAAAGTAAGATATTTTGGAGAAAGTTTGTTACCAGGCTGTTTTGGTCACCATTGACTTGCATAGGATTTTTTTCCTACTATGGAAGTCAGTGGTGGCCCAAAACAACTTGCTTACTTTCTTCAAAATATCCTTACAAATATACAGCAGGGTTCAAAACATACGAGCAATATATTAACCACAGCAATAATGCAATTGATTGTAATAAATTAAATTGTAATAATATTCCACAATATCCCTAAAATACATTAATATACCCTAGACATAAATCTATAAATAACATCCCCTGAAAAGATTTATGGATAACTTATTTAAATCTCTTTAAGTCGCTCTGACATAAATCTTTAATCTACCTTGTATAGTGGGTCACAGACAGAGTGATTTTTGTCAGAGCTGGTAAGTAGGGTAGCACTCAGCCATAAACGCTGTTATCTGGTCAGCGGGAACATCCCAGTTTAATCAGATTCAAAGGTGGATTTATTCAGCTTTTAAATCGCTGGAAAAGCCTGATGAGATGAAGGCTGATGCTCTTTTGAAATGAAAAGATATGATATCATACTGTATGATACAAAAATAGATACAGTAAATGTCCAATTTGATGCCTTTAAATATAAAGTAACAATAAGATGCAGATGGATGCTACTAATGGTTATGCAGATATCAAAATCAAGATAAATAAACACGACTTCAGATAATTCACCATATTTTTTATATGAGTGTCCAGGGCCGTTTGAAGGAATATGGAGGCCCCCCGCACGCACTCACGCAAAGGAACCACAGCATAGCCATAAAGTTTAAATTCACTCACACTTTATATAAATAAATAAGGTTTACAGTGCAAATACTGCTGTTGCCTTTACTGTGCATAAATAAAAAAATTTTTAGAGTGCAAATATTGCTGTTGCATATAAAGTGCATAAAATTTGAACATTTTCAACAATTCAACATTTGCAAAAAAACACCACTGTACCATAAAATCAAATATACATTAAAAAAGTGCACAATAACTAAATCCAACATACTTAAAAAC